>PVJD01000316.1:0-493209 GCA_004026545.1 Mormoops blainvillei | reverse complement strand
GAAAGGGCAAAATAGAAGCCCTGTTCAAAGTTTCTCTGCCCACGTTGGAGAGCAGGGAAGGAACCATGACTGCCCCGGGAGTCCAGCAAATCTGCCCTGAGTGGGCGGACAAGGCTTTAAACAGCTTGGAAAAGCTCTTCAAAGAACAATTAAAAACAACCTCCCATGGTGGGAGGTGAATCTGGCTGGGAAACTCCTGCTTTCTTTCCCCAGGGGAGAATTCCCAGGCTTCTGGATCCGGGTGCAGTGCCCTTGGCAGTGGACTCCGAAGTATGTTCCCTTTTCCCTTTCCCGGGGATCGGAGCGGCGGTTTGAGTGCACCGGGTGAAGAACATCTGGCTCTCCTGAAGCCGAAAGAGATTTGCAGTCAGCAGGTGGGGGTTGGAGGTTTACGAAAATAGTGGGGGAAAGTTCATTCTGTGGACAACTCTTGGCCATGGGTGTTATTTGTTTCGAATTTTATACTGCTGAGTTCCTGTGGGCTTATCACAGATCAATTCATAAACAAACACACGTTAAGTTGTGTCCTGCGGATAAATGATGAGTTTATGTGACTTTGCGGTTACATGTTCGAGGCAAGAGGTGAGCCACAGCTAAGGACTTGGTGTGATAAACTGACATTCCAGGCTACACCCTTATATGGGCAAAAGGCTGCAGAAAAGTCTGTGAACTATACACAAATTTCCAGGCATTGAATTAATGTCTTCATTGTTTCTAGAAAGTATTATGGACTAAAGGCAATAAATAATCCCACAAAGCATCCAGCTTTACGAGTGTATGAAAAGATAAAACAAATACCTTGGAGACCTGAAATATTCTATAAAATAACTTTAATAGGTATTTAATATTTATAATAATGATCCAAAATCATCATTTATTCAATCATCTTATAAATAATCAATTAAATGTCTACTATGTGCCAGAACTAAATATGAGCCAAGTTTCTAATTTATAGTCAATATTTTTTGATGATGTGATAGTTTCTCCTTCAGAAGACAGTGTCTACTTTTTGATATAATGAGCATCAGGAGATACCCTTTGCAACTTAAAACAGATCCCTATATAGCGATTCTGTGTGCATACACTGTTATCTTTTGTGTGTTTAAAGTGGTGGAAACTCATTGGATGAAAGGATGAGTAACCATGAGAGGCTTACGTATGGCAGTCCTGTCTGAGCAGAGCAGTAAAGAGGAGGCTGTACATTTCCAAATTATACACGTATATTTCTCCCTGTGAGGGCAATCTAAATGCAATCTTGGGAAGAAAAGCCATCATCAAAAAGAAAGAAGCATAGTGACTCCATGAGACATTTATCCTGCAAGTCCAGAGTGTCTTTTTGCAACACGAAATGTTACAGGTAGGCACAGATATAATTGAAAGAGAAGCATGAGTGAAAAATAATGAGAAAAGAAACATAATGGAGGGGAGAATCAGATAAAAGTTAGAGGTTAAGATGAGAGAGAAAAAGAAAGTGGATCCCCATGGAAGAACAGAGAGCCCTGCTCTACCTCCCCAGGTGTGATGTGGTCCTTGTAGCATGAGCTGCTGTCCTAGCTTCCTTCCATCCCTCACCCTCCCTCACCCTGAGGAGAGTTTCCTGCCTGAACAGAATGGTCAAATAGGATACAACCTCAAGACATGACACCAAGGTTAGGGAGGGATCCCTTTACGAAACTGACTCTAGATGAACACCAATATTTATGGGGTAACTTTATTGTCCGCAGGGTAACCAGAGTGGGCAGTGGTTTCTGACTGAGTTAATGATGGGATCAGCACATTTCTCAGTTCTATCAATAGCATGCTTCATTATACTGTGATGTTCAGCATGAAATAATAGTGACTTTGGCAACTAATAAAATAGTAATTGGACAGATAAGAATTTGTTAGTGAAATTTTTTAGTGTTAATTCATCCAAGTTCATGGGAAAGAAGCACTCGACAAAAACAGTTATTCTAGTCACTACAAGGGTGAATTTGGTACTTGGGACAAGAATTCTCTCCCTTCCTCCCTCCCTCTCTCTCTCGCACACGCTCACACACACATACACATACACGCATACATAGATTTTTGTATATCAGCTGTATTCAAGTTCTTGCCATTACAAGTTTATGTTCTTCAACATCAGCTCAGTGTTCCTTGAAAATCTTTTTCCTGGCCCTTTCTAACTCATAACAAAAGTTGAGTGCTCTCAAAGCCTTCAGGTTTATCACTCTCCCTACCCCTGCTTTTGAACTACCCACCTCTCTGTATGGGAACACTCCCTCTAATTCCTTAGTCTAGCATATAAAACCTCAGGCTTCAGTACCCATTTGGTTGACTTCTCTAGGGTATTTAGTACAACGATTTCTGACCCTCTCTCATCATTTATTTTCTAGAATACCCCTCTCTATTTCTCCCTTTCCCTGTCTGACTTTTCTGTTTCTTTCCTTTCAGTGTTGCTGTTGGCTAGAGCTCTGTCCTGGGCTCTGTTCCCTCAGAATTCTCACTGGGAAATTAATCCTTTCCCCCGTGCAACCCGCTTATGTACTCAGCACTCTCCAATGCGGACCTCCAGGCCGGTTTCTTCTCTATCATTGCAGGCCAAAGTAAGTAAAATGCAACATGTAGGGACATAAACCCTTATTTTTCTTCCCAAACATGCTCCTAACCCTCTTTCTTAACTCAGTCAATAATATGTCCAACCAACAAACAATCTAGGGCCAATCTTGAGCTTCTTAGGGTCATCTCTTCTTCTCATTTCCTATGTTCAAACCTTTACCTACTTAACTTTTCCCAAATCTGTCTACTCCCTTCCACCCTCACTTCTTTGCCTCACCTTTTAATTTGGGAGAAATTTTAATATTTTCCCAACTGATATTTCTGCCTCTATCCTTTCAGACCACGAACTGTTTATCTACACTTCAGCCAGAGTGATCATTCTAAAATTCAAATCTAACTAAATTTTGTCTCTAACTTGCAACCCATTATTGGCTTCTCATTGCTTTAATATCTCTCAAGTGCTCTTAGCATGAAGGGTAAGGTCTGCTACAGCCTCCCTTCGGCCTGACCTCCAGCTTCTTTTCTTCCCACAGGCTACGGTCCAGCCGTAGCCCAGGAAAAAAATCCTGAGTTGAATAGCTGGAGCAGATGATCCGATAGGCTTGAATCAATCTAAAAAGATGTTATAAAATGGCTAAGGAAAATTAGGCTTGATATATCCTTTGCAGCCATCAACATGCACTATGGTTTATAGATTATGTTGAATTTCATCATTATTGGGGATTTTTTTCACAGCCTTTGATTTTATCTGTACTGTTTTGTCAGGGTCCAGGTGTTACTCCCATACCATTTCTGATATTTGCTCCCACTGAATAAAGAAGGCTTCTTTGTGTGCTAACAAAAATGGAAAACTTTAACAACACATTGCTAGGATCTGAGGCTCTCTAGCAAAAGCATATGTCATTAATTTCAGCTTTTGATAATCCGAGAAGTATGGAAAATTCCCACCTCCTACTCTTTAGCAGGATTCACCACTCTGCCAAGTTTTGTAGCTCATCAGGAGAGTTACAAGCTAAATGTTGAACTGTGGACAAAAGACATCTTCACATCTTCAGTGAGAAGCTTTACAAAGAGTATTCAAATAAGGCAGTGTGGTTAGGAGGGCAAAACACTGGATTCCATTTCCAGCTTTTCCAGGAACAAAGGGTGTGATCACCGGCAAATTCCCAAGCCTTTCTAGGACTCAGTTTCCTCGGCTGATCTCTGAAATTACTTCCGGCACTAAAACAAAATAAGACAATCAGAACATTAACAATTTCTTTTGCAACCAAGTTCAACTAGATGACTATACAATGTTCCCTTCATGGGGAGGGGATATATAAATTGGCTTTTGAATTTTTTAGAACTATGCGGTCCTTCTTTAGGTCCTTCAGCCCTTCATTGCCTACAGATCAAGTTATGCCTATTTTTAAGTAGTTACTGAAAACTTGAAGGCACTTTTTTCCCCCTCACCAACTTACTCTGTGGATAATACACTTTCACAAATACTAGAAATACAATGTACAGCCCAAAGAGTTTCTCCTGCTTGCTTTAAAAGGAAAATCAGCTTTCATCTGGTGAGAAATAATCTAGAGCATTTACTACTCTGAAATTAACATGGAAAGGTAAATGTTTAAAAAACTGTAACCAGGTGGGAATGCCGACTGGTGCAGCCACTGTGGAAAACAGTTTGGAATTTCCTCAGAAAACTAAAAATGGAACTGCCTTTTGACCCAGCAATTCCACTGCTGGGATTATACCCCAAGAATCCCAAAACACCAATTCAAAAGAACCTGTGCACCCCAATGTTCATAGCAGCACAATTTACAATAGCCAAGTGCTGGAAGTAACCTAAGTGCCCAACAGTAAATGAGTGGATCAAAAAACAATGGTACATTTACACAATGGTATACTACACAGAAGAAAGGAAGAAGCAGCTCCTACCCTTAGCAACAGCATGGATGGATCTGGAGAGCATTATGCTAAGTGAAATAAGCCAGGCAGTGAAAGACAGATACCATATGATCTCACCTATAAGTGGAACCTAATCAACAAAATAAACGAGCAATCAAAACATAACCGGCAACACTGAAGTAAAAAAGAAACTGACAGTAACCAGAGAGGGGGGTGACAGGGGAAAGGGAGGGGAAGGGTCATCAAGGAACGCGCAGAAAGGACTCACCGACAAAGCCAAATGGGGGAAGGATTGAGGGCGGGAGGTGGGGGTGGGTGGGGCTGGAGAAAGTGGTGGCAGGAAAGTGTTGACAAAAACAAACAAAAAACAAAGTGGTCAGGGGGAGGCTGGGAGTAGTGTGGGAAATTAAGAAACCAAAGAACTGGCGTGTGCAGCCCATGGACATGGACTAAGAGGTATGAGGATGACTGGATGGGGTGCAGGGTGGAGGAGATATGAGGGGGAATGGGACAACTGTAATGGCATACTCAATAAAATATACCAACAAAACAAAACAAAACAAAAAACAAACTGTAACCAGTTAGCAGGTAGCCTTGGTGAGTGAGGAGTGGGGAGAAAAAGGAGGGATGGTATGTGTGGCAGATGACTGAAAGGAGCGATTTCTCTGTAGAGGGAATTACCACGTTACTGTCAATGCTTCAGCGCTTCCCCGGGAAGCATATAGGACCCTTCTCTTTCCTTTCAGAAATATGACGGACATGTGCTTGGACTAAAAGCGAATGGAGAGCGCAACCAACACTTTGGTTTCACCAAAGTTGGAAATCACAACATGCTCTGGGTGACTGTGTTTTCTGCCACCAGAAACACAATTACAGCACAATTAAATTTTAAATTGCTAATAAAAATACATATGAAAAATCCCATAATTTGGAAATGAATGCATATAACATAAATAGATATAGGCCATCATAATCCAAGTTAGAAAATACTTAGAACAGAAATGGTAAAAAAAAAAAATCACATATCAAAATACGTGGGAAGAAAGTAAAACAGTAATGAAAGAAAATTTTAGTTTTAAATGTATGTTAAAATAAAAGTTAATTCATTAAATGGCCAACCCAAGAAGTTACAAAAGATACAACTGAGTAAACTCAAAGGAAAAAGGACGTGGAAAACAAAAAGAGCAGAAATTAATTAAAATATATTTAATGCCAAAGAGAAAAACAACCAAGTCAATGGCTTATTCTTCGAAAAGCTAGTAAAATAGCTAAATATTTAGTGAGACTTTTCCAAAGAGAGAGAAAGAAGGGGCGGGGGGGAAGAGGGGAAAGAAATAATAAACAATGCTGGAAGTAAAAAAAAAAAAAAAAGAAGTTGGGAGCATATCTGCCAATTCAGTCTAGATAGAAAATAATAACAAAATACTATCAATAATTGTGTGCTAATAAAGCTACATATTTGAATGAATGGCCAATTTCCTGGAAAAAGTCATAACATCAGAATTGACTCAAGAAAATAATGGACCTGAACAGTACACCCTTTAACTCATGAGCTCATATATAACCTGATTCTTTAATCGGAAAACGTTAATATGAGAAATAAAAATTATACATTCATCTCATTTGTCCTCATAAGGGCACACTCACTTTTAAATAGGGTTAGCCAGAATCTAGCAATGAATTTATTTAAACACATTTCACAGTATTAACAGATTAAAAGAATAAAAATAATACGGTTATCTTATATATACAAAAAGTGGATAAAACATAGCAACTTCTGAGTTGATAAATACTCTTAGCAAACTAGGAATAAAAGTGATTTGCGCATCTTGATAAGGTGTCTTTCAAAAAACCGATAATAAGCATCATACAATGCAGGAAAGGTTTAACATATTCCTTTAAAATATGGATATATGGACCAAGAAAATGATGCCCACTGTCACCATTTAACGATTATTTATTTATTTACTTACTTACTTACTTATTCATTTATTTGTAGGGGAAGAGAGGGAGAGAAACATGGATTGGTTGCCTCTAGAACCCCCTGACTGGGGACCGAACCTGTAACCCAGGCATTTGCCCTGACCAGGAATCCAACCGGTGACCTCTCTCTTCACTGAACCACACTGGTCAGGGTCTCACTATCACCATTTCATCCGCATAGCTCAGTTAGCCTAATGAGAGATAGAGAGAGAGAGAGAGAGAGAGGGAAAGAGAGAGAGAGATTTTTAAAAGAGCAAGTCAGGTATTATTTAGAGATGATGTGATTACAAAGAGAATGCAAGAGAATGTACAGAAAATTAGAATAATAAGAGTCCAGAGAAGTTGTGGAATAGATGCTCATTGTTGAAAAAGCAATTATTTAACTGTACATTTTCCACAAACAGAAAATTTGACTTTTAAAAATGTATTATTAACAAAAACAACAGTAATATATGATACCTAGAAATAAATCTAATAATTGTGTGCAAGAACTTGTTAGAAATAATTATAAAGTTACTGGAAGATATTAAAGAAGATCTTAGAATAGGAAAATACATACTGTGTACAGCAGCAGGAAAAATCAATATTAAAAATGATGTCAATTCTCTCATAATGCAGTCACAACATTATGCAAAACATGGCCCATTATGCGATTCACTACATTACAAATAACCAGTGTGCCAAACACTTACTTTGTTCCATTTTATATTTAAAACAGCATTAAGAAAAGCCAAATCAAACTGTGTCAGTTTTTAAATAGGTACTGAAAAATTAAGGTCACTTTTTTTTCCTCACCAGCTCACTCTGCTGATAACACCATTTCACAAACACTGACAGTATGATGTACAGCCTGAAGATAATATGCAACACATTTAGGCAAAGTTTTCATTGGGAGACTTTTATTAGTCAGAGAAGAGCCTTAATGGCCAATAGGGTTATAAAGATCCCTTTGCTTCTGCCCACTCGTCTACTCTGATTTTCCTAGTACTCTCTCTATCCCTGCTCTCAAAGTAAGGGAGAGGTATGTTTTGTTTTGCGATACTGGGTAGTCATGGAAGTTGAAGATCATCCACTCCTCTGCCTGAGGTTGGCTTTCTTCCTAGTGAGAAGCAGAGGAGCTTCTAGCTTCTGGGTATAGTCCACTTCGGCTTCAATTAGTCTAGAGAGCCTTGTGTCATTCTATAAGCTTCCCAAATAAAGCTATGGGTCAAAGTAAGATGGCAGCAGGGTTCCATGGACAGCAGGTAGAATCAAGCTTTTCTGCTTCGCTCACAGACACAGTTGGGAGGCAGTCCACTTGTTCAGGATAGGGACTTGTCCCCTGATTAACAGGTCCATGACTAGTGCTATTAATGAGCTGTGGCAACAATGGACATTTGACCCAGATCAAGCACTAGGGGAAAGTGTGATCATTTCACTCTCATTGAAACCTCTGACTTCTACAGTTAAAAATCTTTCCTTTCTCTTTTTTCCCCTCTCTCATCTGTACAGTATCTCTCATCTTGTAATTTTCAGTCCATTTCATTATTCTCTATCCATTTTTCCTTAATTCTCTCCTTACACCTATTTTCTCTTTTTCTAGCTTTACTGCTTCTCCCTACCCCACTTTTATTCAATTTCTGGATATGTCCCATGCCTCTACAAATCACTCAAGGTTCTCTTCCTCCTTGACCATATTCCTTAGCCCTCTAGCACTCTCTCTTCTAGAACTTTCTGCTTACCTCATGGCTGCATGTAGGCCACCATTCTAACAAGAAGACCTAGCGAAGCTCCCAGCACAGCAGATGCACATTAATAGCACAAAAACATCATCCAGATGAGGTTCTGAGCTCCATGATATTCCAGGCCTCCTCCTCTCTTGGCACATAGATTTCTTTATTTCCTTTTTTTGTGTAGGCAGATAATGTTTTGGATAATACTCCAGAGATTCATTATCATGAATTAGCTCCATGCAGTTTTTACAGCTATATTTTTTATTATTTTATATTTAAATATTGGCTTAAGTAGGAATCCAGAAACTCTAACCAGAGCTCTATACCTAAGTTATCAATAAGATTATTTCACAAAAAACTACATACTCCTGTGCACTTCTGAAAATTGTAATTATGTTTGCCTCAAGAAATTAAAGGCCAATGATTAATGTGTATTTCAGAGGGAAGCTCTGTTTTGGTTCACTGATGTGTAGAATCATTTTTATCTTTGTATCCTTGGTACCTAACACAGTTCTTAATGTCTAAGAGAATCTCAGAAAGTGCTTGTGAAATAAATATTGATTCCCATCCAATGCATCCTCATGGGATCCCTAAATACATAACTGAAAGAATCTCCTATTTCCACTTCTGTAACAAATAACAAAATTTGCACATAAAAATTAGCGTGACTGAATTATTTCTTGGCATTTAAATAATCCTTTACAATTGCAAGCCATTTGAGAGTTTTAATGAACTGGCTATTCATCATAAAAACTCTATGGAAAAGGGATTTTTACAAATTTACTGATGAAAAAAACAAGGAAGAAAAATGTACAGCATGTCCTTGAATAACGTCGTCTAGTTCTGTATCCTTTCATTATAACATTGATGGGATGCCGTAGGAACTCAACTCTTATTTATATCAATTAGTCTATGGTAAAATAGCTTACTGTTTCATTACACATCATTTTACTTAAAGTCATAGAACCTATCAACAATATTGAGGACTTACTGGACACAGATTCTTACAAGTGATAGTTTTTTCCCCCTACTTTAAAACAAATAGTAAAGACATAAAGGAAAATGATCTGTTATGACAAATTATACAAACATAGCTTTTCTGAGTAAAGAATAGAAAGAAATGACATGAACAGGAAAAAACATTGAACCAACCTCAAGTGGTTTCATATAGTCTCTGGATTTGTCCAGTTACTTGATCCCGAGCTTTCTCTCAGTTTCCGTCTAGGTAAGTAAAGAAATAGTAACTTAGCTGTGAAGCTCAGGCAGTGCTCTATTACCTGGGGCAAACTATTAGCACATGCCGGAGGCATCAGCAAAGCGGAAGCACACATTTTATGTCCTGAATGATATTTCAAAAAGCATTTCAAAATAGCTACCCCAAGAATCATCATTTTTCATCATTCCTTTTTCTTATAGTTTAGAGACATGAAAAATTCTGAATTATATATAGCAGGAGGTAGGGGAGCTACAGTAGCTGATACTACAGGGCTCTAAAGGCCGATCCAGGCAGGACCCATTTATAAAGCTTGACCATTGACTTCCCTCTAAAGTTTTTGCTAAAATTTTTATGTTTTGAGCAGACGATCATACACATGAGCAAAAGTGAATAGGCCAGGCAGCCACAGAGTAATCAAAACTGCCAAAAATATTAATCTGACACACACTGAATACTGCATATAATCATTATAGCACTCTTAAAAGTATTAAGCATAGATAGTGTGATAGGTTGGTGAATTCCAAACACAATCTTGCTCACGATTAGGCTTAAGATTATTTCTGGCTGCTGGCTCTCTCCTCCCCATCCTGCTGTTATGGATCCGAGACTGAAGATTTACTGGCCAAGGCTCGTCCTGGGTTCCTCACTGGACCAGGACGGTCAAGAGGAGAGCAATATAGAGTTGTGAAAAACAATGAGTTTATGGGTCAGACTTCACTTTAAGTCCTGGTTGTTTTACTTACTAGCTGCGTGATCCTAGGCAAGTTTCTTAAAGTCTCTGACTATTGGACAATATTAACAACCTCATAGAGCCTTGAGAAGATTAACAAAAGAAAAATATGTGAAGAAAATATGTGGAAGCTGACTTGGTACAATGAGTACATGTTCAATAACTGGTAACTATTGCCACATGGTAATCACAGCTTGGTCACCTAGGTGACAAATCTTCATTTATCTAACCAGTATTTATTGCACACAAACTATGGGTCAAACACTGGGCTAGGTGTTGAAATGGGCTGCAGGCTCTTTCTGATGTGGGGGACAAGGTGATATGGAAGCTGGAATTGAGGAAAAGATGTATGATATAATAGAAAGTTGCTCTCAGCCCCTTGACAGGAAGAGCCAGTTATTTCTGCCTCTACAGGATGAATTACCAATAATCAGAGGGTCTATAAAGTTGATGATTCCAACGCTAGGCAAAGTTAAAAGGGGCATTTCTTTTTCATGTATGGTTTCCTTATTTTTAACCCCTCCTCTCACAGGCAATCTGGCTCCAGTCGCTTAGGTATTAATCCAGGCCCCTACGAAATTGGCTGGACCTCAGCTCCAAACAGAGTTGACTGGATAAGGAAGGGAAAGTATAGGAGTTCCCTACAGCAGAGAAAAGTCTGCAGTTTTCCCCCCTCCCTCTTCTGCCCCCGTTATAATTCTTCTCCAAAGAAAACAAAGTTGAAATCAATAAGTGTATATATTCCCATAATACAGGCGGAGATTTGATCTATTAGAATTTTTTAAGGTTTATAATTTAATGCCACAAGAAGCTATAGGCTCTTGTCAGTCATTACAACCTTACTGTGAATTTGTTTATTTCACTACTTTCTCCTTAATTTCCTTAGCCAGCTGCTGATGGAATTATTGTCTTATCAGGATGAGAGCCTTTAATTCTCCTGTAAGGAACCAAAAAGCTCTAGTTATCTCCTGTGGTAAACAGAGTAATAGTCCCCAAAGATTGCCTAATGCCATGAATATGTAAATTTACATGGCAAAAGTGATTTTGCAGTTGTGATTAAGTTACAGGTCTTCAAATGCAGAGATTATGCAGGTGGGCCCAATCTAATCACAAATGTCTTTAAAATATGAAGAATCTTTCTCAGATGTGATGAGAGAAAGAGAAGTGACAATGGAAGCAGAATCAGAGAAATGCTACATTGTTGGCCTTGAACAAGGAGGAAGGGGGCCATGAGCCCAGAAATGTGCAGGGTCTCTAGGAGCTGGAAAAAGCAAAGAAATGAATTCTCTCCTAGAGCCTCCAGAAGGGATGTAGCTATGCTGACATCCTCATTTTATCTTAGTGAGACCCATATAGGAATTCTTACAGAACTCTAAAGTAATAAATATGTGTTGTGTTAAGCCAATAAATTTGTAGTAATTTGTTACAGCAGCAATAGAAAATTAAGGCACAGGGGACAAGGAAGTGAGAACTCTAGGCAAAGGGGAAGAAACTCGAAAGGCTGAGGCAGGGCAGTGGGAAGGGGACTTGAGTGAGTGCCCTCCCTTCGTCCAGAGGCCACGGCATGAGCACCATGCCAGCTGACCATGACTAACAGCCGAAACTGAGCACTGAACTACAACAGTCATGTACACATATTTGCTCCCTTTAATAGGATTTGGCTCCCCATTCTGGGGCATTTCTTCTCTAAAAACCTCTGTCCTTATTATACATCACGGTCACTGTTTATCTTACGACTTCTCATGAGGTGTCACCATTTTACATTAGAACATAAGCTCTCTTATTCCACATAAGGCTAAGAACTCCAAGAACAAAAGGTCTACGTGTGTGTGTTCATCATTGTATCTGCAATGCCCATTCCCTGCAGAGCGAATGGGGGCATTTCCATCTGTCTTCTGAGCCTGTGACCCCCTCTGGATTCCTACTGTCCTTTTAGTCACAAGCTGCAATAGAATTCTAGGGAAGACAGGTATGAACTAGGAAGGAAGTTTGTCCTTTAGTGTTTCATGGTCAAGGAATTGATTTGTTTACAGCAGCTAAATCATTTATTAAAGTTCATTTTGTTTTGTTCTTTGGCTTAACCTCAATTTTCAGATATGTGAATCACTGAGTGTTAACTTTTAATGGGATCATGAAACAATTCTGAAAAGCAAAACACTAAAATAGTCACCATACAAGGGCAAAAAAATATGTGGTTTTATTCAATGGATCAACATGAAATACAAAGTCCTTGAAAATTACAAGAAAAATGATCCAAAGGGGAGCCAAAGGCTAGTAGATTGGACCAGCCAAAGGTCATGTATAAAAAGACTAGGTGGAGTTAGAAAAAAAAAATCTAGAATTCATGATTTTCAGTTTAGAAGTTTTGAGTTTGTTCCTGTTTTTCTTAAGCACCATCTTTCCCCAGCAGGCCCATCTGAAGGGAGGTGGGACCCAGACAAATCCTGTTTTGTTTTATTTTATTTTTTATTTTTTTAAAGCAATCCTTTTCCACTCCTCCAAAAAAATGTTTATACTGGTAAAATCAGGTTAAAAAAAATTATGAACCTCAATTCCTGTAAGACCCAATTGGTCAGGGTAGAGAGGTACGCAAGTCCCCTCCCCTCATTGGCGGTCTTCCTCAGCCAACCGGGGGCATGTGTCATAAGGCTCCTCAACAGTTGCCCAAAAGGCCAATGGCTAGCCCTTTAAAAGGGGCCGATGACAGTTAAATCCGCCCATAGGAATTAAGTTTATTGCTTTTCCCCTCTTCATCTCTTCTCCCTATTTCCTCCCGGTCTCTCGTTGGTGTCTCATGCTTGTCCTTAGACTGCAGTTCTGGTACCTCCCCTAATTTAGCCCTTGGCTTTTTCCCTGTTCGGAAACTGATTCTGGCCTTGCTATACTACTCCACCTCTGGCTTCCCAGACAGGACTTGATATTCCTCCCTCGCTTCCCAGCCAAGGACCAGCCTGCTCCAAGTTTCAGTTGCAATTAACTTAGCATGTGACAGGCTTGCTGTGCTAGGGACATCTATCTGTTTTACCATTTTTCTTGTTTTTCCACCTCCTCTGATAATCAATGGGTGAGGTGTTCATGATAGAATACTTGTTGTTTCTTTCCTTTTAAAAATGTTTTCCACTTAGAAACAGAAAATAGAATGGTGGTTATCAGGGGTTAGGGAAAAGGAGAAAAAGGGGAGTTGTTGTTTAATAGGTACAGAGTTTTGGATCTGCAAGAAGAGTTTCAAAGATCTGTTTCACAACAATGTGAATATATTTAACACTACTGAACTGCAGACTTTTAAAATGGCCAAAATGGTAAATTGTATGTTTGTGTGCTTTCTTTGAATCACAAATTTTTTAAAGAAATTTTTTTTAAAGTTTTTTTTTTTTTTCCTCCAGGGCTCTGTTCTTTATGATTTATAGTGTTGAATTAGGAACCAAATTTAAACAAGAGCTTATGCAACTGAATTCTAGAATCTAGTAGGTGGCCCTGTCTCTAAGTTTGCTTGACTTACTTCACCCTGAACCCCAAAATCTGGAAGTACATTATTCCAGGAATAATAGTTGAGCACAAAGTGTTTCCTAAGCACTGGCAGAAATTCAAAGATGAATTGCACACAAGCCCTTATTATGGAAGTTTATACACCTAAACTATAATAATTGTAATAGAATTTCCATTTATTGTGCTTGCTCTGTGCCAGAAACTACACTATGTTTTCTATGTATTATCTCTTTATATTCTTTTAACAACCTAATGAAGTACATATTTTTTCTCCAATTCTATAGTCTTTTTAGTGGAGTTGATATGTACCTATTCAAAAAGTAAAAGTAGGATGAAATTTGTTGAAAATAGGATTAATATACACTGATGTCTTTGTAATACCAAGAAGAATACTGAAGAATCTTATCCATAACATTTTATCTCCATTTTACAGATAGAGAAATTGAGGATCAAGTTAAGACAATTGACAAAGGTCATTTAGCTAATGAGGCAAAAAATGTATTTGAACTGAACTAACAAAGACAAAGACAATGGGGACAGACACATAGATAGAGAGCAGGTTGACAGCTAAGGTTGGGGGAGGTTAGAGGTGCCGTGATTGAGCAAAAAGGAAAAACGACTCATGGACATGAACAACAGTGTGGTGATTGCTGCGGGGAGCGGGGTATAAGAGGACTAAATGGTAATAGAAAAAAAATACAATAAAGATTAAATTTTTAAAAATGTATTTGAAGCCAGTGTCTGGCTGATCCCAAATGCTGCATAAATCATAGCATCACATGGCTTTTCTATATAGCAATAATACACACTGGAAAGCGGTCAAGTGCATTAAGGTTCTTTTGAAATCATGTAGGAAATGACAGAAGAGATTTACTCCTAGCTGAAGTTGGCAAGGTGAGAAAGTAACCGAAGAAGGGGAACAGCATATGCAAGGGAGCGGAAGCAGGAACACAGGGTTTGTATGTGGTAAACAAGCAATGGAGTTAGCTGGGATCTTCCAGGCAAGAGACAGAGCAATAGGAAGTAAGACAGGAAGCCATAGAAAGGCCTGAGCCTGCAGGACCCAGATGTATCTAAGGGGCGTGGACTTTGATAGCTGTGTGGTAGAGAACCACTAGATATTTGAGCAGGGAAACTACAGGACCAAGAGTTGTGCTTTAGGTATGTTTATGTAGCAAACATGTGGGAGATAAACCGGAGAGAAGTTAGCAAAATGAAAAAAAAACAAACTAGCTAAACTTTCCTCTCCTCAATTCTATCTCTTTTTAGGTTAACATTGGCCTTGACACTGGAAACATGTCCTCAATGTGTTGAAACCAAGGATTCAATAGTGTATTTGCATGAAACTACTTATTTTTCAATGAATTAAATATGATTTTTCAAAAAGATTTTCTCTTAAAAGTCTGTAGGTTTAAAGCATAATTTGAAGTTCATTTTCCAGGGAGGAATCCAATTTGGCTTTTGTTGTTTCTGGTCAGATATTATACGATTTTATTTTTTTATTGCAAGCCTTTAGAATGGTTCACAGATGTTGCTGCTAAAATAGATCCTCCTGGAACTATTTGGTTTCAAAGAATTTCTGTTGCTATGGGTTAAATGAATAGGGGACCATTTAAAATTCAAGACAGTGCTCAAACTTAGAAAATAATAGTAATTCCTTAAATATTTATAAAGCAGTGATAAGGACAAGTGACATTTGTCACAGGTCCACATAATTGCACGTATGCTTGAGTTATGTGTGTTATGTTCAAATTAAAGATCATTTCTCCCAAGGACAGAGAGATCAACCAGATTCATGTTTTTATAAATTAAGGAATTCATGGTTATTAAAAAAACACCTACATCTTAAATTATACATATGGCCATGCCACAACTTCACAGACCACTCACCATTAAAAATAATTTAACAAAATATGGTCAAAATTAAATCCCCACTAAACAGCAATTGTCATTGCAGGTCGACAGCACCCAAAATGTATTTCTGT
Source organism: Mormoops blainvillei (assembly GCA_004026545.1). Lineage (NCBI taxonomy): Eukaryota > Metazoa > Chordata > Mammalia > Chiroptera > Mormoopidae > Mormoops > Mormoops blainvillei. The sequence continues at coordinate 477,666 of PVJD01000316.1, read as the reverse complement.
TTTTTCTCTCCCTCTTCCTTTCAGTGAGCTCAGTCATTGCCACTAAGCTCAAGTCTTCACTGTCACGCACAAATGAGGGTTTTGCATGTCTACATCTCCAGTTCTGACCTATCTTTCAAAATACAAATCCATAACACTCTACGATGCATCTCCCCGCGAGGCACTCAACACTCAAGATGCCCAAACTAAATTTCCTTTTTATCCATGATACTGTTGCCCCTGCACCTGGCACCCAGAGTAGGGCCCTTGATCAGCATTTTCCAGATTGTGTTCCAGAAACACTAATTCCCCCAAAATTTACATTAAAAAACAGATTTATGGTTAACTAAATCTGAGAAACTCCATATCCTGTATCATGCTTTCTTGGAGATTCTCAATGAAATTAAACTTCTAAAGACTCTTAGGTCTCCTGCAGTAGGAAACAGGTTTACTTTGTTTATCTCAGTATTTTATTTGATACTAGGCTCCTTTTGTGTGTAACATCTATTAACGTTCTGAAAAACTTGTGCTCACAAAAGATACTTGGAGAACAGCCACTATAGACCATTTTTGACTCCTCCTATCCCTTAATTGCAACACAAAATTCATCACCTCCTGTGTAGTTATGCCTAATAGTACATCTAGAGCCAGACTGCCTGAATCCACGTCCTGACTTCACCGTTTACTGGTATGTGGGCTCTGGGAAAGTGACTTCATCTTTCTTTGCTCAGTTCTCAGATCTTTAAACTGGCTGACCCTTCTTAAAGATTATAAGAATTAAATGAAGTAATATATGCAATGCACTTCGAACTGGGCCTGGAACGTAGTATCTACTCAGCAAATGTTCACTTTTATCACTATTCCTGTTACCTCTAAAATGTCTCAAATATTTGCTGTTTCCCATTGCCTTTAACACTTCCATGATTTAGGTCTTTGTATTTTCTTTCCTGGACCATAATAATAACAATAGTAATTTACATTTAGTGTGGTTCTTTATAAATTCACTTGATGTTTTCATGTACATTATCTAATTAAACTAATAAACACTTCCTTTACTCTGTTCACAAACAGTACTTTGCAATTCACTCGCCACACTGCCATTTAATTCTTTTTAAAGCACAAATCTAATGATGTCATTCCTATGCTCGAGGACATTTAATGGTCCTCCATTGTCTATGTAATAAGTGAAAGTAGTAACTCATCATCCAGGTGGGCACAGCCCAGATTTCACATTCCCCATCCCAGAGCTGTCGAGTTTAGAATGGACAGTGGGCTTTCAGACCACTTGGCTTGGCTGGTATTGTATTTTGTTTTGCCTTTCTTCTTTCTTTTACTTATTAAAAATTCTATTCATTCGTTAAGGTCAGCCTCCAATTTTGCCTCTTCCAGGGAATATTTCTCAGTTCTATTCACTAGCATTCCCTTCATGATTTTGCATTTTCTCAAAAATATATAACTCATATAGTATTATGTTCCATCTCACACAATTAATTTTATAGAGATGATCTTCCCCATTAAATTGTGAGCACAGTGAGAGATGATGTCTGATTCATTCTCTTATACTTTACAAATAAAACACAATGCCTTACATGTGGTAGGTGTTTGTATGGATATTTATTGACTAAATTTGCCTAGAGAGAGGGCTTCTTACTACTCATTAGTGTCTACCACGCCTTTAACAAATATTACATTTAAAAGAGTCAATTGGCTGGTAATTCTCTCCTTGCCAAAAGTTTGTACTCCTTATAAAAGAATTCACAATAGAACTCCTTTAATAGGGAAGGGAGCCAATATCTTTAAATAAAAACAATCGCATGGAACTTTCATAAAACACACCTACAACACACACCTGTATCCACTAACCACCCCAAGATCCTGACTTCTTGGGATAATAACATGTTTTTGTTGGGATTCTCTTGGAATAAATATAAAGGCCAATTAATACACTGGCTCTATAATAATAATATCATATCTTCATTTATCCTATGGAGACTTCCTGGTTGGCTCTCAGAGAGGTGATCTAATCTACAGTCTCACTCCCTAATCTAAGTTCACTTTCAGGTCAGATATCCCCAGTTTGTTTCTGATTCAATGACCTCATCTCCTTCAAGGGAGTTACTCTGCCTTCAAAGGCTGCTATTGGAAAATCACAGTGGAGACTTACCTACTCTAGATACAAATTTTCCAGATCTGAAATACAGAATTCCCCACTGTGCATTGCTTTCAATAGCTCCTTCCTGGGCTGTTGGCTGGTCTAGAAAATAATGGCTAGAAGTAGGATGAATAACACTTTAATAAACCTTCCATTTTCTGACAAGTGCCTTTAATTAAGGTTTCCCAAACAAGTTTAAATGCTTATGCTGGAAAGCATATTTGCAAATTTTTTTCTTACTCTATGACTACCACAGGTCTTGTGTGTCAGTTTTAAGTAGGAGACGTCTCAGTGGCATGAAGAAGTTTGGGACCAGTGTTACGTGTCACATTCTCTTTGTTCATCCTAATATTGATCACACGTATACACAATCTAATGCTCTGGACCTCTTAGCCACTACTGCTTCCCGTGACTTGGATAGTTCAACTCCATCTTTCTGGTTAATGATAAACTATTATCTATCCCTGCTGCACCTCTGCCAAGAGCTTTTTTCCAGAAATTACTTTATAGTTATTATCTAATCTTTATAAAACTATGGAGGAAGTTTTCCCATCTAACAGGTAAATGATTAAGGAGAAGACAGTTAAGGAACCTGGCCAAGGTGACACTGTAATTCAGTGATGAAATAGCACTAACAGTTCCCAATGTTCATTTTCCAATTGGTTCATTTTCCACAATCCAATCTGCAAACCTCCAAATGTTATCTGAGTTTGAGTTCATTTTGAGTTGCCTTACTTTTCTTAGAAATTACTTTGTGGTTAAATAAAATTAGAAGATGCCTATGAAAGTATGGAATAGAGTTGAAAGCACTTTATAGGGGGTTACACGGCTGATTTTGTTATTGTTGTTCCCCAACTGGGCTGGTATTCACATGTCTCTGAAACAACTGCTTGATTACAAAACCATTACTGCCATAGATGTAATTAAGCACAGAAGCTAAAAGACTTTCCCTAAAAATTATATAAATTGTCAAAATAATTTTGAAGGCTATATTTTCCCTTTTTTTAAATTAAAAAAAGAGTATAAAATATTTTTCCTTAGAATATGTTTGTATTCATTTCATTGGTATTTCTATCTTCTATTAACAGCTATAATTTGTTATTGAGTAGTGACTAGGTGGGAGTGAGAGAAGAGAGCTCATTCTGGGGTACTTTTACAAATCTAAGTGCATAATTAGTTAAGTGCTAAATATTTTCACATTTTTTTAAACAAATTTCATTTGATCAGATTCAACATGACCCTTTTTACCTAGAAGTTTAAAAAGCCATAAACCACCTTGTATTTTACAGTTTATAGTAATTCAATTCCTACCCATTCTGCAAGCATTTATAAAGCTTAAACACTGGGCTACTTACTGGAATGTAAACCTTGGCTGGTGTGGCTCAGTGGATTGCGCGCTGGCCTGTGAACCAAAATGCCCTTTACAATTTTAAAAATAAGATTATTTGGGGTTTTTTTGGCTATTGAGTTATATGAGTTCCTTGCACATTTTGGATATTAATCCCTTATTGGATATGTAGTTTCCAAACATTATCTCCCGTTCAGTATGTTGTCTTTTCACTTTTTTGGAGTCACAGCTATGCTATCAAGGAGATAAGGAGAGCCGTATTTCTGGGGGAACGTGGCCAACCCTGTCAAACCAAAAGGCCAGCCCATAAGTTATACATGCATCAGGCCTCAGCAGCAAACACGCCAGATTCTGTAGGAACACGGGGACAGGACAAGTCAGGCAACTTTTGTCCCTACATGTCCAGGCAATCCTTGAGAGGCACAGAATCAGGAAAAGAGCAACTGTGCATTTTATCCAAATGAGACAGAGAATTTATCTAATGAGATTGCTTAAAACTATTGAATCAGAACACACTAAATTGGTCTAAATATCATATAGTACCTAACATTATGGGTCCTTAAGAAGGAAATCAGCTCGGTTACAGGATAAAATAAAGAAAGAGCACATTTTTTCTACACATTGGAGTGTAGTTTGAGTGCATTTGTGACCCCACTGGATATACGCAGTCATTTCTATTATCTAGATAAGCAAACCAAATCATCAAAGTCAGAATTATATCCATAATAAAGCAAACACTAAATCTCTTTTAAAGCGCAGCCCAGTGTTTTTTCTGCAGATGTTGCTGCCTCTTATCCCCACACTCTACTATCCTCAAACTCTTGTTATTGTGCCCTAAACCTCACATGTAAACCTCAGACCTAGTTTTGGGATCTAGTTATAACTGTATTGTGGGGGAGAGGGTAAATGATTTTGAGGGATTTTCCATGACACACACAACACACACTCTCATATATTTGAACAGTAAATATTTCCTGCATAGTTATACATATACACAGGAAAAAATTGGAGGGTACATGTGCATGAGCACAAAGTGGTGTCCCAGTATGTAAAGAATTTATTTTGCATACCTATCCTGTGGAACTATGGATACCTGGTGATTTTTCTTAGGCTTTGGGCACTTGTTTTTCCTGTACTCTAGGAGAGATGTCTGAAAAGGAGTGTGGCTTGTTTGCCAAATACTCTAGTCACCCGAGGCCCCCCATTTCTAAGAGGAAGTAAAAGGTTCTACACTACCTTGCCCTTGGAGGGATATTTTGGGGGAGTATAAAAGCTCATCCCAGGCTGAAAAAGCGTTAAGGAATCTATAATCTTCTTCTGGTGATCATAAATGAGTACTAAAAAGCTATTCAATGGTTTTTCACAGCACCATGTAGATTTGCTTCCCCAAGCAGCCTGAAAGACTATGGGTATTCTTTGTAAGAATTACACGGTCTCGATGGGCTGAATAGAGGAAAGATAGCTCCCTTCGTATGGTGCTGTCAGACTTCCAGAGGATTCTGGCCATGCTTGGTACATGAGGAAGGGAAGAACAGTGGCAATCCTACCTGACAGGAGATTTGGCTAACAGGAGGAAGTGCTATTATCAACCATTAGTGAAAGGAGCCCACACAGAGGGGAGCAGCTGTCACAGGAGATGTAAGTGGGAGCTACTGGGAGTGACTCAAGAGAATCACAGAAGGGGATTTCCTAGAAAGGACTTCTTCCCTGTAGTTCTCTTCCCCGGGTGAATTTTTCTGAAGAGGTAAGAAAGTCAATCTGCATTTTCTACTCATCATCATATGAGGCTAAAAAGTGAATTCTCTTATCAAAAAATAGTGGCGTTGGAACCTCAGACACTCCAAGTCAGAGCGTATGTCCCACAGATTCGCACCCATAGCTTCTCAGCCTTGGGAGTGGACTCAGGGGAAGCTGCTGCCCAAACGTAAAGTGCGGCGTGGTATATGACAGCTCCTGTAACCTTACATTAAACCAATAGAACTTCAGTTAACAGTCCTTCTCTTCTCCACTTGAGGCACAAACTGGATAACTGTTGACTTTGAAGGACTTATTTTGAATATTGTTGACACTGTGAAAGAATTTTTTTAATAATAGCACACCTGAAACAAAGCTGAAAAGCAGCAGGCTCCCCAATCTTTTAAGAAGTCCCAAAAGTTGTGGAAAAAAAAAAGACTAGGGTGTTCATTTAATCTGTTGTGTCTTACTGATGTCAAAGGTTTAAACTGGTATGAAATTCATTGGCTAGAAGTACTCTCTGTGTCTCTGATCTTTGTTCTTAGGTATAACGGCAACTCTTCAATTATATTGAATCACTATTTCCTAATGTGGAACTGTTATTGTATTCCTAAAATAAATGCTATTTTAAATATACTGATGGATTTTTATTTATGGCTTTGTATCTTATAATCCTAGTTTTGTTTTTCATCTTTGTCTAATTTTAGTAGATGATACTAGCCACACATAATGAACTATCATACCCATAGTTATTATATGTACTCTGCAATAGCTTCATTAGCATGAACATAATTTATTCCAAAAAGACTGGTCACAAATTTATCATAAGAACTATGGGGAGGTGGAGGAAAAAGAACAATTCTTTGACAATTTTATTGATTTCTTATGTGGCTATTTGTTCTTTTGTTGTGTTCTTTTAACTTCTCCCTGTTTGCATTTTTTACTTTTATATATTTCCTAGTCACAGCTAAGTTTTTAAAATAGATTAGCAAAGAATTGTGGATAGTGTTTTCTTATACTTTTTAATTTTCTATGGCTTTATAATTATATCATCTTTCATATAATGTTACCTAGTTTGTGGTTGAAAATTTAATTTATCAAATAAGGTATTTAAATTTCTAAATATGTATATCTCGGCTGTGCCTTTTGAGCATCCATCTTTTATATAGCAATTTATACTCAGACAAGAACACCTTAAATGTCAGTGTTTAAGGAATTTATCTAAAAGCCCATATTCAAAGGACGTAAATATTAAAGAAAGTGTGAACAATCTGAGAAGAATAGTGAAATTTCAATGAGCTACAACCAACGAACTGGAACCATTCAGTTGGATTTGTGTCTTGTTTTCTGCTTTTAAGAGCAAACTGTATGGGGAAAACTCATATAAGATATATATTAAAATTTAAAAAATTCTTCAAGGGGATTACTTAGGTCAATGTATATTCATTCCAAATTCCCATACCTTTTTCAGTTCTTCATAATGGTGAATCATGAGCAGGTGTCCTGAGACATTGCAAAATTACCATCAGGGATTACATTATATTTATTATACTAGTCAGGAAATGTCATGAGTCCATTTCTATAAGAATTGGAGTAATTTTTACAAGGTTTTTGACAAAAAGAAATTTCCATTTAATTCTTGATCATTTGCAAAATACTTCATTCTCTGAGCATTTAAATGAAACATGATTTCATTGTATTTATTATATACCCAAAACAATAGTGCCTGTGTTTCCTGAGTACTTACTATGTACCAGTTAGGTATTTTACCATTTTTACTGTATAACATAAAGACATAATAAGAAAGGCAGTGACAAGGAGACTGAAACACAGAACGGTTAAGTCCGTAGACAATGAATAGCAATGTCAGAACTCAACACAGAACTGTCTTCCCACAGATCCCACGTTCTTAATTCTTTACTACACTACCTGCCAATGGATTTAAAAACATGAGGCCGCAAAATCACAAGAGAAATCCCGTGTAACTTTATCATTGGCTGGTACGAGGCAGGACACCATGACCTGGCAATACGGCAGCATTAACTCTTTTGGAAGCTATTTTACTACGTCATGACAGACTGGCTTCCCCATTGCAGAGACACAACTCTTTAAAGAAGGCCTGTGATGCTTTTTCTGCCTCCCCGAGGAGGCATTATCTCCATCATAGCATCAGCATGGACACACCTAGACTGTTCCCGGGTCGTCTTTCAAGTCATGTATGAATTTGCCCATTCAAAGGAATCAATGTAAAGGAGTCTTTGCCTTGGTATGGTGCCACACCCAAATTAAGTATGTGATTTTATTTGTCTGTGACATCAGTGTTGGGAACCAGGTGCAATGTCCCTAGCAGATCACAAGGTGTGCCCTCAACCAGGCCACCCTCAAAGGATGTTTTCTTTCACATCCATATGCTTTTTCCAAGTTGGCATGGGATGGAAACTTTGGGTTTGCTTCTGGAGTGTCCTTTGTTTTTAAAAAGCTAATATTCATTTCTTCATTTTCCTTGGCAAAAAATAAAACAATAGTAGTAATAAGACTTGGCACTAACAATGAGAGCCCAGAGAAAGATTAAAAGTGGCCACTAATTAGGCTATTCTACTGTATAGCTCCATTCCAAGGGACACTTAGAAATTTTACTTAAAAATACCAGCCCAAGCATAAGCTCAAATTTTTCCATTTTCATGTATTTATCATGATTTTATTATACTTCAATAAAAATTAGACAAAAGAAAATAATCTTATTCGGACTCTTATTCTGCATGACCTGTAAAGTGTTTGTCACAGCACAAGCCTTTCTTTGCAGGGACCAAATGTATGTCACTTTTATTGTGGTTTCTACCTTATCTACCAAATCCTTATGAGTTTCTCTTAGTTCTTGTACTTGCGTAGTCATGCAATGTCTTCTTTAAAACAAGAAAAATAAAGGAGTTTAAATAAAACAAACAGTTGATATTGATCTAAGCTCACTACAAAGGAAAGCAATTAAAGGACAGATCATTATTTCTCTGACGCAATTTTTAATCGCCCCCACAATATATTCGCTATCCTGATTATCCTTCTACATTCAGGGATTTGAGTTATTGTATTCCAGGTCTCATGTAGCATAGTTCACTTGCATTACCTCGTGAATGTGATCAAGGCAGCTTTATTTGGTTCTTGCTTTTGTAAGTACTATCGTAGTCATGAGCTGGGATTTTGTTTTTTTAAAGACTCTGGACAAATAACATCAATGATGAGAGTTTACAGAAATGTAGCTATGTCAACAAGAAATGAGTTGTGATTGACTGTTAGTCTAATTATGCCTTGTACTTACTGCACTGAGTTCAAATGACAGGGAACAAAGTCTTCAAATTTAAGCTGTATCTTAGCAACTTCCATACATTCTATATAATAGAAATAAAATGGAATAGTTGAAATTCTTGTTGAAAGGGAATTAATTTTGTTTCAGTATGACAAGACTTCAGAGCATTCTCCTTATTTAAAAAAACTAGAATAAATATATATATATATAAACTGTTTTCATTGCATTAATTTTCTATTCATTGCCTTCTCTAAATATTGAGCTACTCATAATTTTGAAATCACAGCACTAGATAATGTAATGCAACATTTTGTGTTTAGCATGGTTTCCTCTCTTACTCCTTCATGTGAAAGACTTTTCTTTCTATTTGTTTTCATTAAATTATTTATTCCTAGTCTAAGCATGGTCATCTTCTGCCACTTACTGTTTTTTTGGATATGTTTCACATCCCAAATTAGATTATAATCCCCTTGCAGAAAGGGGACTATATTAACATCTATCTCTGTCCCCCAAGTACTACATAAGAAAGAAATATTTATTGACTGTGATTTGGAATTTTCTCAATGAAAAGTATAAAAGAGTGAGAAAATAATGTAATACGCATTAGAACAAAGAGGATCAATATTTATGAAGTGAGAGTGATATACCTGGCACTACATATACATTTTGTAATTTAATCCTTGAGGTAATTATTATAATTTTGCTACAAAAAGCTTTACTGTTTCCAACTGGTCCAAGGTATGGGAGAGGACTCCAGGGTGGTTAAAATGATGCCTAGCGGTTGCAGGGGGAGGCTCAGGCGAAAGCTTGATGCCACGTGGGCTGCAGAGGGGCCCCTCAAAGGCCTCTGGGCTCCAAAGGCTCCCGGTCATGCTTAAAGGTGAGCCTTTCAAAGAGATACTCGCCCAGCCCAGCCTGGGGTCAGGATAGCCTGCGAACTTAGTCAGGTGGTCGCCCATCTTCTTGACGAGTTTCACCTCCTCATCCAGGAAGTGGTTCTGCAGGAAGTCACAGAGATGAGGGTCTGTATGGGTAGACCCAGGGCATGCAGATCCTTAAGAGCTGGTTCAGGTTCTTTTCCAAGGCCAAGGAGGCTCCCATGGCATCCTGAGTTTCACCCAACTCATCTTAGGACAGCTTCGGCATGTCTTAGAAGAGCCCATGGTGGCCGCACTGGTTTTGCATCTACTAAAGACTCCTGGTGACCTTGAACTTCACCCTGTGCAACTCGGGGAGGAAGTGGCCCATACCCTTCAGAGCTACATCTTCCAAGTCAAAATATGTAGAAGCCTAAAGCGAAGTAGGAGTGGGAGGTCTGAAGGTGCAAGATGACGGTAGCCTCCACCTCAGTGGAATAATTCTGATGAGTTTGGGAGCTCACATTTCCGCAGCAATGAGGAGTTAAGCCCAAACAATGGTGCTGACTGGTTTCACAGAGCGACGATGGCTGAGATATTCCAAAGGTGGCAACCGGAAGAGAGGCTGGAAGGCGGTCGGAGGCAAGAAGAAGGGGTGTCCCTGGGTCCCTTCCATCCAAACACTGTTGAAGCAAGAGACAGACCTGTGGGCCCACTGAGGGCACTCCCTTGAGGTAATTTTTTTTATTAGTTCTACTTTTTCAATGTGGAAATGGAGAGACTTAGTGAGGTGAGGTTCAGGAAGCTGGCTAGAGTCAAACTGCAGAGCACTCCTCCCACAGTGCCATGACGCCTTTCATGAAAACATTCAAACACAGCCTCTGTACAAAACTAGGTCTTATATTTGGTCTGCAAGAACCAAAAGATGTTTCTTGCTGCCAAAGAAGGTGATTTCTTTTCTTCTTCCACTGAAGAGTACAAGAGAAAGCAACTTGTCACCAACCTATGCAAAGATAGGTGAGCACTATAGACTATTAAAGGACAATTTTTAAAACTGAGAGAAAAGAAACTTCTGACCCCCAAATCAGAGAATATAGATGGGGATGTGACAGTGAGGAAAGAAAATTTCTAGCAAACAAATTGTGGCAGTGTAAGGAAGAAAAGATGATGGCATAGGAAGGAGCCCATGTGATGTTAGTATTTAAGTAAAAAGTGGGGGGAGAGGAGAAAACGTATGTGAGAAGGGACCCCAAAACAACAGAAATTATCTTCTGGAGGGTGGTCCCCTTTTACTAGAAGCCTCCCCTGCTAGGTGAGTGTTCTAGGAGCCCATCTGTATCAGTGCACTAGCTGGCATTGTTGTGAGAGGCTGCATTTGGCTTCGGTGAATTTTTTTTTTGAAGACTCTTTCAGCACATTTGCCCATTTCATGATGGGTGATTTACCAATATACCTGTTCAGCATTTTTTGACCAAAAATGCCATGACCCCTATGCCTAACTCTCCCTATTCACCCAATCTTGCCCCAAGTGACCTTTTTTGTTTGTTTGTTTCACAGGATTAAAAAAGTCCTCAAAGGGAAACATTTTGCCAATGTGGAAGAGGTGAAACAAACAAACAAACAAACAAAAAAAGCAGAAGCACTAAAAGGCATCAAAATAAACAAGTTCAAAATCTGTTTTGAGCAGTGGGAAAACCGTCTTGATAGATGTATTGCATCAAATGGAGAGTACTTTGAGGGTGAGTGAAGTTTAAACATGTAAGCATAAATACACAAGTTTTTAATAAATAAATTCCAGTTTTGAGGGGTCCCCCTTCATATATGAGTATACACAGAAACTTTCTGGAAGCATCCATAAAAAATATTTGCTTTCTCCCAAAGGAGGGCACTGAGAGGCTGAGAAGGAGCCTCTCATAAAGAGGTATACTCTTTTTTATGTTTTGAATTTGTAAAATGAGTTCATTAATTAAAATAAAAATGAAAAATAAGTAAATTAAGAGACTGATATGATTTCAAAAATATCTCTTGAACTCAGAACTGAATGAATATGTCTAATAATAATAGTCATAACAATAAGAAAGTTTTATATATACCGAATATATAACTTACAAAGTGCTTTTGCATTTATTATATAATTTAACCATAAATCTATAATGGCTTCCCATATAAGATGGAGTATTTTTAGTTATGGTTTGTAGATAAAGAAACTTTTATTAGGTAACTTGACCCAGGTCACAAGCAATAGATGGCACTCTAATGTTTTGACTCTGAGTTCAATGTTTCCATCATACAAAAGATAGCAGGACAGGCAGTCCAGAAAAATACAGAGAAGTATCTACAGCCCATTATAACAAAATAGACAGAATAAAGCCCAGATTAACACATATCTAACAAACATTTAAAAGACTACAAACTAAATATATTCAGAATAAGAATAAGTCCGGCTGCTTGTGAAAGATGACAGAGAGAAAATGAACTTATCCACATTCTAAATTTCTTTTATCATCTTTGTCAACATGATTGGCCAAAAAGAGGGAAAACACTTACAAAGAGGCAACTGAAGCTTGAGATTGGTTAAGGGATGAAAGGAGAGCACATAATTACTCTAAATGAGTTTGAATCTCATTACTCATGCAGATTACATCTGGGATACAAAAAGAGCTTGTGTTAGTGAATTGTGGTGGACAAGGGAGGTGCTGAAAGGCTACATAGGTACACACATATGTACATATAGACCCAATCTTTAAAGGGGTAAAGAAAATAGATCTTGTAAACCACATGCCATAAACTGAGTTACTGATTCTAGACACAATTCTAGACAGAATTAACAAAGAATAGCTTGGAAATCCTTAAAATAGAGTGGAATCAATTAGATTATCTATTAGTTTCCTAGGGCTGCCCTAAAATATCATAGACTGGGTGACTCAATTAAAACATAGTTTCTCACAATTGTGGAGAAAAGTCTGAGATCAAGGTGTTGGCATGGTTCGTTTCTTCTGAGGCCTGTGTCCTTGGCTTTACACAGACATCCTCTGTCTGTGTTCACATACGGTCCTTTCTTGGTACCTGTCTTTAAATTTCCTCTTCTTCTAAGGGCCCACCTTAAGGACCACATTTTAACTTAATCACCATTTTAAAGATTCTATTTCAAAACACGGTCATATTATGAGGCTGGGGGTTAAGACTTCACCAAATGAATTTGGGGGGATAACATTCAGCCTATAACAGATTAAGACTTCTTTTTATTTTTATTGATAATATAGTCCATCATGTGTCACTTAATGATAGGGATACATCCTGAAAAATAAATTGTTAGGTGATTTTGTTATTGTGTGAACATTATAGAGTGTACTTACAGAAATCTAGATGGTGTAGACTACCACATATCTAGGCTATATGGTATAGCCTATTGCTCCCAGGCTACAAATATGTACAGCATACTACTGTACTAAATACTGTAGACAGTGTAACACAATGGTAACTATTTGTATATCTAAACATAAGAAAGGTACAGAAAAAAATATGGTTTAAAAGATAAAGTGTGTGTGTATGCACATTGGGGGTAAGGCAAGGACTGTGGAGGGAGGTGCCCTTACAGGGAGAGTAAAACTCAGGAGGAGGGAGAGAGGAAGAGACAAAGAAAAGGATGAGAAGGAGGAGAGAGAGAGAGCAGAGACCAAAAGAGACCCAGAGAGATGAAGACTGAGATGCCAAATAATAAAAGGGAGAGAGCAGGGTGGAAAGAAGGGAGAGAGGAACAGGGCTGAGAGGAAAGAAAGATAAAGAGAAGCAGATGGGGAGGAAGTGAGTGTGTTCACCTAAGTGTGTGCGCGTGTGCCTGGGTGGGCAGGGTAGGCTCCTGGGCTCCCCTTCTCCCAGCCCTTTCCCCTGGCCCTCTCACTAACTCCTTGTCTTAGCCATGAGGGGCACAGCAGGTGAGGAACATGCTAAGCCTCCTTGGCTGTTGAAACCACCCAGAGTTTGCAATAAATTCAACATTCTAATCAGGTCCAACTTTTTCCTCCAACATAGCAAACAACTTTTCGTCCCTGATCCATTACAGAATCTTGTGGGGCCACTGTAGTATGTGGTCTATTGTTGATCGAAACAGCGAAACTTCATTCTGTGACACAAGACAGAATGGCTGAAAAGAGAAGAATGAAATACTCCTGATTCTTAACCAAGATGGAGGAGTGGTATGTTAGAATCAACTGGAACATTTCCTCAAAGCATATTTCCTGTCCTACATGGGGATTCTAATTATTCAATATTTTCTCCCTGCCCCTGTTTAGAGCTACCATCTTACATTTTGAAAAGCTAACATTTATTGGATACTTGCTACCTATCAGGCACTGTTAAGTGCTTCATGTGGGTTATTTTATCTGATCCTCATAAAAACCTTATGAGATAGTAATATTGTCCTCATTTTGTAGATAAGAAACCTGAGGCCTGGAGAGTTTAAGTAGCCTGCACACGGTCTCAAATCTAGTAAGGTGAGTAGCTAGGATTCAAAACCAGTGTATCTGGCTCTACATCCCATGCTTGTAATCACTGCCTCACCCTCTCTCATCACAGCACATCTAAATTCAGCAAAGCATTTCTCGTACTACTTCATGGACACAGTGATATAATGGAAACTGAATTATACAACAGTTAAATGGGTCTGTAACATTTGCGGGACTCTTTCTAAAGAACATTAGCTAGTGGATTGATTGCAACATGGAAGAGGGTCTCCACCTTCATGCCTCAGGCCTCTTTCCTGGGTCCTGCTCTAGCTGATATTTAAATCCATGGCTTATAGAAGAACAAAAACAAAGATTTTTAATTAACACATGTGACCGAATTAGAAAGAATGGAGCATATTTGTATTTTAGAATGGGGGTTTGTATTTCAGCTCTGGGTGGAAAGCACAAAGGTGGCCATTTTTTTTGCAGGTGGAGATCTGTGGAACGGGGGTTTTCAGAGGCTTTACAAAGGAAGGCTTCGTGGTCTGTCTTGATGTCACCTTTGAGTCCTCCTGATAGGTCATGAAGAACATGAGGACATGGAATCTAGGGGGAAAACATGAAAGAAGTGGCTTTGTGAGCCCTGACATAGGCATAGAGGGACAAGGCCCACTTAAGACCTCACTCATGGACCAAAGGTCTTAACTCTAAGCCTTTAGAGGCTTTGAAGATTTTCTGTGTTTGTTTGCTTTTTAATCTTATTTATTTCTCTATAGTCATTAGTGGAAAGATTCCCGAACCCTTGAAATCACAAAGGGTCTATGTGATAACCTTTGAAGAGAACAAATGAGGGAGAGACAAGGATATGGTTTCTTGCCCTTCAAACTCAGGGACAGGGACAATGGCACGATCCATTCCAGGGAACAGAGGCCAAGAGTGTCTGTCTCCCTGCAGGTAAGAAACGCAGGTCTATAAACTGTCCAGGGCTGGAGAGGGGCGCCAGGACATCAAAACATAAATTCCTGATAGGGCTTCTAATAACTAGAATTATTTAGTAAATGTGCAAGAGTAATTCTAAGGTAATGAGTTTTTCTACAGAAGATGTATAGAGTTATAGAGGAGGTTTATGTTTAGGATAAGAGCTTGTTGTAGATTCTGTTATGAACCTATTGATTCTTTTATCTATGATTTTATTATCATTGAGACATGCAAATTAAATATAGATTATTGCAAAGGATAATTCCAAGTCCAGAGGCTGTGCCTAATAGTATACATTAATAAAAGTCTACTATATATTTGCATAACTCTTTACAGTAAATAAGGTGTTTTCAGAGGCTTTGCATCAATATTTACATTATCTCCTTTAATTAATTGTTGGTCAGATCACTCCAATCCAGCTTCTGCTACCACCACTCTACTGCATTGTTTCTAATAGGTGATCTCCTATTTTCCACTGACACCTTTCTGACACCTTTACCAGCTGTCCCTTCCCCCTGAAGAATTAGGAATCTCTTCCATGCTCCCACAGCACCTGCTGTAAAGCTCTGTATTTGCACTTTAACAGCCCATGTATTCAATCATCTCCTTCAAAAATGTAAACTCCTTAAGTAGATACAATGTATCAGTATTTTTTTGTGCCCTAGCAGTTAATACAGTGCCTGATTTATGGTGGATTACAGATATCTGTTGAATGAACAAAACATGTTCTGCCTAGGGAAAAAAAATAGCCAAAAAAAAAAAAATTCACTAGGAGAAAGTTGTAAAAAGTGCTTGATTTCCATTGCAGAGCATTTGCATGTCAACAAAGTGCATCAATCTCTGACAGGCATGCCTAAATTGCCTCAGGTCAGTGATTTCCGCAAGTTCCAGCCCTGCTCTTGCCCACTGTGCCACCAGGACTCCAGGAGGAAACGACAAACGAAGCTTGAGAAGGCTCCCTGGCCTTTTATGATCACCTGGCTTGTATCCAATGCCCTTGACCGACCTCTTGCATACCCCACCTCCACCCTCATAGGCTTTAACAAGTAACTAAGAGGTCACAAAAAGGGGCAAGTATATAAAGCGAGGTGGCGAGGGCACATTGCAGAGGCCCCACATGAGCAAATAGGCAGCAGAATTTCAGTTATCTAGAGAATGGAAGCATCAGGTCCCCAGCTCCCAGCTGCAAGGGGAGCTCATAAACAGTTCATGGAACCAAGTCACGTACCCAGAGATGTACCAGAAGGGAGACACTGCACATGGATTGGCAGGCCAAGAAGTTCAGAGACAAAAGGTGGTATGTCTCATTTGAAAGTGGGTAATTTGTGACCTTAAAGATAACCCAGGGCAGGCCAAATGCCTGCAGGTGCCAGCAACAAGTTTATGCTACAGCAGTTGTGTGGTCACTGTCACCTTATTGTCTGTGGACAGTGTCCTAAATCAGGGCTTGGGGACAAAGCCGACCCATGCCTTATTTTTGAACAGCCTATTGCTGAAATTACTTTTTAAATATTGTAACCCCCCCCCCAAAAAAAAACCCAACCCAAAAAAGTATGTCACAGAAACCATGTGGCTGCAAAGCTTAAAACATTCACCTTTAGAGAAAAACTTTCCTGATTCCTATGTAGGCCCCTCTGTATAGCTAACCCTCATATCCCACTCACTTCGGAACAGTTTATAAAATGCCTCAGATTGGTGACCTCCATGAGTCCTAGCCCTGCACCACTGAAATAAGGTCTTTGTAAATTAGGCTCCTATTATATTATCAGGGACAACTTGGACTTCTCCACATTAAAAGTTAAAAAGTAGACTTTATTATCTTGCTTCCATGAATGGTATTTATTTGCAGCCAACCTCTATGTTCTGGTGGGGAGAAAGCATAGATCAGGAAGTTAGATCTGGTTCACAGTGACAACATCAAGACTGCGCAGATGTTAGGCAGCTCACTTAACATGACTCCTAATCTGCAAAATGGGGATAATGCTTGCCTTGCCTTCCTTGCATGGTATGAAGACACAGGGAGATAATAGATGTGGCATGCTTTGCAAAGTTGAAAGGGAGATACAAATAGAGGTATTATTATAGATATAGCATCATCCGCCCTTAATTATG
The DNA here is from genome assembly GCA_004026545.1 of Mormoops blainvillei. Lineage (NCBI taxonomy): Eukaryota > Metazoa > Chordata > Mammalia > Chiroptera > Mormoopidae > Mormoops > Mormoops blainvillei. Next base: position 460,760 of record PVJD01000316.1, on the reverse strand, counting down.
GCTACTTTGGAGGAAGATGAAAGATGGATAAATTGTTAGTTATTAGTGGAACTTTCTACTCATTTATTCTTTTATCTCTTTCCTCATTAAATCTTTAATAAAACTAACAAGTGGCAGGGCTGATTGAGTTTGAAGTTTTTATCCCTTAATTCAATAAGTTTGTGTGTTTGTTGATTGTGTATTATGGGCTTAGTTCCTTTGAGAAGGGGGAAAATGAGCTGATAATGGCCAAAAGACATCATCAGAATCAGAGGAGGAAAGAAGTAAGATACCTAAAAATTAAAAAAAAAAACACAAAAACCGAGCAAACAAACAAAAAACCCTTACACTTTTATTATCAACTATCTCATTAAAGCTGTTTAAAATTGTTTCTACTCAGGACCTAACTCAAGATTAAATGACCTGGATGTGTCATGGGCTCAAATATAGTCTCATTTATTCTCCTCTGTATCAGAGATAATGCTATTTTTACTAGGCCTTATTCATTTCCCTTTCCTCTAGCACACAGGAAAACTGCACTTCTCAATGACTCTTGCAGTTAGGTTAGGACATGTGACTAATTCTTACCTATGAACTAAACTTTAGTGACATGAGTCACTTCCAGCACAAAGGGTAAAACAACATCGGGAGTTTTCCAAGGACTCTCTTTCCTCTGCTCTAGAAAGCTCATGGTAGATACACATCAAGGTGGCAAAGCCAGCCACGGCCAAGTTACTCAGTTGATTAGAACATTAACCCATATACCAAAAGGTTGCAGGTTCAATCCCCAGTGAGGGCACATACCTAGGTTGTAGGTTTGATCCCTGGTTGGGGCATGCACGGGAGGCAACTGATCGAGGTTTCTCCCTCGTATTGAAGTTTCTCTCTCTCTCTCTCCTTTCCTCTCTAAACATATCCTCAGATGAGAGTTAAAAAAGAAAACAAAGAAATATTTTTAAAAAGGTATAAAGCCATAAAATGGAAACATCTTCTGAGCATTATTTCAAGAATGCCGTCCTGGTGAGATGGAAGCATTTCCTTTGGGTGAAGAAAAAAAAAAACTACTGAGATTTCAAGCTTTGTTTTGAATGAAGATTTACCTAACCTGTTCTAAGACATATTTCCTCCAAGCTAATTATCATAGTCATTATTTGTCCTCATTGAAAGAAATAATTCTATAGTTTAAATATTAAATAATTCATTGTTATCACAGAGAATATATAGTTTTTCTTCACATTCATCTTGCCGTATGCCTTGTGAGTCTGCACTATTATCCCTAATGCTAGACTGAATAGATCAGTTATTTGTATATATTATTATATTATATATGATTAAGTATATATATATAAATGACTCCTATATTATATATGAGGTCTGTCTGGAAAAAGTCATTGAGTCATTGTTAATATAACAAGAATGCTTTGTGTGACATTGATGTAATCTGGCAGCCAAAGAGAATGGACTGGAATGCACATGAGGGAACAATGATGGTTTCACTGCACTGGTCAGTGGGGGTGGTAGACTACTATCAAGTGAGCATGGGTCCTGTGTGGCTACTACATTCAAAATGACTGAGAGAGTAGAGCAACAAGTCTGCATCAAATTTTGTGTTAAGCTTGAACATTCCTCTGAAGAAACTATTCAGATGATTCAGAAGGCCACAGCTATGGGCAACTGTGATTGGCAGCTTCATCATGACAACATACCCACTCATGCATCACATCTCATGCAGAGTTTTTTGTAAAACATCAAATCACCCAGGTAGCCCAGCCCCACTACGACCTGAATTTGGCACCTTGTGACTTCTGGCTTTTCCCAAAACTAAAATCACCTTTGACAGAGGAGAGATTTCAGACCATCAATGAGATTCAGGAAAATACAACGGGGCAGCTGATGGCGATTGGGAGAACTGTGTGAGATCCGAAGGCGCCTACTTTGAAGGGGACTGAGGCATCATTGTCCTGTGTACAATGTTTCTTGTGTCTTGTATCTTCTTCAGTAAATGTCTCTATTTTTCATATTACATATATTACATATATAATGTATATATATAATATTATATATAAGATTGTGTATATGCATGTAAATAATCCCTGTCTTAGAACATTAGTCATTTCCTCTACTTAAAATGCTCTTTCCCCAGATGCCCACTTGGCTCCTTCCTGATCCCCTTTAACTCTTTGCTTGAGTCTCATCTTCTCAGTGCGGCCCTGACTATCCTAGTCAACACCAGAGCCAGCACCTACACACACACGCACAAAACAGATTCCTCATATTCTACTTTATTTTTCTCTTTTTTCTCATATAAAATTTTACCTTCTAATATACTATATATATTTTAAATTGATTCCATTCAATTATTGTGCAATTGGAAATAATTACTGAGTAGATAACATTACTGATTTTATAACTGATTATGCATGGAATGGTCTTTGTTCCTAATATAGCAAGGGTTGTGAACATAAATACCACAGCTCAAAGGCATCAGGGAAATGTAGCTTATTTATGTCCAATAGCTAGCCTAATTTTTCCCTATCCCATACAATAAGGAGCAGCTTAAATTTGAGAAGCACCTCTGTCTTTTCTGATAATACAGTCAGTTGTGGGTAACTCAGCGAAATCTTCCAGATGCTCTGCCATTCCATCTTCTCCTTCTCCAGGCAATGCTGGATGATGGCGGGAGATGTGTGGCAGCACCGAATGAAGCCTCGGATTTGTGCACACAAGTGTCTGGACCATCTTCTGGGTTCACTGGCTGGATGACATCATGCCATGCCCTCCTCACTGCTGGGGGCCCGGCTGGCAACCACTGCTGACGTCTTCAAGAGCAACTTGGGATCCGTTCATTTGGCTTGATCAGGGCCTGGTCCTTTACTCATGTTGCCACCATGTTAGCCCTGAATGGTTGGACCCATCTCTATGAATCTCAGCCACATTCTTTACCTGCCCTCCCGGTAGGCTCTTAGCACCACGGTCTCAGAGAAATAGTAGTCACTTGTCTCTTTGTCATGAAAGTCTCTTGGCAGGGCTGTTGGCAATGGAGAAATTCTAGATTAATGCCACCCCACTGAGCAGCTGAGGGAGAGGTAGGAGTGCTGACTCCATCCCTCTCTCTGCCTCACTTCTCCATAGCATAAAATTTTGCTCTCTCATGGCCACTCCACATGGATGGAGGGGGAAGGGTGCCCCTCTGAAACTATGTCCTTCAAGATTTCCAACCGGGAAGCAAAGCAGAAAACCTCACTGCTTTCAGCCCTCTTATCCTAACATAAACATCTGCGCATCAGGCAGCCTATGAGATTGGCACCCAATGATCCCTACCTTCTGAGAATGACACTCTTGTGCAGTTCTCTCCTCTTGAGTGTGGGCTGGGTCTAGTGATTTGCTTCTAGTGGAATGGACTATACCAAAAGTGATAAAATATCACTCCTAAGGCTAAGTTTACAAAAATATTGTGGCTTCTATCATGCTCATTTTCTCTGGCTCTCTCACTAGCTCACTCCGATTGGAAGCCAGACGTTATGTTGTAAACTTCTGTACAGAAAGGTCAACATGGCAAGCAACTGAGAAAAGCTTCCGGTCAGCACCCAGCAAAAAACAGAGGCCCACAGTCTAACTGCTCACGAGATACTAAATCCTGCCAACCACCGTGGAAGTGAGCCTGGAAGTGGATCCTCCTTCAGCCGAGCTTTCGGATGAGACTGCAGTTTTGCCGGGGCCTTCAGAGCGGTGTCGACACAGGCCTTGAGCTCGAGGACCCAGCTAAGGAGTGCCTGGATCCCTAACTCACAGAAATGAAAGCCTGTTGTTTTAAGTCATTAAGTTTTGGGGTAATTTGTTATACAGCTATAAATTAACACACTGCAAGATTTGGGCCCTGAGGGGCAAGCATTGGTAACTGACTATAGATGGTGTTCCTAACTTACAATGGTTTGACTTACAATTTTTTTGAATTTACGATGGTGCAAAGGCAATATGCATAATAAATACATGAGATATCCAAAACTTCATTATCAAATAGACTTTATTAGATGATTTTGCCTAATGTAAGCTAACATAAGAATTCTGAGCACGTTTAAGGTAGGCTAGACTAAGCTATGATGTTCAGTAGGTGAGGTGTATTTTTGACTTATGGTATTTTCAACTTACAATGGGTTTATTGGGATATAACCCCATTATAAGCTGAGAAGTATCTACATTTATTTCCTCTACCTTTCCTTCCTTTCCTCACTTACTCCTGGGAAAGAGGGTGTGGGACTTTCACTTCCTCTTCCCAAGAGCTCAGAACTCCTTCCATGCTGATGATTCTTTTTTCCTAGGGCAGTAAGCCCCATGGTCAAACTACTACAGACAGGAAGAAAAGCTTCTCCACATTATGATAGAAACTGTGGGGTTCTTTTTTTCCCCTCTGATCGAGATACAGTTGACATATAATATTAGTTTCAGGTTTTCAATATAATGATTCAATATGTGCATATATTGCAAAATGATCGCCACAATAAGTCTAATTAACACCATCACCATAAATAGTTACCATTTTTTTTCTTGTGATGAGAACTTTTAAGATCTGCTCATATAGCAAGTGTCAAATATACAACACAGTATTGTTAACTATAGTCACCATGCTCTCCTTTACAACCCCAGGGCTTATGCACTTTATAACTGAAAGCACATGCCTATTGTATGGTTCTTGATGGGCAACACACTAGGAACCAGGGAGTGTTGGAGGGTGAGATGTAGAATTATTTATTCTAAGTGATTATTTAAGGGCCTTAAAATATTATCTTTATTATGCCAGGAAAAATGACTTAGAGCAAATGTAATCTGCTCAGGAATATACTGTAAAATGAGAATGCAGTTCTGTCCATAGAGGAATTATGAGCCAAATTTTCTGACTAAGAAAATTTTTTATTCATTCTTTATATAAGTATTTATTATTTTCTTCTATAAGCCAGGCAATAGGTTAGGTGCTGTGGTTCCAATGATAAGTAAGAGCCAATCCCTTCCCTCAAATTGTTTATAATCTAGTCATAGAAACAGACACGTAGCTTGACAGTTACACTGTAGTGTGATATATCAGAATTATAATATGACCACGACTGGGTAGCAAACAGGGAGGGAGGTACTCCAGTCCTGGAGACCAGGAAGATTTCCTGGAGGAAGTGGTGCCTGAGTCCAGCCTACGGGCGAGAGTGTGCCAGGCCAAGAAGGAACACACAAAAAGCGCAGAGGGTCAGAGAATGGGTGGCAAGTTTAGGGTCATGTGAGCAGTTCAGCAAATTAACATGTGAAAAGATGGAAAGTGTTGAGAGCTGAACCAGGAAATTCCGCGGGGGGAATTTCAAGAGGATTCTTATACACTATAATAAGGATTTCGAACTCTACTCTGAACAATGTGAAAGTCATTGAAGAGTAAGTAATTTAAATCAAATGTAAACATAAATATATACATGGGAATGAAAAACTCAAACCTAAAAAAACTAAATATATGAGAATATTTTTCAGGATACTGGGGGGTGGGAAAGTATAGGGAGGGGTAAGAAATTGGGAAGATCTTCTGAAACAAGATCTCAAAAGACAAAGCCAAGAGGAGAACTGGTAGATTTGATTACAACAAAATTAAAGGTTTTTAAGAAATAAAATGTTAAAATAGCAAAAAAAAAAAAAAGTCTTGTAATGTGAATTAAAAAATAAAAAATTTGAACTAAAAAATTAAAGATTTCTGCTTGGTGAAGAGATCTGTAGGCAAAGTTAGTGGGGAGGCAGAGATATAAAAAAGAAGGGGTAATATATAGAATTTATAAGTAACACCTGAAAATTAGCAAGAGAAACACAAAGTATCCAAAGTTTTAAAAAGGGGAAAGAATAAAAATGGGCAATTCAGAGAAAACAATGCCGACTGACTTAGCTTCACTAGTAACTGGAGAACTGGATATTAAAACAACTATGAGACACCCTTCTTTACAGTCGGATGGGCACAATTTAGGAAGTTAAAGGAAGTTGTAAATAAGGAAGGAAATGGAAATTCTCAGCCACTCCAGGTGAGATTGTGGGTCAATACTGCCATTTCCCACAGCAGTCTGTTAGAACTCAGTGAAATTAAATACGCTACTAACCTGCTAGAGCAAGGGAATCCTACTTGTCTAAATCCCAGAGAAGTATGCCTAAGCCCACAGGAGATGCAGATGAGAATGACGATTGCAGTCTATAGTAGTTTGTAACATCAGAGAGTTGGAAGTAATCTAGGTGTCTATCACGAAGGTACGCACGCACATACATGGTATTTGCTGCTGACGGAATGTGTAGCAGTGAGAAGAAATTAGCTAAATGGATGTATATCAGCAAGGAAGATCACAAAAAAATAGTGAATATAACAGGTATGAAACAGAACGAGGTTTAGAGCACAACTCCATTTTCATTTTAAAACTCTATATAAATTTAACAACATTGCATCTTCAATGATGTATATTTATCTAAATAAAGAAGGAAAGTGGAATGGAAGGACTTAGGTTTGATATAATTAAAAGTTGCTATCAAGAGGGATGGAAGAGAATTGGGGGGCGAGAATAAAGGAGAAAAACAATAATAAGTAATGAAATAAAATAATAACATCAAAACTATACTGGCTTAAATAGTACCTTCTCCAAATTCATGTCGTTCCCGGAACTCCAGTATGTGACTTTATTTAGAAATAGGATTGTTGCAGACATAATTAGTTAAAATGAGGTCATACTGAAGTACAGGGGACCCTTAATCCAATATAACTGGTACTATTAAAAGAAGAGACGTAGACATACAGGTGCACAGAAGGAAAAGAGTGTGAAGGCGCGTGGGGAGAATGCTACATGACAATGGAGGCAGAGATTGAAATGGTGTCTCCGCAGACCAGAACTTCTATGGATTGCTGGCAACCACCAGAGACTAGGAAGAGACAAAGAAGGATCTTCACTAGAGCCTCAGAAATAACATGGCCCTGCCGACACCTTGATTTCAGATTTCTGGCCTCCAAAATTGTGAGACAATAAATTTCTTCTATTGTTTGAAGCCACCACATCTGTAGTGCTTTGTTATGGCAGTTCTCACAAAGTAATACAAAGACAAAATGAAGTCTTGCCTAGACCCCTGACAGTGGCCATAAGATGATGTATATTCACCCGAGCTGCTAGAATAAATAAAGGCTACAGTGGAATTCTTGTTTATTCTGGAATTGGGTGACAATATTAACACCCATATGAGAAGCAAAGACTATGCTATCTTAGACTTGCCAGGGCTGGGTTTTTTTTTTAATTTTTTTATCCTCACCCAAGGACATTTTTGCATTGCTTTTAGAGAGAGAGAGATGAGAGAGAGAGACAGAGACAGACAGATGGACAGACATTGATTGGCTGTCCTTCTTGTACACACCCTGACAAAGGATCGAACCCACAACTTGGGTATGTGCCCTGACCGGGAATCGAACTCATGACCTTTCTTTTCAAGGGACAATGCTCCAACCAACTGAGCCACGCCTGCCGGGGCATCAGGGCTGTGTTTTGATTTATGCTACCTTCATGGTTGTGTAAGAGTAGTTATCATAGAAGGGTGCTTATTCTTCTGTATTTGGGAACACAACCCAAACTTCCTTAATTGGGCTATGGGTAGAAAAAAATGTTTGGATGAGTCAGTGTCAGTCATTTCCACAAGAGGTTCTTAGGTGCCTATCAAAGAACTTTATTTCTGAGAATGGCCATTTTAAATTCTGATGAGGAACAAAAACACTGGAACTGGTCCCAAACCTCAGTTAACTGTTGGCACTTGAGCACCTCAGATTACACCCTGAAATCTGACTTGTTCCTAAAAAGACACAAATTCCCCCATAACTGATGGTCTGAGCATTTGCTTCTTCTTTAAAATCAGCTTTATTTTGACTTAGGAAGCAAAGAGAACTGCTTCATGACTGAGGACACGTGCCTGTCGACACTCAGACAAGGCCCTCTCGGCCCTGCTTACAACCCCTTCCACAGCCTTTCAGATCCGCAACCTTAGGAAGAGCAAAGGTCTTAACACATCCTCTAAAACAATGGTTCTCAGTTTATTTTTTTAGCTTTACCGAGGCATGATTGAAAATAAAATTGTAAGATATTTAAAATGTACAACGTGATGATTTGACATACGTACATTACAAAGGAGTCCCCCCATTGGATTGATTGATTTGATGTATATATACATATACATTACAGAGTGCATATCACCCCTAATCACCTCTAGTCATCATCACTTCCAATAGTTATCCTTTTTTTGTGAGAACCTTTAAGTTCTACTCACTCAGCAAATTTTAATTATACAATACAGTGTTATCAACTATAGTCACCATGTTATTACACATTAGATACTCGTCTTACTCCTAACTGACAATTTGTACCCTTTTACCAACTCTCCCTATTTCTACCACCTCATGGTTCTCAACTTAGATGCTCATAAGATTCACTAGGTAATTGCTAAGCGGTTGAATCCTTAGGCTCTACTAACCCCCCACCTCATACCTTCCCTCTCCCCCAGAGATCCTCATTCAGGAGTTAAGATGAGGACCAAAAAAATCTGCATTTTATTAAACAAACAACGAATACCTCAGGTGATTCTAATGTAGGTTTCGTTGACAATGCTTTGAGGAAGAGTTTTCCATGTTTCCCAGTTTTAGTGTGCCTAGGATTCACATGATGTTCCGTTAAAGTGCAGATCTGATTCTCTAGCTTTACGTGGGGATTTCCAGCACTCCTCCCAGGCTCCCAGGGGATGCAGACACAGCTGGTCCATAGCCAACATTTGAGGTGCGAAGCTTTTAAAACCCGCTGCTTCAGCCGCATCACAGAGCCAGTGATTCAGAATCTCTGGGAGTTGCCCCTGTCATCAGTATTTTTCTTTTTAAAAATTTTTTTTAAATTGTATTTTTCCTATTACCATTTTTTCCCTTCATACCCTCTGCCACCCCCACCCACCCCACTCCCCACTGCAATCACCACACTGTTGTCCGTGTCCATGAGTTCTTTTTCGTTTTGGTTTGATCCCTGCACCCACTAACCGCAACCCCCAACCCTCAGAGCTGTCATCTGTTCCCCATCTACGAGTCTGTCTCTATTTTGCTTGTTAGTTCAGTTTGTTCATTAGATTCCACAAATGTCTGAAATCATATGGTATTTGTTTTTATCTGACTGGCTTACCTCACTTAGCATAATGTTCTCTAGGTCCATCCACACTGCCACAAAGGGTAAAATTTTCTTTTTTATGGCCAAGTAGTATTTCCATTGTGTAAATATAGCATGTTGTTTTATCCACTCAGCTACTGATGGACACTTGGGCTGCTTCCATATCTTGGTGATTGTAAATAGCACTGCAATGAATATCGGGGTGCTTATGTTGTTTTGAATTAGTGTTTCAAGTTTCTTCGGATAAATTCCCAGAAGTGGAATTGCTGGATAATAAGGCAGTTCCATTTTTAATTTTTTGAGGTAACTCCATACTGCTTTCCACAGTGACAGAACCAATCTGCATTCCCACCACAGTGCAAAAGTGTTCCCCCTTTTAAGGAGGACATACAGATGGCCAATAGACATATGAAAAGATGTTTAATGTCACTAATCATCGGAGAAATGCAAATTAAAACCACAATGAGATATCATGTCACACTGGTCAAAATGGAAATCATCAATAAACTAGTGTTTCTCTAAAGCTTCCAGGTGGTTCTAATACAAAGCTAGGTGCTAGGCAACACCACCCGTAGCCACGTCCAGGTGGCAACAGTAGCTTCTAACTCACAGGCTTCTTTCTTCCAGACACAGATTAACAGTAGCTGATATTTCAAAAGAAGAGATAACTGACTTCAAAGAAAAACTAAATTTAAGAAAAAAAACCTTTGGTTTAACCATATTTTTTTATTTAACAAAATCATTATTTTACTGCTTAAAGAAACACTGGAATTACTTTCAAGTTCTTCCAGCTAATTAAAAACAGAAGTTGTGAATAGGTCTCATGTTTTTATCACCTGAGAGTCAGAGTTTATTGTGAAATTTTTTTCTTTGTGCCTGGAGTTAATCCTGATTCCTGAGCCTCTTCGGTGTTGATTAACCTGTGGGACAGTGGTTCTGAAACAAGGCTGAGCAGCCCCTATATACTTCTGTGGGTGTCCGATGATGAGAACGTAAAAGACATCAGAGCAGTCACATACTTAGTGTGTGACTTTACCCCCCAATGTCCCTTGACTGAGTGCTCATCTATGTCAGAAACTGCCTCTGGCAGCAGATACTCTGATTGTTCTTACCAAACCTGGAATCCAGTTTCCAAATCCTTTTTCTTTTTTCTTTTTTTCTTCCTCTTTGTGAACTTTTGCTTATACCAAATGATTGATTGACAAGGAAACTCTTTATGTAATTAAATTCTGGTTTCTGTAATCCCCACCTGTTTTTGTGGTTGCTTCTAAAGGGGCTTCTAGGACATTTGCTTACAGGTTTCTAAAGGGGCTTCTAGGACATTTGCTTACAGGAGCCAAATTTCTTTTCTTTTGTTTCTGATCATTAAAGGGGATGATAATATGGGAAGTACCTTGTAAACTGTATTATACTAGGTCCTCTTATAGCTGATAGTTGTAGTAATTCCATCTTCTTCTGAGGTAATTAGGAGTAGCATTTGGCCAGATAATCGAAACATTTGTCTAAAGTAAGAAATTATTTTAAAAGGATATAAACTATCAAAATGTTATATTTTAACCTAAAACTTCTGTAGGCAGAACTGACGTTCAGCCCATATGCACTGGCAAGGCTGTATAACTGAATGCTCTTTCTGGAGGGACAGGCATTTGTTCTGAATAGTCAGTGTCAAAACCATACTGGTTATTAAGATATTTGGTTATAATCCCTCTGTATTCATCAGCATTTTGATGAAGAATCAAAGTAATTTCTTTGAGTATAGGTTTTCTAGTAGGAATTCTGTTTCCTTCTTCCCATAAAGCACACTGTAACATATCACCCTGAATTTCCAGTTTCAGTTTTTTTTGGTATACAGTGACACTTAAAAACTAATTAAAATTCAGAGTTCAGACTTCCACAATTTTAAGGACTGGTCCCCCCAAATCCTTTATAATATCTCAATCTTTTAGGTATGGATCTCATGCAATAGGAATTTTTAAATCTCACCGTAATGAATCTAAACAAAGTATTCAATCTAGTTTTCATAAAATCAACAGCTTTCTTTTCATCCTCATATTAATATTCTATAGGTTTATATAAATCTAATTATGTTATGTGATCACAAGAACATGCACAACTTTGGTAAAATGTTTGGGAACACAACTGATCTGGCCAACATATAATTCAGCTGGTGGGAGTGGATGTTTGTAGACCTGCTAGATCTAGTTCCCTAGGCCCAAGGGCTCAAGCTACCAGGGACATTACTATTAGGTAGAAGTACATGAAAATTGTTGGTGTTCCATCATTTTTGGACCTACAAAACCAGAAATTCAATATAATTCAACCAGTATGTTTTACACAGTGATGAATAGCTGGTCTGTGACTTGACTGCATTTCAACTAAGGCAGCTTCTATGATAATATTAAAAGAACGGAGATGCTTTTCAACACTGTGCTTCCTCTTTAAGATTTTTGGACTGCACTTATTAATGCTACTTATTCTTCTGCCAAGCATTTCACAAAAGCTTTCCTATGACCCCAAAGTAGAAGTTCAAAAAAAAATCCTATTGTTAAACAAGTTTGAGAAACACCCCCTCCCATACCCACCTAGAAGATTCATAATGCTCTTCAACGTATTAAAGAGAAGTCCCACAGCAAAGGCCTTTGTTTAACTTTGTTTACCTTAGGGTTTCGTAAATTTATTTGACAAAAGTAGGTCCATTTCATGTAACATCTAATCCAGAAGAACTAATGTTTGAAGTAACAAACACACTTTAGTAAACACTAGCCAACCAGCATTAAGGAAGCATTATTCTGATTTTGCAGTAGATTAAACAAATACCATCTTAATATCTGTTCAAAACAGTATGGGTACAGGTGTCCCAAAGCACTACACAAATTTCACCCAGTGTTAATGTTCTCCCCCATACAAATAGAGAAGCAAAAGTATAAAGAAGCATTAGGTTGCTTGCCAAAACACACATAAGATTGAGACAAATGGGAACCAAAGCTCACATGTCCCAACAATAATTTCTAAGCTGTGTTTACAAACAGAGGCACACTGCAGCCACTCCCCATTTCTACCTGCAGGAACTATTTCAGGAAATCGCTGCCTTGGTAATTGCCTTTTCACTGGATGAATTTTAATTGAATACATTGTAAAGTACCCCCCTAGTCATTTTGGGGACTTCTTTTCACATATTTACCTCTTTAGAGGTAATGAATAGTCCCTTTTGTTAACTGAGTGGGGAAGAAGGTAGAAGGGGCTTTGCCTCTCACTTAGGTACACGTCTTATTGAGTAGTAGACATTCCTTCAGGTTACCTTAACATTATGTAAAATAAGAACCAAGGTAAAAAAGGTACTCCTTAAACTCGAAATAGAGGACAAGACTTTGCATCGCATAGGGATGGAGTAACATTGACCTATATACTTGATTGCTGCTGACTTCCACCAACAGTTGAGAGCAGGAGGTGTAAAATGCCTAAGCTACAGGGATTCAAGGATCTACTGTCTTAGCTCAGAAGCTCATTGAAAAAACAAGAATAAATACATGGCTCCCTGTTGGCGAGATTCCGACCCTGGGAGAATGAATTTTAGTCATTTATAAGGCTAAATAGATTTATGTGTTCTGAAGCTTGTCAGAATAATGGGTGTTTCCCAGCATTTTGGAATTGCTTGCTACGTGACAGGAGAATAACTTTTAGGACATACCTGCTCTCCCTCTCTGCCAGGGTGGGAGGTGGGGAATGTGATGTGTGACTTAAGAATCAAATTTATAGACATCCTTGCTCCTCGTACATTATCTTTGAATTCCCTCCTGCACCACTGGGCCTCATTCCCTCTGTCACAAACAATATCTGTTATTTCAGAACACTGCAGTGCTTTACCTCAAGGCTGAACGAGAGTTGTCAAATAGAGATGAAGAGCCTTTTGGCTAAAAAAAAAAAAAAAGTGCTCTTAAAATGTTTACCTTCTCATACCTAATGGTTTTAGATCATATCTTATTAGCCTAGGAGACCATTTTATAAAGCACAATTAAGATCTCCTTGACATTTTCTGGGAGTTCCAGTTCAGCTTTGCTAATGGCTATAACTTCATTGCTTTTTTTCCCCTTTTAATTTAATGCCACACAGTGTAGGAAATGCAGTTTACAATAATGTGGACTACCCAGGGTGCACTTGCAGTAATTACACAGAATGTCAACAGCCTCTCAAGCCGGGTCCTGTGTTGATTGCTTCTTGTGACATTCTCATTTGGTCAGTTTGTTAGACTTATACCTCTACCTACAGGTTCCTGCCCCTCCAAACTGTTCAAAAATTGTTCTCCAAACTTTTGGTTTGATCTCATCTATTGCATTTCACATTCCCCAGATTAGAGAAAGAAATTAGAGTTGGATAAGAATTATCCTGAGAATTGGATCATTGTTCCCACGGCCAGTATCCCACTCATAAGTCAGTAACTTTCATTCAGGAAATATCTACTGAGCATCTGTTACATATGCTCAACCCTGTTTCAGGCACTAAGGACACAAAGCTGAATAAGATCCTCTGCTGTTGTTCAGGTGAGTGTGGAGACATCCTTCCACTCACAGAAGAATTTCTTCACAGAAAGGAAATCCTACAGGAGTTAAAACTTGAGCCCTGGAGTCTACTCCATACGCCTTTTCCGTTTTCCTTCCCATGTTTTCCTCCATGGGCCCATGCTCTCCAGGTCCCTGGTTGTCAGTCGGCTTTATGTGGCTTACAGTTTGGTAAATAGGTAGAATTTATGTAGAGCCCATGCTGTACTGGGCTCCATTATAACCTCCTGTACATACCAGCTAATGCGATCTTCACAACAAATCTATAGGGCAGATATTATTATCTCCATTTTACAGACAGGAAACTGAGGCACAGAGACTTTTTTTAAAGTATATTTTGTGGATTATGCTATAACAGTTGTCCCATTTTTTTCCACCCCTTTCTCCCCTTCCCCCTGCAACCCCCTCCTTCCAGCTTCCCCGCTGCTCCTAGTTCATGCCCGTGGGTTGTACATGTAGGTTCTTCGGCTTCTCCCTTTCCTGTGCTATTCTTAACCTCCCCCTGTCTATTTTGTGCCTACCGATTGTGCTTCTGATTCCCTGTACCTTTTCTCCCCCCTTCTTCCCTGTCCCGCTCCCCACGGATAACCCTCCAAATGACAGATTTTTATTTTTAAGCCTTGCACAGCTAGTGAGAAGGGAATCTGACGTTTGAGCCTTTGTTATTTGCAGTCAAAGAGCCTGACACTGCTTTTCCCTTGGGAGGAAAGTCCTGATAAAGGGTCAGTCAGTATGGTAATTAAACAGCATAGTCCCCAGTAGATGATGAACACATGTCATAAAATCGGGATGATTTTTATGGGCCTGCAGGGCCCATAATCAGGGCTCTGCAGAAGAATAAGGTCAGGTCAGGAAGAGAACAAGGGCTTTTCTTTCTCTTAGCCATCCCTGCTGCAGTTCCAACGGCACCAATGTTTTGTAAAGAGAGAGAGGGTTTATAACAAGAGCAGCCCTAGCTTATATGTGATTTGTAATATGTTTTAAATATACTAACACTTAGGTTAGCTTAGTGTACCACATAGTTGGTCCTATAGAAGACGTTCATTCAGTCAAACGATCCAACTTTGTTCTATTTACAAAGCCCAGAAATAAAGGAACCTCTGCCAGTATTATTAAAGTAGAAACCTGAGCAGGTAAGGTGCACCCCATCTAACAACAGCTGCCAGAGTCCTGGGGAGCGGTGGGCAGACTCGGAAAGCCCCGGTTCTTAGAGAACCTGATAGAACCTGGCTCATTCACGTAGAGGAGTACTCCATTTTATATGTATAATTTATTATTTTGATACCAAATTAAGAGTAAGAAGACAGAAGAGCTCACTTACATTGTGCTCCCAGGAGACAAAGGAGAGGCCACACCTTTGGAAGCGCCTGCCAGGAGCCTTCCTTGAGATACTCATTATTTGTCAGCCCGCCCTGGATCGGGGAAGAAGTAGCAAATGGGCAAATAGGTTGGCTGTTCAGGTTAACACTAAATCTCAAAAAGTGCTAAATTAGATACCGGGAAGTGTTGAATTATTGATCAAAGAGATGCCCTGCCTGTTATGGAAGAATCACCTTCATTCTCAGCATGAGAATTCCTGGGGTTAGATTTTTCTCCTTACCGAATCAATCATATTTTTACTTGCTGGACTGGTTAAAGAACAGGTTTGGTCCCGTCTCTTAGATATTGTCAGGGTTCAAATGTGAAAGAATTGTGAAAAAGTTGTGCCTCTTTGAACTGGCTCCTATTTTAATTCTCATTGTCTTTGAATAAAATTTATGTATGTCATTTTATGTTCTTTTAAAGCTATTTGATTTTCCTTTTTCTCTGGCTGACAATTCATTTGAGTCTGGCTAAAATAAGCTCTAACATTTTTTTATGATTCTCTTGGCCCTTGAGTTAGATGTTTTCTGTCATGCTTTAGATATTATCATGCCGTAAGTTATTGGTTATAAAATTTTGTACATTTTTATAATTGCATTGGCTAAAACACAATGTTTTATCAATACATTTGAGAGACTCACAGATATGTAGAAAGATGACATGCATTTGACAAATTTATTTTTAGCCATATATTTATATTTAAAAAGACTTTTTACTATATTTCATTGTACTTAGTTACAGCTGGCTTTACTGAGCTTATAAAGTTTTAGTGCAAAATTTTCTATAAATTAATATATATGGATATATTTATTATTTTAAAATAATGAAAATGTGGAGTCTTCTTATGGATGAGTCAAAAAATACTGCCTAAAAGTATTAATTTAGTTTAGATGATTTCACTGAGACAGTTAAGTTATTGCCTTTTACTCGAGTAAATGCAGAGTATGCAGGGCAAATAAACAGATAAAATGAGAAGAAAATATAATGTTACAGAATCATTGAGATGAGCCATCATAGCATTCATGATGAGAAAATGACAATAAAAAGGTTTAAGTTTCTCAAAAGAAACAGATCTAGAATTTTGTCAAAACACATATCCATCATGTTTGTCAAACTTCTTAACCTACACAATCAAGATTTGTGCATTTTACTACATGTTATTTCCCAAAACATTAGACGTTGCTTAGAAACTTATGAAATGGTGTGGAGAATTACACTGGTGAGCATTTTAATGAAAAATTTTTATTTCATTTTAAAAAATTAATATGTGACAAAACTGTTTTATGCAGTATATGAATTTTAGCACTTGTATAGATTCATGTAATCACTACCCCAATCAGAATACAGAAACTCCCTCATGTTACCCACTTTGAGTCACGATTTCCCCACATCCTTAACTCTTGGCAGTCACTGATCTGTTCTCTGTCCCTGTCATTTTGTCTTTTGGAGAATGTCATATAAATGGAATAATACAGTGTGCAACCTTTGAGACTTGCTTCTTTCACTCAGAAGAATGCTCGTGAGGTTTATCCAAGTCGTTCTACGGTTCTGTAGTTCACTCCTTTGTATTGCCATGTAGTAGTTCATTATATGGTTGTACCATAATTCATTTATTTATTGAAGCCTCTGAAGAACATTTAGGCTATTTAAAATTTGGGGCAATTATAGAGGAAAAAAAACTTTCTAGGCAGGTTTTTGTATGACCATAAGATTTGATTTCTTTATGCTCAATGCTTATGAGTGGGATTGCTAGGTCATATGTCGGTGTATGTTTAACTTTATAAGAAACTGCAAACTGTTTTCCAGAGTGGTTGTGTTCCATTTTTGCATTCCCACCAGTTCCAGTTGCTCTGCATTCTTGCAAGTACTTTTTCTTTTTAATGTTAGCCATTCTAATACATACATAGTCGTAGCTCACTGTGTTTAAATTTGCATCCTGTAATGGTAATGACATTGAACATTATCAAGGATTATGAAGGATTTGAGATGTTACCTTCTCAAACCTTTGCATGGTAACAATACTTGCATGATAACAAGTTAGCCCGTAGTTTCATGAATGCTGAGGAAAGACATGAGTCTCCTGAATGAGAGGCAAAGGACATCTAACAGCAGTAGCAGTAGCTAGAGCATCAGCAGTGCACTGGTTCTACAAAAGTTTCCTTTCTATGGAGTGATGGGAAGAGAGCCAGGTGATACCTGAATGTGCAGTGGATTGAGTTCCAGGAGAGAACTCTTGAGTTTAGAGAACCCAAGTCTTTTATAATAGGCAGCAAGCCTGTCCACTCTTACCATAAGGGAGAAACCATCTCTGTCTTTAAAGACTAGTTGCTCCACAAATATATTTGAAAGACTGTTTGAAACAAAAGCAGCCAGTGCCCTGATCCAATTCTTGAGGATACAGCAGAGAACAAGAGCCTTGTTCTGGTGGAGATTACAATATAAAAGAAGAGCTGGGGAGGAGAGATCCTGGGGGGAATTTGACCGGTAGTATATTGTTAAAATAGCCACGCCCAAAGTAATGACAATAGGTGCCAGGGCTGGGCCAGTCAAGATGAAGACCAGATGGGTGTGACAAGAGGGCACTGAAACAGAAAAACAGTTGTATTCATAACATTAAGGTGAGAAAAGAAAGGAACATTCCCAAGCTTCAAGTTTGTTTTTATTAGAACTCTACATAGCTACAGAGAACAAGCTAGTGGCTGCCAAAGGAGAGGAGGATGGAGGAGATGGAAAATTTTTTAAATTAATTAATTAGTTAATTAATTAAACTTTTTAGCCTTTTGGGCCATGTTATACATTCAAAGCCTATATTAAATAAAGCCACAAAAATTTATATTAACTATGTATTTAAACAAAAAGCATCCTGCAATGCTATTTCAGACACCAGACTATTTAGTAACTCTGACATTTATTAATTTTATTTATTTATTTATTCACTGCGGTTGCATTGTCACCTACAAAAGTCAGGCAAAATATGTGTTTCTATTCTTTTCACAGGAAGATTGTGGCCCATTCAGATAAGGACTGTGAACTTTTAGCTCTAAGTGAAAATTTCTACGATAGCATTATAAGAACCTTTGAAATGAGAAG
Source organism: Mormoops blainvillei (assembly GCA_004026545.1). Classification (NCBI taxonomy): domain Eukaryota; kingdom Metazoa; phylum Chordata; class Mammalia; order Chiroptera; family Mormoopidae; genus Mormoops; species Mormoops blainvillei. Next base: position 442,591 of record PVJD01000316.1, on the reverse strand, counting down.
TATTTGATTTCTGTAAATGTTTACCTTTGGGACCCCTTCCAAGCTGTTTGGGGCTGGTGATCCTACAGGGGACAGACGTTCAAAGGTTCTGCTGCGTGATCATCGGGCTCGGGCTGGGGACATCTGTCTGGGTGGGAGTGTGCCTCTTCTAGGGCTCATTGTAGCAATTGGCACAGAGAGCTCTGCATCCCTTGGGTGGTAGTACCAGTGCCCAGGTAGTCGTTCCTCTTTTTTGCCACATGAAGAGCATTATTTCTTTCTCTCCTGCTCCGAGCCCCTATAATAGAGATATCCTTTGATGCTGCCAGCAACCACATTAGCTGTGGTGCAGAAGCCTTAGAAGGCTCCCTCACCAGTGCCCACCAATCATGCCCACACTACAGCTGTCTGCGATGTCTGTCCTGAAGCCATTAATGTCCAGGACACTGATTCTCTGTCAGGCTGGTTTTACCTTCTAGAGCTCCTGGAAAGTTCTTTTGTTGTTGCCACCGTTGCTATACTGGGACTGCCTCTTTGCACTCTTGACATTCCAAACATATTTTGGTAAATTCCTCCCTGCTTTTATTGGGGGTGGGGGGTGACTTTTGCTCCTTTTGTTGCCATACATGCTTTTTGGTTTCTTTAGGATTAGGCTAAATATCCGAGTGGCAAACTTGGTGAAGTTCTCACAATCTCTTCTCCCTCTCCAACACCTGCCCTGTGTTCTTGAGTTATTCTCTGTCACTTAGAATGTGTCTTTTCATAGGATTTTTATTAGCCTTTAACTCAATCTGAAAGGACTTGCCTCTGTTATCCTGCAGATGGGTCCAGATTTGCTGAATCCCAAGTGCACACAGTGTCACTGGATAGATATTTATATTCTCCCAAGTTTAGATACCTTTCGCATTTCTATCAGGCAATCAATAACATTCTTAATAGGCTTGTTTCTTATTATTTTGAATAATAAAAATAGCTAATATTTATTTGGAACCTCCTATATGCCAGACACAGTCCCAAGTTCTTTGTAGGCAGCATCTCATTTAATACTCTCAACCTCAGGTGGAAGGTAGATATTTTTATCCCCCAATTTAGAGATAAAGACACTGATGGTTTCTGAGAGGTTAATACCTTCTCAAAAATCACACAGAATGAGTGGCAGAGCTGAGTTTCCAATCCCAGCTGCTTGTCCCCAAAGGCTGCAGTGTGAAGCCCTGCCCTCTCTCACACCATTAGAAAGACACGTGTTATTATGACTACACATAAAGTTAGTAAAGGGATTGATTTAGATGTATTTTTAAATAGTTCTTAAATTGGCATCTTTCTGTGTAATTACATTTTTTCTAGGCCTAGCTAGTCATCTCATGTTTTTTCTCAACTTATGTTTTTTTGCAGAGCAAAATTTTGTTAACTAAAGTACTTCACTAGAAAGTTCATACAGTAAAATTATGTAAGATGTGATTTTTCCAGACTTTTATATCCAGCTTGCCCCCCAGTTGGCTAAATGTGCCAGAAAATGGCTTGTTAGGTGAAATAAAATTGCTCTTTTAAAAATCAGAGACAAAACTGGGCAAACAGTAAAGCATTATTTGTCTACAGATTACTGGTGGAAATCTCAGGCCAGCCAGAAGTGGCTCACTCTAGAGCTCCGTAGGGGAACTCATGCACTGTGGGACTCAGAGGGACGGCTGCCCCTTTATCCTAAGCCAGTAAATGGGAAGTCCCACTGCCCAGGTCTGCAAATCTTCTGTCTTGTTGTTTGGCAATCCATGTGTGTTAATCATTCACCTCCAGGATTTCTTAAAGAGGGTTTATTCCCAAAATAGAGATGTGGGAGTCAGCCTATACCACTGGGCAATAATTCCACCTCTTGTAACTTTCCCATAGGACTAAACCCGATCAATGTCCCTGTTGTTGAAGTTACACAAAGTGAACCAACTACAGAGTGGATTTCCCCCCCTGCCACCCTCCCTCTTGTTTTCATGTGCTTTGTAACCTGAGGAGAAGTTTCCATGAGGAAGCAGAGTTTATGTTGAAGTTACTGAGTGATATATGGAAGATCTCAAACACAGAAGCTGCCTTGAGACTTTGAAAAAGAATAAAACTCTGTTGTGGCCACCATTGACCTGCGCAAGTAGAATGCTAAATGTTTTCCTTTGCAGAGGCCTTGGCAAGGCTCCCTCCCTCACGTGAGGATCTTACAAGATGCCCACTGTTCTCCATTCGGACGTCCCCATGGTGATGGAACCACCTAAATAACACTGCCCATGAGGGATTTTTATCCCTTGGCAATGATGCTCATTCATGATTGTGTAGGCAGCATTCTTTGCTTTATGTAGGAAAAGATTTCTTCCTGACCTGATGCCTGCCTAAATAGAAGCTAAATACAAACATAAAATGGAGACATGAGTTAGTTATCTAATAGCTCTGGTTAGTACTTGGATTATTTCAAACAAAATGGAGCAGTTTTTCTGAGTAATTCTTCAAAGCCTTGTCACTTTGCATATACAGTTATACCTGAGAGTAAAGCTGTTGAAGTTTTTCCCACCTAGTTCTTCCTTATTCAAAGTTGTTTATTTTTTATCTTTTCCATTTCAACTTTATTATGGAAATTAGTATAATTATGCAAACATTTCTAAGCCACACTATTTAATAGAATTGAATCAAGAAGAAAGATATTTTACCTGGAAGTTTTGGACACCTGGCAAATGCCATTCACATTCATTTACTTTCTATGATTGAAATCTAGCTTGAGATATAATTTTGAGGGTCTTTCTTTGGGTACTGATGCTTTATCTCTGGAGCCAACTTAGTTTTAAACTGAGGAGAGATTTTGATCATAAGCACAATCTACTTCTATAAGGTAAAATTTCATGGAGGAGACTTGAGAAGGGCTTTCCAGTGGGATATTGGACCCTTCATTTATCATGTGCTGGGTTTAGTCCCTGACACAGAAAAATAAAGCTTAGCTGAATGAACAGTCAAAGGCTAAAACCATGTAGAGAAATAATCACTATTTTATTTGTTAGAGTTTACCTGTTGGCATTTTTATTTTCAGATGAATAGTTATATCATTAAATGGTGGCTCTTATTCCCACTAGATGCTAATGATTCTGTGGCAATAGTAGAAATAGCACTGGCTGGCAGATACTGGGCGCTTCAACATTCCCAGGCCAAGGCTATGCACGTGGTTTACATGTAATCACTCATTCACCCATAGAACCACCCTGCAAAGTCGATGTGGGTTCTGTTATTACCCTCATTCATAGATGAGCAGTTTGAGTCACAGAGATGAATTTACATTTTGAGTGCTTATTTAATTTGGTGGATGAAGAAAGTGGAATAGAAAAGAAATGGAACTAACATGCGTTGAGTTTCCAGTATATGCTAGACATATTAGACTAATTAATTAATTAATTTTGTTGATTGATTGATCTTAGAGAGAGGGAAAGGGAGAGAGAGACAGAAACATCGAACTGTTGTCCCACTTATTTATGCAATCATTGGTTGATTCTTGTATGTGCCCTGACCAGGGATTGAACCCACAACCTTGGTATATCAGGATGATGCTCTAACCAACTGAGCTACTCAGCCAGGGCCACTCACTCTTTAGTTTTAGCTAAAAGAATACTTAGGAGAAGAAATGGTGGCCATCTTTTAGGCAGGAAGACTTAAGTTCTCAGAAGTAAAATAATTCCTGAATATACTTAGAAAATGAAAGTAACAAGAGATAAATCCAGGACCCCTCAGAATCTGCCTATTCAAGATAAATGAGGTGTCCAGTTTGCAGCCCCCTCTCTCATCCATGCTCCATAGGCAATTTCATCTTATACATAAAAAGAAGGAAAAAGCCCCTGGTGTGATGGATTTGGAGACCCAGGAGATGTTCTTATTATCATAAATCTCTCCTCCCTTTGACTAGAGAGAGAAACCAAAACAGAATTTGTGTTAGTTTCCTAGGGCTGCTTTCACAATGTGCCATAAACTGCATGGCAGTTAAACAACATAAATTCATTGTCTCACAATTCCAGAGGCTATAAGTTCATAACTAAGGTGTCAAGAAGGTTAGTTCCTTCTGAGGGCTGAGGGAAAGATTTCTTCAAGGCCTCTCTCCTGGACTTGCAGGTGGCCATCTTCTCCCTAAGTTTCCTCATATCGTTTAGGTTTCTTCGTATTCTTCTATGCATGTCTGGTCCTGTGTCCAAATTTTCCCTTTCATAATGATATCAGTCATACTGGATTAGGGTCCACCCTAATAATCTCATTTAAATTGATTACCTCTGGAAAAACCCCATCTCTAAATAAGGTTACGTTCTGAGGTAATGGAAGTTACCAACGTATCTTTTTTTTTCTTTTTTTTTGAGAAGAGACACAATTTTACCCATAAGAGAACTGAGTCTCAGACTTTACAGAAAATGAGATGTAGTGGGCCTATGGTACTGCCTAGGGCTCTGAATGAATATACAGCATCTCACTTGGCATTTAATCCTGTTAATTAGGCTTGGTTGAGAACTAACCACTGGCTAAGGAATGGAAAAAAAAAAAAAAAGAAAGAAAACAACCACAGCCAGTGCCTGACTGTAGACATTATAACCTGTAACACTGACTTTTTCTCTCCTAGCTGAGAGGTATGCTGCCACTCCTTTGCACATGGGACCCTAGGAAGCTAAAGGACATCTCACTTGGGTCTGTTCCCAAGCTTCTAGCCCCACTGACGCAGTGGTCGACATCTTCCCACATCTGGAGCAGTGCTGACAGGGGCTTCGAAGGCAATCGCAGGACCCTGTTGGTCTGCTGCTTGAGTGGAAAGATGTGAATTGGTGTCTCTCCCCCGGGTTCTTCAGATCCAACACTGTTAGCAACCTCACTGTGGAAATGCTGTTTGTGCTTATCCTTCTAGCAGGGATAAGCTGCACTCCCTTCTTCCTTCGAATGTTTGCTTCACATTTTGTCTAGTTGGCATGTAAGATAAATGGAATTTTGATATTCATCTGATCTACCGATACGGAACACCAGGAGAGATCCAGAGGACAACTTCAGTACAAATGTACTCAGGGAGAGATTTATCTGGAAATATTTTCAATGATGAGGGACATGTATTTTCTGTAAGAAGATTCTGAAAGCTCACCAAAAAAATAAAAATAAATAAAAAAGATATATATGGTTTTTGAAGCCAAATTGGTGGGCAAATAGAGAATTGTTATCTCTACTGATAATATACTTGCTGCTTATTATGGGATGTGTACAATAATGGTGATGGGGCAAGCAAAGAACAGAGAAAACTGGAAAATGCCAAAGTGAGTGAAGATTTTTATTTTTTTCACATGCATGTGCTCAAGTGTATGACAGAAAGAGAAAGAGAGACCAGGAAGCAAGAGAGATAAAAGAAATCCTTTACAAGTATTTTTGACACATTCATAGCCTGCTCCTAGAATGCACAAAAGTATAATTAATTCAACAAAATCTTCTGAGAGTCTTCAGCCCAGGGAAATCTCTGATTATTTTTACTCCAGGAACCAAGGAGCCATAGGCATTAAAAATAGGGGATTCCTTGTAGTGGGAACATAGTAATAGATTCCTAAATTCCCTGTAATCTGACTGCTCTCCTTTACCTGATGTTCTCTTTCTCGTACCAGGTGTCCTGTCTGGAGACCCATCTCCCCCAATGGTGAACAGGGGTAATAATGTCATGTTTTAGGTGAGATCTACTCCTGACTCTGATTGGTGAGGCTTGGTCCTTGATGTCTCATGAAAAACCATGTCAGAACACAAGCCAATAATCTCAACATACACATGAGAGATGTACACTGATAGTCACGGGCGTATTGATACTTCACAATCTATTCTTTTGTATCCATCCATAATGTGTTGCTAGTATAGTTGTGCCCATTAGGTTTTTGGCTTTAGGAATCTTGGGATATAAGGTCAGCTAAATGTCTTAGTGGGGAGATAGAAGGATGTTCAGATTTGGATGGGAAGGGCTCACAGACCAGGTGCTGAAGACTAGAGGACTTAGTCAACCAGGCATGTCATATCATTCCCACCCTGCCATCTCCTGACCATCCACAGCTCTCAGTGATTACCAGAAGATATAGCTCAGTTAACTCCTATTTCAACTCTTCTCCCTCTATGCTTTTCTATTATTTTTCTTTTAAAGAACATCAAGTTTTTTAAAAAAATTGATATTAGTGAGAGGGAGGAAGGGAGAGAGAGAAACATCAATTTGTTGTTCCACTTATCTATGCATTCATTGGTTGTTTCTTGTATGTTCCCTAACCAGGGATTGAACCCACAACCTTGGAATATTGGGATGATGCTCTGCCCAATCAAGCTACCCAGCTAGGGCTGGCTTTTCTACTTTTAAAGCAGTTCATTTTCATGTGTAAATTTTCAGGATTGCATAAGAGAGTGCGAGATTCAGGTTTTACTCTGTCAAGGCATTTGTATTAGTGTAATTACTTAAAATAATTATTTCTCCTTTTTATACAATGCATATCAATACACTCGTCCTCTCTGGAAAATTATTTCTATAATTATACAGGTATATTTGGCTTTAATAGCAGTAATTTAATTATATAATGTTTAAAAATGTTTGAAAGCATTACTGGGGTATGAATTCGGGAAGGCATATATATTGTCTCATTTAAAAAAAATCAGCAGGATGAAAAATATTTTGCTCTATTTACCCAATTCTCCAGATTTCAATAGCTTTTTGTATTTAATCTAATTAACTACAGATTCTCTGATAAAGCATTGAGAAATGAGAATACTATTAAGTGTAGAAAAAAGTATAGCAAAGAGAAATAGTGATACACATCTGGTAATATGCTAAATTATAGTTCATGGTGGTTTTATGCTGTGTTTCTGTATCTATAATATGCTTATCCATCCTGTCTCCTTATACACGTTCTAGGGAGGTTAGGGTCTGTGATTTATCATGCATTAAAGAAACTAGCCTATTGAGGATGCAAAAAAGAAAGCATATGCATTTCATCATATACATTTTATCTAGCCAATAGAAAAGAACCTGGTTTTGAAGGTATAATATTATTTACAAAGAAACCATATATTAGATATCCCCAAGGAGTATTTTTGATAACAAGCACCACTCCAGATCTGGGCACACAGCCCTGAGGATGCATAAAATGAAAGTCAGGCATAAATTATGATGAGCTGTAAATATTGAACAAAAGCAACATTTCCAAATAGTAACTGTTCGACAACACACAAAATGTAAGAAAAACTTCCCTAACTTCACAAAATGAAAAATGTAGGGCGTTGGGAAAAGACTTGATATACACATTTGTATGTCTTTTGAATTGGAAACTTCTGTTGAAATGAAGTAAAAATAATCCAGAACATTTACACAGTAAAGGCAATTTTTTTTTTTGTGATACACAGGTTTTCTCATATTTTGGGTCAAACAATGTCTTGCTATTATATAATGAAAGTCGGTACATCTTGTCACTCAAAGGATCAACACAAGAGTTAAAGAACTCAAAACAATTCCATATTTTAAAAAATTGTAAAATATGATAAAGTCAGAATTACAATATTTTGCTGTGTTTAATGTGTATTTTTTTGCCCAAATTTTTTAGGGAAAAATAAGGATGCACATTAGACATGGGTAGTACCTGAAATACCTTGTATCTGTCCTTGTGTTTTGTAATTATTTCTTACATAAAATTTCTTGTACCATATTATGTTAAAAAATAAATGCTGATGGTAATTGATAATTAAAAACCAAGTATCTAAATATAAATAAATAAGTAATCAAATTAAAAAATTAAAACAAATGATTTTTTTCCCTAAAATTTTGGGCCAAAAATGTGGGTGTGCATTATACATGGCAAAATAAGGTATATTAAAAACTGAAAATAAATAAACATTTATCTGTTCATATTGTGGTTGCAATCCATACTAAGAGGGCATCTGAAAAGACAGCAGTAATTACAGAAATAGTGATAAAACCTTAAAGTTGTAGATGTATGTTGTGATACCCACCTTCCTTTTCTTTGCACATTATTCCTAAAGCAGGTTACAATAAAATTGATTAGTGAATGATATTTTGCCAGGTATTTCACTACTGGCTAGCCTGAAATTGCTTGCTTTTTAGTGCTGTCTTCAATAGTACATAGCAGCATGTCACTTCAACAAAATGCAAAGCTACAAAAAATTTGAGGCTATACAAAGGGAGAAAGAACTATGTCTAGGCATTATAGCCCCAGACAAGACTGAATTTGTTTTTAAAACAGCTACCTTTAAAAACAAAACTTGAATCTAAAAATCTACTTGTGAAACACTTCTTGGAGTAGTAGAACATGTAAAAGTCCATTAAGACCATGAAGGTTACAGGGAATATCACAAGCAAACTCCATGTAAATACCCATGCTTGCTTTCTCCTAGCATCTCCTCAGTAGTGAGGTTTTGCTTTAAAAGAAGCTGTAGACACATCTGTAATAAAATGAGTTTCAATGTCTAAGAACACACCCACTGAAAAAGAGTCAGAAACAGGTTGAAAGCCAAAGGTAGAAAACTTGTATTTAGAAATTTGAGATTTAAAAGATGACCTGTAAGAATTTAAGACAATGGTTATAAGGATGCTCAAGGATGTTGGGGGAAGAATGGCTAATCTCAGTGGGAATTTAAACAGAGATACTAAGCATTAAAAAGTACACAAAAGCCCTCGCTGGTGTGGCTCAGTGCATTGACTGCCAGCCTGTGAACCAAAGGGTTTTCGGTTTGATTCCTAGTCAAAGCACATGCCTGGGTTGAGGCCAGGTCCCTAGTGGGGGATGTGGGAGAAGCAACCACACACTGATGTTTCTCTCCCTTTCTCCTCCCTTTCCCTCTCTCTAAAAATAAATAAATAAAATATTTTAAAAATCTTTTTTTAAAGTACACAGGAACCACAAAAAAGAATCAGTCAAAATGAAGAATACACTATCGGAAATGAAGAATACACTATTGGAAATGAAGAATACATAAATGAAGTAGGAATCAACAGCAGGTTAGATGGAGCAGAGGACTGAATCAATCATTTAGAGGCCAAATAACACTAAGCAACCAAGCAGAGCAAAAGAAGAAAAGAAGAAGAAGAAGAAGAAGAAGGAGGAGGAGGAGGAGGAGGAGGAGGAGGAGGGGGAGGGGGAGGAAGAGGAGGAGGAGAAGAAAAGAAAAGAATTTTTAAGGGTGAGGGAAGTCTAAGTGACCTGTGAGACAACATCAAGCATCACAACATCTGCATCATAGCGGTACCAAAAGGAGAAAAGAGTGAGCAAGGGATAGAGAATCTGTTTTTAAAAATAATGGATAAAAACTTTCCTAATCTAGTGAAGGAAAAAGTCACACAAGTTCAGGAAGCACAGAGAGTCCCAATCAAGATGAACCCAAAGATGCCCACACCCAGACACATCATAATTAAAATGGCAAAGGTTAAAGACAAAGAGAGTATCTTAAAAGCAGCGAGAGAGACAGTTACCGACAAGAGAGCTCCTACAAGGTCGTCAGCTAATTTCTCAATAGAAACACTTTAGGCCAGAAAGGATTGGCATGAAATATTCAAAATGATGAAAAGCGAGGACCTACAACAGAGACTACTCTATCCAGCAATGTTATCATTTAAAACTGAAGGTGACATAACAAGCAAGAAAAAAAAAAAGCTGAAAGATTTCATTACCACCAAACCAGCATTTCAGGAAATGTTAAAGGGCCTGCTTTAAGAAGAAGAAATAGAGAGAATGAGGGTCATACGTATAAAGAATAAAATGGCAATAAATAAATATCTATCAATAATAACCCTAAATGTAAATGAATTAAATGACCCAACAAAGGACATAGGGTAGCTGAATGGATAAGAAGGCATGACCTATATATATGCTGCCTACAAGAGACCAATCTCAGAACAAAAGATACAGACAGAAAGTGATAGGATGGGAAAAAAAATTCCATACAAATTGAAACAAACAAACAAACAAAATCTGGGGTATCAATACTTACATCAGACAAAATAGACTTCAAAAAAAGCCCATAACAAGAGACAAAAAAGGTCACTACATAATGCTAAAGGGATCAATCTAACAGGGGGATATAACCCTTATAAACATATATGCAGCTAACATAGGAGCACCAACCTATATAAAGAAAATCTTGGTGGACATTAAGAAAAAGATTGACAACCACACAGTCATTGTAGGTATTTTAACAGCCCACTGACATCAATGGATAGACCTTTCAGACAGAAAAATCAACAAGGCAACAGAGACCTTAAACGACACACTGAATCAGATGGATTTACAGAACATTTCATCTCAAACAGCAGAACATACATTCTTCTCAAGTGCACATGAAATACTCTTAAAGTTAGACCACATTTTAGGATACAAAACAAGTCTAAATAAATTCAAGAAGATTGAAATCAACCATATTAAGTATCTTCTTTGACTACATAATATGAAACTAGAAATTAACTATAATAAAAACCCTGAAAGCCATTCAAATATATGGAGGCTAAATAACATGTTATTAAACAATACATGGGTCAATGATAAGATGAAGGAAGAAATCAGAAGTTACCTGGAAATGAATACACAACAACCTTAAATCTAAGGGACACAGTGAAAGAAGTCCTGAGAGGGAAATTCATAGCATTGCAGGCATACCTTAAGAAGCAAGAAAAATCTCAAATAAACAATCCAACCCTAAACCTAAAAGAACTAGAAAAACAGCAACAAAGCCCAGAGTAAGTAGATGGAAAGAAATAATGAAGACCAGAAAGGAAATAAATGACACACAGACTAAAAAAATACAAAAATCAATGAAACCAAGAACTGGTGCCTTGAAAAGATAAACAAGGCTGATGAGCTTCTAACCAGACTCATCAAGAAAAAAAAGAGAGAGGACTTAAATAAATATAATCAGAAATGAAAGAGAAGGAGTAGCAACTAACACCATAGAAATCAAAGAACTTTAAGAAAATACCATGAACAATAAATATGCCAACAAATTGGACAACCTGGGCAAAATGGATAAATTCCTAGAAATATACAATCTTCCAAAACTGAATAGGAAGAATCAGGAAACTTGAACACATCAATTACAACTAATGGAACTGAAGTAGTAATAAAAAAATTCCCAACAAACAAGACCTGGATGGCTTCCCAGGCAAATTTTCCTAAACAGTAAAAGAAGAACTAATACCTGTCCTTCTCAAAGTATTCCAAAAAATTCAAGAGGAGGGAGACTTCCAAGCTCTTTTTAGAAGGCCAGTATTATCCTAATTCTAAAGCCAGATAAAGACACTACAAAAAAGGAAAATTATAGGGCAATATCCCTGATGAACTTAGATGTTAAAATCCTCTACAAAATATTAGCAAACCAGATCCAGCAATATATTAAAAAGATTGTACACCATGATCAAGCATGATTTATTCTGGGGATGCAATTTGTACAACACTCACAAATCAATAAACATGATATACCACATAAAGAAAATGAAGTAAAATACATGATTATGTTAATAGATGCAGAAAAATAACTTCATAAAACCCAGTATGCATTTATGATAAAAACTCTCAATAAAATAGGAATAGAGGGACCATACCTCAACATAATAAAGGTCATTTATGACAAGCCCACAGACAATATCATACTTAATGAAAAACTAAAAACATTTCCCTTAAGATCAGGAACAAAACAGGGATGCCCACTTTTACCACTCTAATTCATTGTAGTACTGGAGGTCCTAGCCATAGCAATCAGACAAGAAGAAATAAAAGGCACCCAAATTGGGAAGGAGGAAATAAAACTGTCGTCATTTGCAGATGATGTGATATTGTACATAGAAAACCCTAAACACTCCACCAAAAACAAACAAAAAACGAAAACAAGCAAACAAAAAAAACCCCTACTAGGTCTAGTAAATGAATTCATCAAAGTAGCAAGGTACAAAATTAATATACAGATAGTGGTGGCATTCTTATATACCAATAATAAACTCTCAGAAAGATAAATTAAGAAAACAATCTCATTTACCATTGCAACAACAAAAAAGTATGGTACCTAGGAGTAAATTTAACCAAAGAGTTAAGAGATCTGTACTTGGAAAATTATAGGACACTGAAGAAAGAAATACAGGAACTTATAAATAAGTGGAAGCATATACTATGCATTGGAAGAATTAACATCATTAAAATATCCATAGTACCTAAAGCAATCTATAGGTTCAATGCAATTCCTATTAAAATACCAATGGCATGTTTCATGGATCTAGAACAAATATTCCGAAAATGTATATGGAACCAAAAAAGACACTGTATAGTCTCAGCAATCTCAGGAAGAAGAACAAAATTGGAAAGATCACAATCCTGGACATCAAACTATACTACAAGGCCATTGTAATCAAAACAGCCTGGTGCTGATGTAAGAACAGCCATTCAGATTGATGCAACAGAACAGAGAGGCCAGAAACAAACCCAGGCCTTTACGGTCAGTTGATATTTGACAAATGAGCAAGAGCATACGGTGGACTGAGAACAGTCTTTTCAATAAATGGTGTTAGGAAAATAGAATGAGTGCATGCAAATACAATGAAACTAGACCACCAACTTAAACCATACATGAGAATAAACTTAAAATAGATAAAAGACTTAAAAGTAAGTGGTAAAACCATAAAAATCATAGAAGAAAGCATATGCAGCAAAATCTCAGACATCACTTGTAGCAATTTTTTGCCGATATATCTCCTTGGGCAGTGGAAACAAAGGAAAAAATAAACAAATGGGACTACATCAAACTGAAAAGCTTTTGCACAGCAAAAGAAACCATCAATAAAATGAAAGGTAACACATTGCGTGGGGACAGAACATATTTGCCAATGATACATCTGATAAGGGGCTGATTTCTAAAATATATAAAGAACTTATACAACTCAACACTTGGAAGACAAATGCCCCAATTTAAAAATGGGCAAAGGACCTGAATAGACACTTCTCCAAAGAGGACATGCAGATGGTCAATAGACATATGAAAAAATGCTCAATGTCACTAATCATCAGACAGATGCAAGTTAAAACCACAATGAGATATAATCTCACATGCCTGTCAGAATGGCTATCATCAATAAATCCACAAATAACAAATGATGGCAAGGATGCAAAGAAAAGGGAACCCTCAAGCATTGTTAGTGGGACTGTAGACTGGTGCAGCCACTGTGGAAAACAGTATAGAGTTTCCTCAAAAAATTAAAAATGTAACTATCTTTTGACCCAGTGATCCCACTTCTGAGAGTATATCCTAAGAAACCCGAAACACTAATTTGAAAGAATATGTGCACCTCTATGTTCACTGCAGTGCTATTTACAATAGCCAAGATCTGGAAACAGCCCAAGTGCCCATTTGTAGATGAGTGGATAAAAAAAAAACCTATGGTACATTTACACTATGAAATACTACTTGGTCATAAAAAAGGAATTCTTACCTTTTGTGGCAGAATGGACGGACCTGGACATTATTATGCCAAGTGGAATAATCCAGTCAGAGAAAGACAACTACCATTATGATCTCACTTATATGTAGAAACTAATGAACAAAATTAACTAATGAGAAAAACAGAAACAGAGGTATGGACACAGGGAACAGACTGAGTTGTCAAAGGGGAGGTGGGTTGGGGGGGCTAGATGAAAGAAAGTGAAGGGATTAAGAAAAAATATATACATATATATGACACAAAGGCACAGACAAGACATTGGTGATAGCCAGAGGAAAAGGGGGTTGCGGGGTAGGTGGAGGTGGGAAAAGGGGCGAAAACTGAGGACAGAAAGGAACTTTCCGTGGGGCAATGAGTACAAGATGCAGTATGCAGATAATGTTTTATTGAGTTGTATATTTGGAAACCTGTATGGTTTCGTGAACCAATGTTACACCAATACATTCAATTTAAAAAATAAAAACAAAACAAAACAAAACAAAAAAGGTTGACTTTAAGCAAGAAAATAAGTGGATCACAGAGATTAAATATTCAAGGAGATATTGATGAACTGACTGTGCTGATGATTTTAATGCTTCTGGAGTTTATTTTAAATTAATTCCTATAAAAACGCACACAGAACTCACTTCTGGTAACATCCTTTATAAGCCACAGTAGGTGGACCCCAAGAAGGGGACTGTAGTATAAAGGGAGGAGAAAGCACCCAATCACTGTATACATCATTAATTAGAACTTCATTAAAAAACTATGCTCACTTTGAGGTCCCATAAAAAAGATATAACTTAAAAGACTGTGTAGTTAATCCTTAAAACAAAATCCCAGTGAATATAAACTAACTTTATAGCTATCATCTACAATGGAAGCCTGAAGAAGAATGAAGGACATAAATTACGTTGATGTTACTCTGTTCACTGAAATAAATACAAGGGTATAATGAAGTCAATGCAATTTATAAAATAATGCAATAAAGAAAGGGTAAGTCCTAGAAATAATATACTCGCATTCATAGTTGTGAAATTTCAGGCTTCTGGTAAGGAATATTAATTTTTGGAGACTATTTAAGAAATAGCTACTTGGCTGGCTCAATAGATGGTTTCCCTACATTTATGATTTAAGGGAGAGGATGGACAAGATGACCTCTCTAGTTATTTTCAACCCCACATGACAAGTAAGGTTTTAAATAGAGGTAAAATTTATAACAAAACACTGAAGAAAATATAAACACATGCAAATGTCCAGCTGGCCCTAGTAACACTCATTAACATGTTACATATGAAACAAAATTATGCCTTAATATTGCTGATTTATTTTAGCAGCACCACTCATGGAAGATATATTACTTTAGAAGGTTAAAATAGTCTTCTTTGCATGCACAATTTAATACATAGTCTGGGGAAACTCCAACTGCAATGAATCTCAACTATTTAGATGTTAACCTCATTTGAGTGGGCATCCTGCAAATGCATATTTTTCTAAATCAAGAGGGTTTGCCAAAAGATAACGGAACTTGCTCTAGATTTAAGTGACAACAATGTGAAGACTGAAAAAGTTTTGGACTGTAATGCTGCTACTTTCTCTAAAGATGCACATACTCTGGCGAATTCTTATCATCATTCATCCATTTATTCATTCAACAAGTACTTATTGAAGCTTACTGTATACCAAACGCTAATGGTAGCACTGTAGAGTTAATGGTGAATGAACCAGACAGAATCCCTCCTTCAGACTTGTAGCTTATTTAGAGTTTAAAAACTTGTGAGAGAAGGCAGCCAGTAAAGAAGTAAAGTAACAACAATATTTTAGGGTCTCATGGATTCAATGAAAGAGACAAAGTGGTTTGACAGAGAGCATCTGGGTGCATTGAACAAGGCAGAGTTGGGGGCCACTAGATAGTCTGGTCGAGAAATTAGGAAGGCTACATTTTTATCTAAACTTCTGCCTCCAACTACCTGACTGGCCTTAGTCAAGGGACATCTGTGGAATGAGCAGATTAGACTAAATAATTATGGAAAATTTGTAGACAGAATGGCCGCATTAAAGATGCCTCCCCAAACTTTAGTCGCCTCCCCACCCCAACCCCTGAAACCTGTGAATGTACGGTGTTACATGGCTGGGAAAATGGACGTTGCAGATGTGATTATGTTTCAGAATTTCATAATGGGGAAATTATCCTGCATTACCTGGGGGAGCCCAATTTAATCCCATGAGTGCTAAAAAGTAGAGAATTATTTCTTCTGGTTACAGAGCAGTTAGCAGAAAAGAAAAGCAGCAGAGAGATGCAACTAAAAGGGAAACCAGAGAGATTTGAGATGTGAGGAACTCTACCCACTGTGGCTGGAAGGGGCCTGTACAGAAAGCATGAGAAGGAATCACGCAGCCTCTTGAAGCAAAGACCAGCTCTATCTAGGCTGACAGCCAACAAGGAAATGGGGGCTCAGCGCTACCACCTCAAAGAACTGATTTTAACCCACAACCTGATTGAGCTTGGAAACAGATTCACCCCCATGTTTTCCAAATCAGAATAGGGAATAGGCCCCTGCCAACAGCTTGAATGGAAAGAGCCCAGCCCTATGAGACTCTAAGCAGGGGGCCAAGCTGAGATTTGCTGCGAGATAATAAGCGGGGATTGTTTTAAGCTGAGAAATTTGCAGTAATTTGTTATGACAGCAACAGAAAACAAACACGCAGCCACTGAGCCAAAACATGGGGGTCATCCTCTAGCCCTCCTTGTCTCCTGTTCCTCACACTCCCATCACCATTTCCAAACAACAATTCCTATCAGGTTGATTAATGCCCCCAAAATGTGTATTGACGCATCTTGCCTCCACAGCGTTCTACTTCACCTCTCGCCTGCCCTGCTCCAAAACTGGTCCTTCTACAACTGTCTTACTTTGACTCTTGACCTTTACTTTGTCCCCCAAACGGCAGCCAATAATTTACTTCAAAAATGTAATTGGCATTTCTTTTCACCAAATCCTTCCTTTTCTTTTTTTTCATTTTTGAATTGTTTTCTTTTTTATGCTATTACACATGTCCCATTTTCCTCCCTTTGCCACCCTCCACCCAGCCCACCCCGCACTACCATAGTCAATCTCCGGTTGTCCGTGTCCATGGGTCCCTTCACCGCTTTCAGTCAGTCCCCAGCTCCCCTCTCCCCTCTTACAGCTGTCAGTCTATTCCATGATCCTACGCCTCTGGTTCTGTTTTGGTTGTTATTTTGTTCATTAAGTTTCTCTTATAAGTGAGATCATATGATATTTGTCTTTCACCGACTGACTTATTTAACTTAGCATAATGGTCTCCAGTTCCACCTGCGCTGTCACAAAAACAAAATCTTTCAATATTTCCACAAACCCAACAGATTCAGTGGACTACAGCTCCCATGGACTACAAAGACTTCCATGGCATGGCGCTAATCTATCCTCTCCAGCCTCTGACCCCATCTTTTTGTCTTACTCTTTATGCTCTCATGATGGAGAAGTGTGATTTCCCTTCAGTACCAGCCCGGACCCAGGCCTATAGGATATCTCTTCGGAGCTCTGCTCAGTAGAGGGCCCGGTTCTGGTGCTCCTTGATCTTCTGCACTGGTCAGTAGTCCGTGTGACTAAGGAGTAAAACTCACTTGGAATCCATTCTTTCTCCCGTGGACCATACTACTGATGCCTGGTCTCTGGAATTCCCTGGACAAATGGCCCAAAGCCCTTCTGGTGCCTGCATGGGTCTCTTCCCAGAGTTTATACCCCAAAGAATAGACCCTGACTCTGGGCAAGTCTGAAGTGGGCTCGACAAGGGGCAAATGTCAAGCCCTTAGCTTTGTTGCCACAGGGAGGGGAAGTGAATGATGGAGCTAAGGGTGAGAACAGAGGAAACTGGGCCATGGGCTAAAGCCTGGCTCTCTCCCCACCATCAGTTTCTAGCCTGGAATTCTAGTAAGTTCCAGGAATCTAATGTGTAACCCAGACATTTAGGGTGTTATGAAGGTATATTTGTGAAGGCAGGAGGATGAAACTTATATTATGTTAGCAGTTTGTAAGCGTGGCTTATAACTTCTAAATATTTAGACTTAAGGCACGCAGCCTTCATTTGCACCCTAGCCCTGATCCCCGTACAGGCCAGGGCTGTTTGTTCCTCATACACGATGGCTTCATGCTTTTTCCTCCCATGTACCCGGCTCTTCCCACTGCCTAGAAGGACCTGCGAGCCTTCTTTACCTGGCTAACTCTCACTCAGCTCAAGATTCAGGTCAGCGGTTCCTCCTCCAGGAAGCCTTCAGTGAGTCCCCACTGTCCGTGCCCATTCAATGTGTGCATATGGGAAGTTATTAAATAAGTCTCTTCTATACTGTAAGGTCAAGAACAGAGACTGTATTTTGTTCCTTTTCTTGTTTCACTACAACGGTGTCTGGCACATGATGTGGGTTTAATTAAAGTTTACTGAACTGAAAACCAAAAGCGAATGGTTCATTCAGAACACATTCAACAACCACTGAATGAGGAATAAAACAGCACAAAGTGGGTGGGGATGGGGGGAGGGGGATTAGTGTGTTGAAGGGCAGTAGAGGATGCAGATGTGGCAAATTCCTTTTTCAGGTCACATTATAGTAAGAATTGACATTTCTAGAACACTAACCATTTGCCAGAAATTGCACTAAGTATTCTGCTTGGGTTACATTTAGTTCTTGCAACTCTATGAGGTAGGCACTATCCTGATCTTCATTTTCTACCTAAAAACACTGAGGTCTAGAGAGGATAAGTACCTTGCCTACAGACCCAAAGCCAGTAGGTGATAGAGCCTGGAGGGACTCCAAAGCCCCAGCTTTGACCATCAGGGCTCCCAGCTTCCTGACACCTCCCACACAGACAGGGAACTGGACCCCCAGGGCCTTTCAGAAAAAGGGAAGATAGCAATGGAAACCCTCAAGGGCATGTGTGAATGTTGGCTGAAAGTTAATTACATGCACTTCAGAAATAAATAGAGGACCAGCTGAAATGTGTAAATAACAATAAGACTGCAAAGTAAAAAGGAAATTCAGATGGAAATAAGAGAACTATGATATACTTCACTGAGAGTAGGCCGGGGGCGTGTCCCAAAGGAAGCTGGGAGGTCTTGACTAAAGGCCTCACTGCAGTAGAGTTTCTGGAAGCTTCGTAACACAGGATGTAAGAGGGGAATGTATGGGGGCCGAGTTAATCTTCAAATCCAAAATGTAACACCAACACAAGTTTTACATTAAAATGTTTTAAGACAAATTGTTCTCCACAAGTTTTTCATTTAAAAGAGGAGTTGCCACATTTCCTAAAATGTTACTTAAGGCCACTTTACATGCCAATTAATTGGTTTAGATTTTTTTAAATTTGAATTCAGAAAAGCAACTATTTTGCCATTTGGAGAACTACATTCATGTCAAATAAGCAGTAATATTTATAGGAGGCAAGACCTCACCCACAAACTCTTTTGCATAAGAAATCTCTCTATTTTGTTGTCACTGAACTTAATGTTTATTTCTAGTTCCCATTTGGCCAAATGGTTGGAAATTTGACCTCAGCCTATAGGGTGTGGTCTCCTACCCTCACCTTTACCTGCTCTCCACTTCCCCAGGATTGAGTCTAAATTTAGGGCGCCTTGCATGGGTCGAGGGATGGGAAGGGTTGGAAGAAGGAATGGCATCCAAACTAGCCTTCGTGAGGCGCCCTTGTCTCAGTCTTGCCTCCTGGTCTCATTTATCCTGGAGGTCCTGTGGTATCCCTCCTCTTTCAAAATCTCTTCTGTCTTTCCCACCCTCATGTTATATCTATTCCTCTTGGGTGTGGAGGATCGTTCCATTGGTTCTGTGTCCAGGAGTTGGATGGAAAGCTGCTTGGGGTCCATTTGCCCAACATCACTGCTGCATCCCAGCCATGAAAGCCCACGGTGCTGGAAACTCACTCCCTCAGATCCACTTTGCTCTTGAACCTTCCAACTACGTCCAGGGTGTCTGTGGTGCCACCTCCCTTCTGGGTGTTTGGCTAAAGAAAAGCAGGTCACAGGCCCCCTTTTCTGAAAGCTACAATGTCTAAACTCCCTGCATCTGCCTTTTGAACTCCTCCTTTCTCATCCCGGATAATCTCTGTCTGGCCCAGGGCTGGAATTGCTCTTACATCATTATGCATTCATCGAAATTTTTTGTCTCATTCCAGGATCTAGGTTTATGAAATACCAAAGCCAGGAATAGACTCTTTGGACTTTGCAATTTCTTCTCTCCCTCGAAACTGTGTATGAGAAATTTCAAACTTGGTTTGGGCTCAAGGAACAGCTGTAGAAGTGGGGAAGGGGATGCAAATACTGGGAAACCTGCAAAACCCGGTATCACCGCGATAGCTCAGGAAAAGCACCAGGCAGGGAATGAGGAGATTTGGAGCTTGCCCCTGTGATGGCAGGCGGCCGTTTCTGCTCTGGCACTCCGTTTCTTCATTCATATAGTGAGGGGTAAGAGGGGACAATTTTCCATGCTCTCTTTGGACTCTGAGAGCACTACTTAAACTGAATTTTTGGAAAACTTTCACCGAGTTCTGGTTAGTTTCTCTGCGATAATGTCGATGCGGTGAGTGACCGAGAGCTTCACCCTCTCTTACTCATTTGCAGCATGGAGAAGTAGAATCCCTGATAACCTGAAGCAAAATTAATTAATTGAGGATAATATCAAATTTTCAAAGCTAAGCTCATTCATGTAATGGGTTTATCTGATGGAACTTGAAAGTTTAGTTTCCTAAAATTCGTGGCCTTAAATATATATAGGCTTCACGTGCATCTCTTTTAATGTGTTCTAATCAGTAGCAATATTTCTTCATCACTTTCTATGAACTTTTTAGTTTCCTTGTTATTAGAATTGGAGAAAAATTTGACAAGGTCAATGAGTACGTGACTGAGGTGTTTTACAAAAGAATTACAATTATATTCTTATGAACATTGAAGAAGTGGCTTGTTTTAAAACATTGTGGGCTGCTTTAAACAAAGCTCCCGATCTTAAAAATAAATGACTTACAGTAAAACTCCATCGGACGTGGTCAAGTGTCCTTCTGATGATACAGCTCAAAATTTAGAGAGAAAAACACCCACCAAGTGATATAATAAAAGAATAATGGCTGGCTTCTAGGCCACCAAGAGGAGGAGAAATGAAGTTATATTATAAATATCACACGTTGCTCTAAATCGGTGTGGTAGAGTCTATTTATGATGCCTGCTAACTCCTCTGTCACTATTTTGTCCTTACCAATATAGTTGGCATGTTAATATGTAGTACATGCGCTATAAAACACCAAGGCCTTGTTTTCATTTTTCAGAGAGTATGAAAAATTCAAATAAAAGTCTCAGTTCAGTTTTTATGCCAATTATCCCTGTGACTTTGAGAAAGTCCTTTAGCTCCATTTGCACTGAAAGTTTAAAAAAGGGATTTCTAAGAGCTCTGCCAGCCTTAAAGTGATTTGACTCTGTACCGTTTTCCTTAGGTTTAAAGTAGAGACAATAACATTTGTACCACCTACCTCACAGCTGATACGGGAATTAGATTTCTTTTTCACTCAGTGTCTGTAATTTCACATTCATGTAATTATTTGCTTACTGCCTATCACCCCAACGGGCCGTTAGTTCTGAGAGGGTGGAGAGAGGGCCCGTCCGACCCGCTGCTGTGTTTCTGGGACCCAGCGCAGTGCCTGGCACATCACAGATGCCTGGGCTGTAAGTCTGCAGCGTGAGAAGCTTCGATCAAACACAGGTGTTCCTATAGGACACTAAAAACAGGTGAGCAACATCTCGGTCCTGCTGTCACAGGAAAAAAAAAATGACAGAAACAGGTGGTCGTGTTTTTTTATCAGCCACTGATTAAAAACTAAAGTGCTTTTCTGGAAGCAAAATTCCCTAAATTAGTGCTGCTAGCAGCGTGGCTGCTGCAGAACAGCCACATCAGTATCAATGGGAAACTGAATAGAAATGAAGTCTTCATTCTTCCCAGGTCTGCTAACGAAAACTCTGGGAGTGGAGGCCAGAAATCTGTATCTTCACAAGCCCTGCTAGGGATTCTGACGTGCACTAACATTTAAGAACAACTGTCTCATCTTCTTTGCACATCACCTTTATGTGTTACACATTTTTCTTTCACTTCTCCCATCTCAGCTTAATATAGTCAGCCCAACATTAATTTCTCTAGCTTCATCTTAGAAAATGATGATAACTTCGACAACAAAATAACACCTAATGCTTTTCTATTGTTGACGCTATTACGGATGTCTCCATTTTACCCTCCTTTGCCCCCTTCTATCCAGCTACCCACCCCCCGTCTTTACCACATTGTTGTCTGTGTCCATGGGCTATGCATATTATATGGATACATGCTCTTTGGCTAATCTTTTCCAGTCTCCCCTACCCCCACCCCCACTCTGAGATCTATCAGCCTGTTCCATGTAACCATATCTCTGGTTTTATTTTGTTGGTTAGTCTATTTTGTTCATTAGATTCCACATATGAGTAAGATCATATGGTATTTGTCTTTCTCTGGTTGTTTTATTTTGTTTAGCATAATAATCTCCAAGTCCACCAAGGCTGTCTCAAAGGGTAAGAGTTTCTTCATTTTTACAGCAGCGTAGTATTCCGTTCTGTAAATGTATCACAGCTTTTTTTATCCACTCATCTACTGATGGGCACTTGGGCTGTTTCCAATGCTTTTTTAGTACTTACTATGTTCCAGGCCTTAATTGTAGCATACAAGACAAGAACAAACATATGAGGTAACAAATATTATCCTACTTATTTTATATATCAGAAAAACAAGATTTTATTAGATTTTTCTATGGTCACTAGGTTAGTGCCTCAAACCTCTGTAGCCTAGAGCCAGAGCTGGGCCGTTAACTATGACATGAGACCGATTCAGTGCCTAACTGAAGGTAGACCGCTTTTGATTTGGATCACAGCTATATAATGAGGGGCATGTGTGAGCATGTCCACACAGCTGGCCTGAGTCCACATTCAGAGAGGGAGTGAGGCACCTACCTTCCCAGGAGATGGCTCACAGGATGCCTGACCTTGAGGTCATACTCTTCCTTCGGAATGATCTTTGGGTCTTTACTCATGTAAGGGTGAAATCATTTGGTGTTGTCTACATAAACTTCGGTTAGTGCCAAATACTATGATTATTTTCAGTTTGGCAGAGTCGCTACTAATCAGCCATTTCTGGAAATACTTAGACAATGGTCTCCATTGTTTCTTGAGATTTATTTTCTCCCTCATCAACCTCAAAAAAGAACTTAGAAAATGGAAGAAAGGAAAAAGTAGAGGCATGATGTCGAAAGGGAAGGGGAGAGAAAGAGTGTGTAAGAGGAGAAAAAAAAAGTCAGATGATGATGCTTTTCCCTGTCTCACTGTTGGCATAGGAAGTGTCGCTAATGATAAGTCAGGGCGGAAGGTAGGCTGAGACCTGCCTGGCCACGGTATCATGGCAAAGAAAGTGAAGCAGACATGCGATTGGCTGCAGGGGACCTGGGTCTCTCAGCACTATAACCTCCTCATGGGGTGGAAGAAGTCCAAGGCTAATGGTCACATGTGGCCGAAATGACTGATACTAAAAAAGAAGAGGCAAGGATGGCAACAGACAGATCACGCTCAGAGGCAACAGCAGACAGAGTTCCCAAAGAGAAGCCGTGCTGATGAAGCTGGCTGCATGGCCTTCCTCTGGGAGCGCTCCTTAGGGACTTGCCTTTTCAACACCACCCAGGGTGGTCTCTTCTAGGGGCCCAGCCCACGGCAGTGAGAGGGAGTACAGAGCTATTATTGAATGCGTACCTACAACGTGAGGAAGTTTCCTGCTCACTTTACAGACACTAATCCAGTTGAACCTCCCAAAATGTTTATGGGGTAGAGGGTACTGGACCCCCATTTTATATAGGAGGATACTAAGGTTAAGAGATGCTAATTAACTTGTCCAAGATTACCAGATGGTAAGTAGTAGAGTCACTCAGATTTCTGACTCTGTTTTGTTTGTTTGTTTGTTTTCCCAGATGCTGTCTCTTAAAATAATGGGAGGGAGGGAGAGAGGGGAAGAGGGAATTTTAGGAACACTGCCACTTCCCCAGGCTCAATGGGAAACATTTGAGTGAAACTAGACCTTTCCAGTTATTTGAATTATTGTTCTTAAATGATCTTTTTGGATTTTGACTAGGTCCCTGGTTAGAAATAATTTTTTTAAAAAGGCTATGTATTTAAAACACACACACACACACACACATACACACACACACATATATCCTCTTCAGTTTATAAAACTGACCAGTGTTTCCCAAAGCATCAGTGTGGGGGTAAAAATGAGGTCATACTGATAATTTTTCTTGGACTTTCATACTCCCATACTATTATAGGGCCCCTCAAGATCACTCCCGATTATTATAAAGTCTCTAGACTATTTTGGGTGGGCTCACTAACAAGTCTTCTCATGTCAGCTGTTGGGTCTCTCAGCACTATAAGCAGAGAGGTGTGAGTTGGGTTCACAATTCTCACAGTTGCCCCTGCCCACCTGGAGGGCACAGCTGGCCATCTCGTGCTCTCAGAATTGCCAGTGCTGCGGGTCAGGCTTCTGCGCCATGGACTGGGTCAACCCACTGAGAGGAAGCATAGACTTGCCTTCACTTGGCCACCAGAGGCATTCTTTCTAGGCCAAGTGCATGGCTAACATCTGTCTCAGGATATAACTTGTGCTTCCATGTAAAAAGACAATTTTCTTGCGTGAATTTTTCCACCACTTTGACGGATGTGACTAGACATGTCTCAAATCAATAACACGCACTTCAGAGGCTCAAACTGGGACATCCCTGTGCATTCATGCATACGCACATGTATGTACACACCACTTGATGTGTAAGTGGATCAAGGCTTTGAATACAAGGAAAACTCAAGGTTATATACATAAAGTAGTAATGACTGTCATTTTCAATCATGTAATTCTATTAATTTGTTTTTTCAACACAGAGGGACTTGGTCGAGATGTAAGAGAATAAGGAAATCTTATTAGAACAGGACAAAAAAGATACATAACAAGGAAATGTTCAAAGAATATATACTTTTGTTCTTATAAGTGATGCCTTCCCCCGGAAGCACAAAGCACTTTGTGTCTAATAGAATGAGGCACCCTTTGGATGCTACTGTTAGGTGTTACGGCCAAATGTCCCTGAACACCAACCAAATGCCCAGATGGCCCAGCCAGCCTCCGCTGCAGGTCCTCGGGCAGCAAGGGAGCAAGAGCAAACACAGCGATGAAAGGCGGAGCACTGCACCCTAATGTGCTGAGTCTCGGGTCCGTTACCAGCTTCTAATGAGCTGAACAGAACTGCGCAGAACGCCCCTTTTCCCTACACTAATAAAACTCAATCATTATGTTAAGTAAAAGAAGCCAGACACAAAAGGCCACATATGTATAATTCCATTTATCCGAAATGTACAGAGTTGGCAAATCCAAAGAGACATAAAGTCTCATAATCACCAGGGTCTGAGGGAGGGGAAATTGGAAAGTGACTGATAGCGGGTAAGAGGTTTTTTTATGGGGTGATGAAAATATGCTGAAATTAGATAGTGACGATAGTTGTAGAACATAGCAAATATACTAAAAACCACTGAAATGTACACTTTAAAACAGTAAATTTTATATTATTTGAATTACATATCAATAAAATTTTAAAAATAAAAAATCTTTGGTTTAAAGCAGGCCACGAAGTTTATTTTGTACCCTTTACTGTCCCCAACTCCAAAGCCAAAACTCAGTTCTACCCTATAAAGGAAGGAAAGGCTTAGGATCATGTCCTCCTTCCAGCAACAACAACAAAAAAATAAATCAGAATCAAAATAAACAGCAACAACAAAAAGAAGGCAGCGTTTTTTTAAAAGCCCATGTTCGCTTTTATTCAAGGCCAAGTTGGCTTGAGCTGAGCAAAGAGCAGAAGTCTTGGTTTGGCTACCAAACTGGAGGAAGAGAAGATACCAAAAAAGAGAGAAGCAGAACCAAAGGGAGATCCCAGGAGCCTGCACTCTCCGGTAAGTGGCCCTCAGCGGGAAGGAATAGAGAGCGAATAGCTGGGTGACTGTACTTGGGGATGCTTGTCCCTTAAAAGACAGGTTCCACTCAATGTGTGGGATCAGCCCAAATCAAAATTTCTCCTCGGAGGAGGAGAATTAAGGAAGGAGAAGGCAGAGATCCCTTCCTTCCCCCAGAGTCAAAATACATGTTACTAACTGCAGGTAAAAAAAAATGAAGAGCAGCCACAGAAAAAGAAAGGAGAAGTAAAGAAATGGGAACAAAAGGAAAACTCACCTCCGTGTATCCTGTTATCTTTTAATCCTTCTTTGTATTCAAGAGGCTGCCATGTTGGGATCCTCATACCAGGAAAGGGCTGTTGGCAGGAAGCAAAGAAAGCTTCTGATTTTCAGCAAAAGTGTACGTCTTGAGTAAACCTGATAGAATGCAGTGTTTAAACAATGTATGAGAAAGAATACATAACGAGTCTTCACCCCACACTACTCCCTTATTCTTCTACTAAACAAAGACTTCCCGAGTTGTAGGAAAGGAATAGAACTGGAAGACAAAGGAGAATTTAGATGTTGGTTGGTATCTGAGAAGGACTCTGAGCTTCACTCCCTCACATATTTCAAGAACAGGAGGATAGGGAATAGCATAGTCTTCAGAATGGGTTTTAGAAAACCCGGAAGGGACCCATGTCGCATTGTATGGGCTCACTCCAGAAGATATCTCAGGGCTCTCCTGAACAAATATCTTCCCGCCATGTCCAGGAAGACAGGGTCTTGACCTCACTGGACCTCCCCTCCCAGTGTGGCTTGAAAGAAGTAGGCTGGTTCCTAGAGCTTCACAAATGTGGCCCACATAGCCAGGAGAAAAGATGGAACCGAGGGAGAGGTGCCTGTGCAAACCAATAGTAAAGGGCCCGGGGGGCAAGTGCTACCTCAAAGAGCATAACCTTCAGTGGGGGGTGTCGATGCTCAGTCCTCACCTCCCTCAAACTACCAGCAGCACTGATTATAGCTTGTCACTCAGTCCCGTCTTCTTGAGGTACTTTCTTCACCAGATTTCTAGCTTTCCACAACTTCTGGTGCTTCTCCTACTTCTCTGGTCTTTTCTTTGTCTTCTTTACTGCAACCTCCTTTTATTGTCTACTGGAAAGTTCCAAGGCTTAGTTTTACCTTCCCCTTCCATTTGCATATCTATAGATATTCCTTCTAGTGCTCACCCATTCTTCTGGCTCAGATGTCACCGTACCAGAGAGACTTCAGTCCTGACTAATGTATTTGAAATAGTAGCCCCGGCCTGGGATTCCCTGTCCCCATACCCGCTGAGTTATTTTTTTTTTTCAGGACTTTTATCACTACCTAACAGTGTATACATCTGTATTTACTTATATGTGTATGTATATGTGTATATATTTTTTTCTATGAAAGCAGGAAATGTTTGTTCACTGCTATATCCCTGAGCCTGAAACACTGCCTGTCACACACTAAATAAACATTTGTTGAATGAATAAATGAAGAAAGAAGTGATATCAGAGGATTCAAAGCCCTTCTTCAAGTTCTGGAAAAGGGGATGGAAGCCCAAAGAGACTACAATTTGACTTTCTTCTATTTCCAGTGCAAAAAAAAACTTGTATTAGAATGAAACAAAGAAAGTTTTCTTTCTTGCATATTTGAGTTGTGATTTGAGCTTCATAATCCCTCACAAATAAAATTAAAGTTCAGTTTAGAGACATTTATATAGTACCAAAGAGTTATCAAATTTTATTTCTTTACTACAGACACAGGTGCTAGATAAAACAAACTTTCACCTGAAATGGTGGCTACTAAAATAAAAATTGAGTGGGATGGGGGAGGAGGGTGTGAATCCCAGAGACTCTCAGATTTTCTGATGAGAATAGTTTGAAAAAAGTTTGCTAATTTTGAAACAACTTGCTACACTGCTTGGGGACACTGATTTCAGGTTGATAAGATGATTAAGATATCAGGTAAAAATAAAGGCACCCCTCTAAGTGCTTCAAAGTATGCAAGGAAAAAAGAAAGAAGAGGTGCTGGGAAATAAAAATAGACAAATTATGGTGGCACCGAAAGAGAAATTTCATGTCATAAAGAATTCCTTTAAAAAGAAGTGATTTTAGGATAGAAAAAGACATCAAAAGAAGGAAAAAGTAAGAATAAGAAAGTGTTTTATGTGGGTAAAGTATTTAATATACAACATGTTATCTAATATTGGCACGATGATGAAAGAATGAAGAAACGTACATATTCATTTCATAAGTATTGTTTCAGCATCCACGCAGGCTTGAGAGTGGGGTCAGTGGTGAGGAGACTGAGGTGACCTCAGGTGGGAGGGCAGACAGCCCAAGGATAATGGAATATAACACTGGACCACTATGCAGGACATGCGTACAAGCACACACACACTTTCACAGAGTTCTGCACTCTCAGGCAGAAGCACCGACCCAGGTTCGGGGTAAATTTGATGTCGGACCTACCAGCAAAGGCTTCCCAGCTATTAAAAAACCCGAGGCCAAGGGGGAGCTAGCCCAGCAAAGAAGGGGGCTGGGTAAGGCAGTGGGGAAGTGGAGGAAAGCAGTTCACAGAATTCGACCAGGTGCAACGGCACATAGGGGAGAGAAAGCAAGGGATCTGGGGACAGACATTCCAAGGAGGTTGGCTGACACCATGGCTGAATTCCTCCTGAAGGGTTGCCTGCCTGCCCTCACCTACAACTGCTTTCTTCCGTGACAAAGGGAGAAAGATGAAAATGACCAGTCTCCTGACCCAGAAGAGCTGGCCTGAGGGGAGGATTAGAACCAGACAGAAGGAAGAGAGTAGAAGTACATAGATGCTGGTTATAAAATCCTATGACAAGTGACTTTAAGGGCTGGACAGTGAGGGAAAATCCATAGGATCTGATTAAATTAGAAAGGTGAGTATGTTTCTTGCTCAAGCAAGAAAATGCCTTTGTTAGGCAAAGTAAGATGTTCCATGTAGAGGGTGTTGAAGCCAGGACCATGGATGCTGTTAGAAATGGCAGTGGGTGCAGCATTGCCCCTCGCAGAGCCCGCAAGGCCGGAGGGCTACGCAAGCTGGCCCTCCCAGCTCTGGGCTCTGGGCTCCGTGGATCTGCCCCCAAGGCACTGCCGCAACAAGGTAAAGAAAGGGGCTCTCATTGGCAGGTGATGTCATTACGCAGGAATGTCTAAATGCATATAGATGTGTATTTGAATGACACTGACTCCTGAGATCAGGAATCAGTTAAATCTAGGCAAATCTACCAAAATGAGAGACAATGTTATTGTAAGTGGGAGAATGGAGGAAGTGTCTAGTTCCCGGGCACACACTATAAAGGGGAAGAAATCACAAAGAGAATTGGGAAAATGGAAACAATTGAAAAGAGAGCCTCATGAAGGGGGAACTTGGAAGTGGCCATAGGAAAGAGGGTGAAGTCCATCGAGCTGTTTCTGCTGCCAGGCCTCCACCAGGACGCCTGTTTATGGCCTCTGGAGCACGAGGCAAGCAGTTAAAAGGAGGCATGTGTGCCTGCACCAGGAGAAGGAAGATTAAGAATGGTGATTACAGACTTGTTTTATAGTGCGAGCCTCTCTTTCAACTTTAGGGAGACAATGGCAACGTGTGGCAATAGTGGAGAAAAGGAGTTTGAATGCATAAGAGCAACAGATAAAAAACATGCTGACTACCCTCTGTCTCTGGCACCGCTCTCTGACATCCGTGTCTCCAGGCAATACCTCTTTCGTGAGTCCACACACACGAAACCAGCCAGGACCAGGACAAGCAGTTGAATGTCACACGGCACCTTGGAATCCAAAATGATCTCATTATTTCCCCGTCTTGTGCCCCAGCCTGGCTCTCTTTCTGTGCTTCCTCCCAGAAAATATCACCGTGACCTAGTTGTGTAGATCAGTACTGTGGAAACTGTTGTGCTCCCACCCATTCAAATCGTGCACTCAGTCCACACTCAAGTGCCTTTCTTTAGTCATTTAATGCTCATGTAAGGTTTATAGCTTATGCCCATTTAAAAGAGGAGGAAATTGAGTTCAGAAAGGTTCAAGTTAACATGCCAAAGTGTGGCTAAGCTAGTTAGTAATCAATGAATCGTGAGACATGCAAAACAGCTACCATTTGCTCAAAGTAACAACCAAAAAATCCTTTAAATGACCTACAGGACCCCCCAAGAGCTAGCCCCTACACACTCCCCACAGGTGATCTCCTCCTGCTTTCACCTCCTGCTCCCTGTTCCAGAGTCTAGTCATTTTTCTGCTGCAGAAATTCACACTGAAAGCTCCTGGTCTGGCACCTTGCTGTGTCTTCTTTCTGAAACACCTCCCTTCTGGGTCCCCCACATGGCTTCCTCATGGGACTCTTTTCGTGTCACTGCATTAATGACTCCCACTGTGATTGCTCTCTCTAAGAGAGTGGCTCCCACCCCGGGCTCCCTGTCCCCCTTTCCAGCTGTGTTATTCTCTAGCACATTCATCACCTCCTCAACTCTATCTCTGAGGGCAGGACCTTTGGTAACTTTGTGTCGTTGGTATCTAGAACATTTATTGCTATGGAGTGGATGCTTTATAAATATTGGATGATTGTGAATTCAACCTGGCAAATGCGTCATAGACCCACTCTGTCTTCTCCATTCCTGCTGTTCTGCCTTGGCTTAGGTCATCTCCGCAGCTTGTCAGGAATACTGCCATGACCCCACATGATCTGAAATAATCACCGTTGATTCAAATCCATTATTCACCTTTATCTGATATGTACACTGATGCCGAAGTTATTCAAATCCATTACTCAATTTTATCTAATTTTTACACTGATGCCAAAGTTACCTACCTTTTTATTACAAGTATCTGTCATGTCATTTACCTCTTCTGAGACCTTCAAAATCTCCTCTGCCTACAGTACAAACTGCATTTCTTACTTTGTGGTTATAGTCCTTTATCACTTTGCCTCTAATTACCTTTACAACAAAATATCCTGATAATATCCTGTGTTCCAGACATACCAAACTTCTTACCAGCCTTTGAAAATACCACAGATGATCAGATATGTTGCATTCTCTATGCGTTGAAATTCTTCAAAAACCAGTGCAAATGTCGCCAACAAAAGAAGGAATTTATGGGATAGTATTTAAAGAAAGAGACAAAGAAAAAGAAAAGAAAGAAGGTAAAAATAAGTCTACTGCTCTTGCAAATGAGACCTAACCCATGGAATGGATGAAGCAAAATTAAAAACAATATATATGGAAAAGAAAATAAGAAACAGTCTGGAAACATAGTAACTATGAGAATAATGATGTTGCAAGAAAGCTGTGTTTCTTCACGGGAAACTTTTGAGTTTTATTTGGTACTTTAAAAATTACTTAATTTTCTACCTTGTTTCAAAAGTTTTATAATAATGGTTATAGTTTCTTGAGTAGAACATATTCTAGACCAGATTCTGGGCTAAAATGTTCTGCATGCTTTAACTTAGTATTTGCAAACTTATAGGGAAAGCGATATAACTCTTATTTTTTATTAGAGAAAAGTTAAGTTTAGTTTATTTGATCAACACCATAGCTAGTAATGGTCAAACTAGTTTTCAGGCCCAGGAAAATTTGAATCCAAATCTCATGCTCTTTCCTTATACTACATGGATGCCCACAGAATTTGGAGACATGTTTTGAGTAGTTCCTTCTTCCGTTCCACCAGTTTCCTTTTTCTTCCCTCTCTTTGGTGCTTACATCCATGGCTACACATAGCAGCATACTTACAAGTACTATAATATACTATGTTATGAAGTAGAGAGCCACAAATCCAGACAGCTACCATTTTCTTACAACAGCTACCTCTGAATATCTATCTTCTTTTAAACTTTCTTTACTAAGGGTTGGTTTTAGTTGTTTTCTTTTAGGGGGAAAAAACTTTTCAGCATTATATTCCTAATACCTAAATTTTGAAGCAAAAAATATGAAATATATGCCTAGCGGAATGATTTACATTTAGGGGACAGCATATAGTGAGGCCATTAAGTGAATGAACTTTGGAGTCAGAGTTGCCTTAGTTCAAACCCAGTTGTGTCATGTACTCGCTATGAGACTCTGGATTTTTTTCTTAATTTCTTTCTAAGTGTTGGTTTTTTCACATCTATAAACTGGGGACAATAATAGCACTTATGTTATAAGATTATAGGAGACTTCAATGCCACCTAAGCAGTAATAACAACAATCCTGGTAGTACTTTTCATAAAACTAACAGAAGAGAAGGTTCATCTGGAACCTCCTTTTCTGGGATTCAGACATGTCCAACTATGTTTGGTGAACTGATGATAATATCTTAAGGGATCTATAGGGGGGAAAAAACCCTCACAAAGGAAGGAGTCAGGCAAGTGAGTCCTGGTCACTGGATGGAGCAAGCTGAAGATAAGTTGGTTGTAAACTTGGATTCATCTTCCCCTCACAGTTCTCCGTCAACATCTTGGACCTGTGTCTGGTGGGAGTGAGAAGCTGGGTGTACAGGAAAGCTCTTGTGTTTCCCAAACACTATGAGACACTGAGGCACAAGCAGCACTAGAACTCCACCAAGCAAGAGTGGAATTATGAAGAGGGAAGAATAGCATTCTTCCAGCTGTACCACACACAGTGGGTAGCTTCAGTGTCTCAGAGATTGCTGCGTCAGTGATAAAAGAGTTAGTATTAGCAAGGAAGTTAATTGTCCTTCAAGACAGCAGTGTCTGGCAGATTTGGGGAGCCAATATTAAGGGAAAGGAGGCCGGTGCAAAAGGGAACAATGAGATAATCCCTCAGAGCTTTATAGGATGTTAAAGCTCCTCAAACAGCAGAGAGAGGAACAGCCAGGGAAACCTAGTCTAAGGAGACCTGTGACAACCACCATGTGAAAGAGCCTAAGCTAACCCGGATGGTGGTAGACCATTAAAAAATGGCCACAAATTCTTCCCAACAATTTGCAATATAACTTTGCAGCTCCTCCCATCAGAGGTGGGGTTTATTTTCTTCACTCCTTGGTCATCTGATTGCTTTGGTGGGTGGCACATTAGCAAAATGGATGAAGGAGTCTAAAAGGCGCTTCCATGGGAGGAGCCCTCTTATGCTGCTCTTGGGAACCCACAACAGCCAACATGTGAAAGAGACTAGGTTAGCTCAGGTACCTTCCCTGTCCCTGCCAGCGGCCAGTAGATAACCAAGAGTGTGAGTGAGAACATTGGTTTCCAAACTGTCTGCAAAGCATGACTGATTCCAGCTAATACCAAATGGAACAAGTAAGATGTCCCAGCCAAAGCCACTCCAGCAGACTGCTGACCCACACTGAATCGAGAGCTATAAAGGGGTTATTGTTTTAAACCACTAAATACGCGCAGGTTTTAATCAAGGTTGTACTACCTGACGTCCATAGATACATTCATCCATCTGCCCATCCATCTTTCACCCTTTTTTCTAAAAGAAACATGAGGTTATTTACAACAAATGACTGAATATTCCATAAAGTTAACAGAAATAGTAAAAGACAGAGGAAGTACCAAATATATATGACAGGCATGAGGTCTAATATGATTTCTGTTGATTAGCATTACATTTAACTCTGAACTTCCTGAAATCTAAACAAAAAAGTAAGGCATGTAACATAAAGACAGGCCAACTACAAAGTGCCAGTTATATGCTGACTACTTTATATATATGGTTACCAATGCTTACAGTGTTGTGAGCTAGACATTACTATTCCCACTTTATGGATAATAAAATTGAAGATGAGATAGTTATCTACCCTGCTAACATGTGGAGAGCTGAAATTTAAAAGGAGGAGTGTCTGATTCTAAAGTCCATGCCCTTTCCAACTCAAGGCAAACAAGCTACTGTACTTTATGAAATGTTATATAGTGGACAATAAAGGACACTCTAAACTTCCTAAGAGTCTCTTTTCTTCATAACATTCACTACTGCCTTAGTTCCATACCACATCATTTCCTAGATACACTCTTGGGCTCACCTTATAATCAGCTTCTCTCAATCCATCTTCCACCCCCATAGTTCTGTAGGAATGACCTTATTAAAAATTCAGATACGATTCTGTCAAGCTCCTAAATAAAATTTTTCAATGGCTCCCATTATCTTTAAGATCACAGCCTCTCTCTTCATGACTAGAGTCTCATCTCCCACCATTCACCACTAGGCTTTCCCCATGCTCCCGCCAACTGGCCCACCTGCCAGTCCTTGAGCAACCACCATCTCCAATCCTTCAGGCTCTGCCTTCCCAATTCCTTTCCTCATTTCTCAGGACCACTGCAGTCTCGCCCCACCTTCCACCTCAAGTGTTCCCAGTTAGTACTATACCTTTAAGACAGCTCAACGATCCCTAAACTGCCTAGGCTGAATTAGGCAACCCATGAAACTGTGGATGTGCTTTTATTAAAACTCATACTATATACCAAAATCACATTTCATTGAGGAAAAGAGTGTCTTATTTATCAGCTTGTCCCTAAGCCTAGCGCCCCGCAGAGAGTCATTCGAGAAATATTTATTGAGAGAGAATCACTGTCTTCAAAAGCAATATTCCCAATGAATACAGCTGATTTGAAGAACCACCTCAATTCCTTTGTAAGCCCTGGGCCCAATTATATTCTAAGTGATCCTATTGCTTCAAATGTGTAGCCTTTCAAGATCAAATACAAAAGGGTATACTTTAGAAGGGAGGGAGGGAGAGAGAGAGGGAAGAAGGATTCCTAAATTAGAAGCACTCGGTTTTGGACACTCGGACTGCGTCTCCTGCACTGGCCACGCCACCGTGGCTCCTTCATGATATTCCGGCCCCAGACTTAGCCCTCCCGCCGGAGCCACCTCCCCGCGCGGTCCCAAGGCCACACTCGCCTTGCCGGGCCAGGAGCGCAGCTTCGTAGCCCCTGCCCCAGCTGAGGCATCCCAGAGATCTGTGTGCGGCATACCATATGGAAGAAACCAGAATCCTGGGAGAGAGATGTAATTCGGGGAAAGAATAGAGCACTATGGCAGGAAACAGAGCATTTGGGGAGAGAATGGAGAAATCTGGGATAGAAAAGAGGCTTTTTTGGGGGGGCGGGGGGTGGGAGAATGGAGGCTTCTCCACTGCAAGATTGTGGGGAAGTATGGAGGACTGTGAAAAAGCGTGGAGGATTGTTGTTGCATACAAAGGATTGTGGGAGAAATGAGAGAATTGTACAGTGAAAATAGAAAATGCGAGATGGGGGAATGACGGAAAAGGAGATACTATGGGGAGAGGGAAAGAGTTCACCAGGTGCTCTTCCACCGCCTTTCCCACGGGCCCACCACCGGTGGTCCTGGCCATGCCCTCACACCGGAGTCACGCCCCTTGTCCAGGTCACACCGCCTTTGCTCCTTGCTGACCACTCCTGTTTCGGCCCCACTGTTCTTCTTGGGAACTATACAGCTGTTACTTACAGAAATACGCCAACCTCTCATCGCCACTGAGAATTGCAGGAGAAAACAGACTCAGCGAGAGAGAGAATTGTGGAAGAAGCAAGGACTTCTGGGAGAGGTGAGAAATTGTTGTGGATATAGATAAATGGTCTTCCGTGCTTTGTCTGGTTCTTCCTGCAGGAGCCATACCCCCTCACTTATGGCTGCGCCCCTGCTCGCTGTCTGGGTCACGGGCCCTCATACGCCCCCACCCTCACCTTACGTGTCTCTGGGCTCAGCCACTGCTCAGTTACGCCCCCAGGCTTCTTCTGGCCACACCCAACCTCTCGAAGTCACGCCCCAAGGCTCCGCAGGACTATGGTTCTCCTAGTTGGGCTATACCTGTTCTCTCCGTTGTACTGCTCTTTTTACTACTCCTCTGTCCTCCACTTGGTCCTACGACAACCTCTCAGGCAAAACTGCTCCCCGCCCCCGCTGCTCCCTCTTGTTGGAGCCAGTCTGGGTCCTCCGAACTTAAGGTGGCCACGCTCATGCCTCTAGGGCCTTACTCCCTGCTCTCTACGGGAGCTGTGCTCGCCCTTGTCCACCACACCCTTTCCTTAAGGCCACGCCCTAGGGCTCCACCTGCACCAGGTCCCTGCCTGCTAGGCCTTGGCAAATGCACTAGGTTTTAACCAGGTCGTCTCCGTCTCCCACCACACCGTTCCCTCCAAGGCCATTTTCCTGGTTAGCCCCTGTGCTCATCCATGTTCGCCCGCTCGCAGGAAAGCCACACCCCTTTCACTCTGCTTCGTCGTGCGCCTCTTGTCCAGCTCTACCCCTTTCCTAGTCTCTGCTGGGCCCCTTCAGCCTGGGTCATCCCTTCTCGAGCTCCCTCACCCCCGATACAAGCCTGCACTTCATCATTGCCACATCCTGGTAAGCTGCCCCAGTCAAGTACATCTAATCCCTGCAAAACTAGATGTACTCTCCCTGCTTAATCATTAACACCTCCCCTTTTTTCAGAAACCCTGAAGGGGACGGGGACACCAGCTTTCCTGAGAAACCCACTCAGGCACAGAGCTTAGTTCCAGCGGCCTTATAGAGTAAATTGAGGCTTGTGGACTCATGATCCTTGCCTAAAAAATGACTCTCTTCAGGTTTCTCCTAACTCAACACACAGCTTTATGAGCAGCAACTTGATTATCCAGTGAGGAAACAACTGATTAACAGCTTGCGGACTATGTTCCGTCCCATGATTTTTCATATCCACTAAACCGTTGTTCCTTCCAGCCAGGTTTCATGTCCTCTTACCCACAGGCCCCCAACAGGGCGCACAGCAGGAGGCGAGTGGAGGGCAAGCAAGTGAAGCTTTATCTGTATTTATAGCCGCTCCCCATCGCTCACATTGTCACCTGAGCTCTGACTCCTGTCAGATCAGTAGTGACATTAGATTCGCATAGGAGCGTGAACCCTACTGTGAACTGCACATGCGAGGGATCCAGGTTGTGCACTGCTTATAAGACTCTAATGTCTGATGCTGAGGTGGAGCTGAGGCAGTGATGCCAGCACTGGGGAGCGGCTGCAAATATAGATTATCATTAGCAGAGAGGTCTGACTGCACAGAGACCATAATAAATCAATTGCTTGCAGACTCATATCAAAACCCTATCAGTGAGTGGCAAGTAACAATTAAGCTGCTTCTGTCTGGTGGCAAACTATAAAGCCGCCCTCCCCTGCTCTGGTCCATGGAAAAACAGTCTTCCGTAAAACCAGTCCCTGGTGCCAAAAAGGTTGGGGACCGCTGCTCTAACCCAACCTGTGGACCGTGTTCCTTCTGGTTCTTTAGCTGACCTGAAATGCTAGGCATGTTCAGGGGATAAGCACACCCTGCTTCCTGATGTCTCCTCCAGATGACCTTTCCTAGGCACCTGGTGCCCTGTTGCTGTTTAGGGCTTGTCAAAAAATATACCACCCTTGGACTGAACCTCTGGTTGTAACCCTGGGCTCCGAGATTACCCTGCTGTTCTTGTTCCTTCCACTTAGAACTCTGGGTCCACAAGAGACCTGTGAAAAGGTTATAACCAGCTTTTGTTCAGAGAACTCTGAGCAACACTTAGAAATAAACTTAACTAAGAAGGTGAAAACAGTCTTTCACAAGGATTCATAGGTGAAATTCATAGGTAAAAACTATAAAACATTGATGAAAGAAGTTTTAAAATACTCAAATAAATGGAAAGATATCCTGTGTTTGTAGACTGGAGTAGTTAACAAAGTTAAAATACTCATACTACCCAAAGTGATCTAAAGATTCAGTGCAATCAGTATTAAAATCTCAACAGAAATTTTAAATAGAAAATAAAACAATTCTAAAATTCATATGGGACCACAAAAGATTCCAAATAGCCACAGCAATTTCGAGCAAGAAAAACAAAGCGGGTGGCATCACTCCTCATGATTTCAAACTATATTATAAAGCTACAGTAATCAAAACTGTATGGTGTTGGCATAAAAACAGGCATCTAGACCAGTAAACGAACAAGGGGCCCCAAAATAAACCCAGTCATGTAAGATCTACTAATCTTCAATGGAGGTGCTAAGTATACACAATAGGGAAAAAATAGTCCCTTCAGTAATAGGTGTTGAGAGAACACGATATTCACATGGAGAAGAATGAAATTGAACCCTTATCTTACAGCATACATAAAAATTAACTCAAAATGCACTAAAACCTTAAAGTAAGACTTGAAAATATAAAACTTCTAGGGAAAAAAGATGAGGGAAAACTTTTTTTTAACATTGGCTTTGGCAGTGATTTTTTTGGATATGACACCAAAAGCACAGAAAACAAGAGCAAAAATAGGTGAATAGGATTACATAAAACTAAAATGCTTCTGCATCATAAATGAAACAATTAATAAAGTGAAAAGGCAACTTACAAAACTGAAGAAAGTATTTGGAAACCATCTATCTCATACAGGTTTAATATCCAAAATATATAAGGAACCCTTACCACTCCATAGCAAAAGCCATCCAAATAACTCAATTTTAAAAAGGGTAAAGAACTTGAACAGCTATTTCTCAAAAGAAGACATATAAATGGTTAACAGGTACCTGAAAACACACTTGACATCATAAGTCATCCGGGAAGCGCAAAACAAAACCACATGAGGTATTACTTCACATCTGTTAGGATGACTGTTATTTTTAAAAATGGATGATAAGTGTTGGTGTGAATGTGGAGAAAAGGGAACACTTTGCACATTGCTGATGGAAATGTAAATTGGTATAACCATTATGTAAAACAGTATAAAAATTTCTCAAAAATTAAAAATTGAAGTACCATATGATCCAGCAATCCCTTTTGAGTACACATCCAAAGTAACTGAAATCAAAATCTCAAAGAGATATCTGCATTTCCATGTTCATTGTTGAATTATTCACAGTACCCAAGACATGGAAGCAACCTAAATGTTCATTGATGGATGAATGGATAAAGACATTATGATATTTACACACAATGGAATATTATTGCCTTTAAAAAGAAGGAAATTCAGACTTCCAGCCAAGATGGCGGCATAGGTAAACGTGGCTCATTTCCTCACACAACCATAACAAATTTACAACTAAACTGTAGAACTATCATCATTCAGAACCATCAGAAATTGAGCTACAATTATAGAATTAAAAGAGAAGCCACATTGAGACTGGTAGGAGGGGCAAAGATGCAGAATAGGCAGGCCCCACACCTACAAGTGGTAGATAAAAATCAGGAGGGATATCTCATGAGCAAGGGGTCCCAGCTCCATGCTGGACCCCCCAGTCCAAGGTTCCAGTGCCAGAAATATAAGTGCCCTTAATTTCTGGCTGTAAAAGCCAGCAGGGATTGAAGCTGCAGAATGGCTGGAGCCTCAGGCAGTTCCTCTTACAGGGCTTGCACACAGACTTACTTGGACTCACTCCCTCTGAGCTCCCGTGTGGAGGCAGCAGATTAAAAGGCATCAGAGACATATGGGAAGGAACCAAATTGTCAGGCATCAGAGCAAGACATGGGGTGCAGCTTTCTACCACACAGAAGTGCTGGCAGAGACCATTGTTCTTTTTCTGGGCCATCTCTCCACATAGCCAGAGAGCCATCAGGTGGGCACCATATCTGAGACTCCACAACCTTGCTCACACTGTTTGACCCATCTTGGTGATTGCTGACATTCTACTCCACCTAACTTTCAGACCCACTCAAGCTATTTCCAGTGGCTATTCCATACAAATGGCTTGTCTTGGTCCATGCTTCAGATTTTCCTAAATTCTTTCAAACAAACAGAATCTGGCTTCAGCGAGCTCTGGACCTCTAGCTAAGTTGTCCCTGGTCTAGCACTAGCAGTAGCCAGCCTTGCTTTACAGCTTGGCCTCTCCTGGGCACCTCCAAGCCCAGCACAAGTAGCAGTCATCTACAGTTCACTTTGTAGCTTATGTTCTGTGACACCAGACAGAACACAGTCCATGGCTGATCTTGGATATGCCAACAGCAATGAAGACTCAGCTATAACAGGAGGGTGTACACAGCCCACATAGTGGGTGCACCTTGAGTGCCCAGCTTAGGAAATAGGGGGGGGTTGTGCCACCAGACCCTATCGGATATCTACTATATTAGGCCTCTTTACCAAGCCTGGGAGATGTAGCAGCACTACCTAATAG
This sequence comes from Mormoops blainvillei, assembly GCA_004026545.1. NCBI lineage: Eukaryota > Metazoa > Chordata > Mammalia > Chiroptera > Mormoopidae > Mormoops > Mormoops blainvillei. The sequence continues at coordinate 402,995 of PVJD01000316.1, read as the reverse complement.
ATGGAAATAAACATGAAGAGGATGCCAAAATGAGGAGACAAAAAAAAAAGGTCTAAATGAAAAGACAGAACAAAACTCCAGAAAATGAACTAAACAAAATGGAGATAAGCAATCTACTAGATGTAGAGTTCAAAATGTTGGTTATAAGGATGCTCAAGGAGCTTAGTGAGGACATTGAAAGAATAAAAACAATCCAGAAGCAAAGGATACACTAATTGAAATAAAGAACAATTTACTGGGAATCACAGTAGAGTAGATGAAGTCAAGAATCAAATCAGAAATTTGGAATATAAGGAAGCAAAAAAATCTAGTCAAAACAGCAAAAAGAAAAAAATAATTTAAAAAATGAGGATAGTGTGAGGAGCTTTAGGGACAACTTCAAGCATACCAACATTCACAATATGGAGGAGACAGAGAAGAGAGAGAGCAAGAAATTGAAAACCTATTTAAAAAAATAATAACAGAAAACTTCCCTAATTTGGTGAAGGAAATAGACACAATTCCAGGAAGTACAGTGAGTCCCAAACAAGATGAACCCAAAGAGGCCCATACCAAGACACACTGTAATTAAAATGCCAAAGGTTAAAAACAAAAAATCTTAAAAGCAGTAAAAGAAAAGCAGTTAGTTACTTACAGGGGAGTTCTCATAAAATTTCCTGCTGATTCATCAAAAGAAACTTTGCAGTCTAGATGGGACTGGCCAGAAACATTGGAAGTGGAACTTCTGGCCAAGATCGAGGAATAGGTAGATATACTATGCGTCCTCGCACAGCCAAAAGAAGGACAACAAAAATTTAAAATAAAAAAATCAACCAGAACTGCCAGAAAATCAAACTGTATGGAAGCCCAACAACTAAGGAGTTAAAAAAATAACATACATCTAGACTGGTAGGAGAGATGGACACAGGCAGCGAGGGCAGAGAGGACATGTCATAGCAAGGTGGTGGCTGGAGGACTGGGTGGGCGAAATGGTGGCTGGTGGTCCCACATTTGCATGCAGATAAACTGGGAGGAACAGCAAGGGAGTGAGACAGACTGCGCAACCCAGGGTTCCAGTGCAGGAAAAGAAAGCCTTAAAAGGCTGTAAAAATCCGTGTGGGTTACAGTAGCAGGAGAAGCTCCCAACCTCACAGGAGAGTTCACTGGGGAGACCAACAAGGTTCTAGAACATACACACACCCACTCACCCAGAATCAGCACCAGAAGGGCCCAATTTGTTAATGGGTAGCAGGGGAAGTGACTGAAAGCTGGCTGAGAGATGAGCAAGTGACATTGTTCTCTCTCTGACCACTCCCCCACATACGATGCCACAACACAGTGCAGTGGGTTGCCCCGCCCTGGTGAATACTAAAGGTTCTGCCCCTTACGCTGTCACAGGTGCACCAAGACAAAAAAATATGGCCCAAATGAAAGATCAAAATTCCAAAAATAGAACTAAGTGACAAAGAGCTAGCCAAGCTATCAGATGCAGAGTGCAAAAGGCTAGTAATCAGGATTCTCACAGAAATGGTTAAGTATGGTCATAAAATAGAGGAAAAAGTGAAGGCTATGCAAAGTGAACTGGAGAAGAATATGCAAGGAACCAACAGTGAAGGGAAGGAAGCTGGGACTCAGTGATTTGGAGCAGAAGGAAGGAATGGGCATTCAACCAGAACAGAATGAAGAAACAAGAATTTTAAAATATGAGGAGAGGCTGAGGAACTTTTGGGACAACTTCAAATGTTCCAACATCTGAATCATAGAAGTGTCAGAAGGAGAAGAAGAAGAGCAAGACATTGAAAACTTATTTGAAAAAATAATGGAGAACTTTCCCAATCTGGCAAAGGAAATAGACTTCCAGGAAGTCCAGGAAGCTCAGAGAGTCCCAAAGAAGTTGGCCCCAAGGAAGCACACACCAAGGCACATCATAATGACGTTACCCAAGATTAAAGATAAGGAGAGAATCTTAAAAGCAGCAAGAGACAAGGAGGCAGTTACCTACAAAGGAGTTTCCATTAGACTATCAGCTGATTTCTCCAAAGAAACCTTACAGGCAAGAAGGGGCTGGAAAGAAGTATTCAAATTCATGAAAGGCAAGGACCTACATTTAAGATTACTCCATCCAGCAAAGCTATCATTTAGAATGAAAGGGCAGATAAAATGCTTCCCAAATAAGGTCAAGTTAAAGGAGTTCATCGTCACCAAGCCCTTATATGAAAAGTTAAAGGGACTTATCTAAGAAAAAGATCCAAACTATGAACAGTAAAATGACAACAAACTCACAACTATCAACAGCTGAACCTAAAAGAATATGAAAAACAAAAACAAAAACAAACTAATCAAACAACTAGGACAGGAACAGAATCACAGAAATGGAGATCACATGGAGGGTTATCAGCAGGGAGGGAGCGTGGGGAGAATAGGGGAAAAGGTGCAGGGAATAAGCATGGATGGTAGGTGCAGGGTGGACAGGGGGATGTTAAGAATGGTGTGGGAAGTGGAGAGGCCAAAGAGGTTATATGTATGACCCATGGACCTGAACTAAGGGTTGGGGGTGGGGGGGTGGATTCTGGTGGGAGGGGAGCTGCAGGGCAGAGGGGAATAAAAGGGAGAAAATAAATGGGACAACTATAATAGCATAATCAATAAAATATACTTTAAAAGAAAAAGAATCAACAACAACAACAAAAATAAATATTTAAAGTCATGAAAAGCAGGGACCAACAGCCAAGATTGCTCTACCCAGAAAAGCTATCATTTATAATGAAAGGACAAATAAAGAGCTTCCCAGACAAGAAATAACTAAAGGAGTTCATCACCACCAAACCAGTATTAAAAGAAATGTTAAAGGGTCTTCTTGAAGAGGATCAAAAATACGAAAAATATAGCACTTTTATATTATAGTCCTTTACATAATATATTGCCAATCAGTCTTCATTGAATGTTTAATAAAAGAAGAGGAAGTTCTCAAATTTGATGAAAAAACACTAGCTGTGAGATCTGTCTCAAGTGTATCGGTAGGTTTCCAAACATTGAAAGCAAATTGTTTTTTAAAAATAAATCAGAATGGATTCAAAATTATCACTATTATGATGTTGCTTTCAATCCTACAGTCTTCAAGTGGGAATTGAACTGAGTACAGTTATGGGATGGTGAGCTTCATCCATCATGTGCATGTGGGTAGAAGAAAGGTTGAGAATTGTCTTAGTTTGTCTTTTTTTTTTTCATTTCTCTCAGTTCGTCATTTGACAGAATTATGACAATATCTAAAAAGGATATTTTGTACTGAGCCTGACCCTCATGCTCTAGGAACTACAAGATGAGTAAGAAGTTGAATTCCACCATAAAGTCAAGAAGCTAGATCAGCACTCCTTCAGCGTATTAGTTTTCTATTGCCACAGAACAAAATCCTACAATCCTAGTGGCTAAAAACAACACAAATTTTATCTCACAGTGCTGGTGGGTCAAGAGCCAAGGTATGACTTAGTTGGGCCCCTGCTCAGGGTCTCCCCAGGCTAAAATCAAGGTACAGTCCAGAACTATGATTTTATCTGAGGCTCACAGTTCTTGTCCGTGCTCACTGGTTATTGGTAGAATTCAATTCCTTTTGGCTGGAGGACTGATGCACTCAGCAACTAGAGACTCCCACTGTTCCCTGCCACGTGGCCCCTTTCACATTATGGCAGTTTGCTTCATCAAGGCTGATGGGAGAATCTCTCTGGATTCTAAGGGTTGACTCAGCCAGGATAGTCTCCCTAACTTAAAGTAAACTGATCAGGGACTTTAATTATATCTAGAAAATTTCTACCCCCCTGCCTTTTTTTTTTTTTTTTTTGAGAACCTTGGGGGACTGTCTTAGAATTCCGCTTTCTGCACTCGAAATGGAAGACGTTTCCCTACTTTAATGTTTGTTACTACTAGGGTTGCTGCTGAGTTTCTTAAAGATCCAAGAACTGCCTTTCACAATTTTCATTTTGAGGAAAAATTATATTTTATCCTCACAAAACTAGTTCAGGGAACAGTTGCCTCTTCTTGGCCACTTGGATATACTTCAAATCGAAGAAACATTGTTTAAAAATACATTTTCTATTACAATTGAACTGTGGGAAGCTGTGTGGGAAAATAAGACTAGTTAGTTGAAAAAAATGTAGATCATGGAAGAGACTCCACAAGAAGAGGTCAAGGTACCACTAATTAAGAAAAGATTGTGTTGAATAGCCAGTCACCTGGATTAAATTAAGTCTATTTCCTTGGATACAAGGCGCCTGGACTCTGACAACCAGCCTGTTCTAGAATCCCTCTGTGCCTTTTCAGGAACCCACAGAAAATTTGGTATTCAATACTTTGAGTCCATAAATCCATTTAAAAAAATAAGAATGCACATTACTCTCTGGGAGGTCTGTTTCTTCTAATGAGCAAAGAATAAAATAATTCTCACACAATGCTGCAGGTGTAGAATATAAAAGCAACTTCAATAACTGTATGTGCAATTGATAATAGGTCTCCAGTGAAAGAACATTTTTAGATCTCCTTTTTCTCATAGTTTCTTTTCTTATAAAGTAGCTGATGCCAAAATTAGCTCAATTTCTTTTGGGGGGCCTTCAAAAACTGCAGTCATGTGATTTGATCTTTTGTTTAATACATTCTGTCCATATGCTTCAGGCTGGCCTATTCAGAGAGCTCAAACCTTTGTGCATGCCCTTGGGAAAGGATGTGTGGCCTCAGTGTGGGTCATGAAGGGCAGCTTCTTAACTTGACTCTGCCTCTGATTTATGTTCAATTGTGCTGGTTCAATTTTCATATGCCAATAGAGCTGAAAATATCAATAGTGTTTCAAAAACAAATTAATTTTTGTTCATGAATAATTGTGAAGTCCTTGCACTAGGAATTGTGAGGTCTAGTTGAGTAGCGTTATTCAAAGACACATCTGTGTCTGATGTTATGAGCCACATGCAGAAATGGATTCCTTTGTAAATGATTGTCTTGTCAATAGTTTACCGAATGCCAGATGCTCAAGTGGAAAACCCCTTCACCCCTAGAAAACTTGGCTCTGGATTTGAAAATAATTTAAAACAGAGGGTTAATTTTAAAAATAAAAACACTTTTATTGGGTTAACCAACAAGTAAATTGAAAAACAATAAAAATTAATTTAAAATACTCTTGAGTCCTAGAAATACAGTTGCTAACTCCCTTTCTCCCCCTCCCTTCCCTCAGCAGATGCTTTACCTTATTTCAGTGAGAAAATAGACCACCCCAGGCAGAGGCCCTTCACGCTCACTTCCCACACCTTCACTGCAGAGGTACCTGCAGGTGTTCCATGAATGGCTGTTGGAAGAGGAACGAATCAACAAATGCAGATCCCCATCCTGGAGTCCTTTGCTTTTGTCAAATAGAAGAGATGCTGTCCTCTTAACTATGCCACCTGAGGACCAAGCCCTCCTCCACCTGTGCATTGGCTCCATCCTGCAAAATAGCTCTTAGATCCTTCCCTGTCAGGGACCTGCTCCATCAGTCAATCCTCTTGCATAACTTTTATCTCTCCTGGCTCTTTCCATTTTTTCCGTTAACAAGTAAACATTCTTCAGCTCTCATTTCTCTGATAGGTGCATGTATGTCTGTGCACACATATATACATATTGTTACATAGACATATGTATATTCACAATTTACTTAGGCTTTCCCTTGTGAATAGCAAGTTGGTTCGTTAACAAATTTTTGCTCTTATAAACATGTTTCCTTGCACCCAAGTGTCACTGTTTCTCCAAGGCAATGATGCTCAAGAGTCTTATTCCAGGGGTATTAAGATAAAATCTCCAAGGCTGTTTCTAACGGCCTTTAAGAGAATCCCAATGAGCATTCGAAGGAGAAAATGTGGGTAAGAGGAGCCACACATTTCACACCTTATTAGATTGTACAATTTCTCCCCCAGGGAGTTGTACCTATTTTTTATCTTAGTACGATAAGATATTTCTTTCTGCTTACTTGCTACCATGTGGTATTGTCAGACTTTTGCATTGTTCCCACTTCAGGTGTGAAATTGTATTTCAAATCATTTTTTATTTTGATATACACCAATTACTAGTGAGGAGGAGCGTCTTTTCCTGTGTTTTTTTATTCTGTCTTTTTGTTCTATAAATTGCCTGTTCATATCTCTTATCTATTTTATGTTGGCATGTTTGTCTTTTACTTATTGATTTATAGATGATGTTCAAATACATTGTGTGTCATAATCTTTTTTCTATATGTACAGAGTATCTTCTCTCAGCCTGTTGCTAGTCTTCAATTTGTGGGTTTTTGAGCAAAACTACCTGGATTCAGCCTCTAGCTCTGCTACGTATGTTACATTGTTCCTCTTTCCTAGAACTGGAACTGAGTATTCTTAGACTTTTTCTCTTTCATATGGACTTTAGTAGAGGTTTGTGAAGTCTGATGAAAATATTACATTGGAACTCTGTTCACAACTGCATTGAATCAGCAGACTAATTGACATCTTTAAGATATTGTTTTCCCTTTCTTGAAAATGGGGTATTTCTCCATTTATCAAGGTCTTCTTTCATTACTTTAATGATTCTTAAATAATAATAGTCCTTTACATCTTTTAAATATTTTAAAACGTATTTCTTGATGTCTCTTTATAGATTTTATTGCTATTGTAAATTGGATCTTTTTATTATGACTTTTACTTATTTATTATTAATATTGAGGAAGGCTACCAATATTTACATGTTGATATTACCAAGTAATCTTGTAGAGTGTTAATGCCTCTAAAATGTTTTTTTTCTTTTATGTATACAGTTGTATTGACTGCAAGTGACAGTTTTTTTTTACTTTTCTAATCCTTATATCTCTTATTTCTTTTTCCTCTTCTGTTTGCGTGTTTGCAATGCTCAACAGCAGCGGTGTGTTGTGTTGCCCAGATCTCCCTCCAAGGATGGACCTGTTGCCCCACTTGCTGGGAGCACTGTGCAATGTTCTTCAGGTATTGCTTCAGCTGTAGACAGCCACCTTGCCTAAGGTCACAACTTTTCCCATGATGCCAATGGTAATGGATCTTGGCCCAGTTTAGGACAACCAGGAAGAGTCATTCAGGCTCTATAGCTCCCCAGATATTGACTGAAGTCATTGTTGGGCCTCCTTCACAGTTTAGCTTTTCCCTTGCCCAGTCCTGCTTCCTTCCCTAACCCTCTCATTGGTGTTGACCCCAAGGGCACTTCTTCATAAACATCCTACCTGCCCATCTCCACCTCAGAGCCTGATGCCCAGAGCACCAACTATGACAATCACTGTGGGCATCCCTGATGTCTGCATGGCTTGCCATCTGTTGGAATCTAAGATCACAAACAACAGAAAATGCCTCTGGGTTGTCGGGAGGAATGTAAGCTCCGTGAATGTGGGGATGTTCATGTTTGATTCACTAATATATTGTATGCATGTACAAAGGAAGGGTTATAGAGTAACCAAGAAGTGACAGGGAGAACTAGAGACACAAGGGCCAAGACCAGAAAAAATGAAAAAAATTTAGAAACCCAGGACCACAGCCAAACTTGAACACACAGTGAGGACATTGCCACAGCTGTGGGCATCCCCCCATCACCCCTGCCTCGGAAAACCATAGGCTGTTGCCTCCCTGCTGCAAGAAATCTTCCTCTGCCTGTTTTTATTCACATCGCTTTCCTCAGATTCGAAGTCCAGAAAGGAGTGTCGTGTGTCCTAATCCTGGCTCTCAGGGGCACGGATCATTTTAGCTTTGGAAGTGGGAGATGAGCCCTGCTCCTCTCCAGGACTTTGGAATCAGGAACTCCCCAAACAGCAAGGGGAGTTCAGATGCTGGGCAGCCAAAAACATGTAAAATTGTAGCTTCTAAACTTGTGTGATTAGGCAGTAGCATGCTAGTAAATGTTTAACTAGAACTGCAGGGGGAAAGAAGAGTTGATTTGTATTTGCCAATTTGAGAGGTGAAAGTATCCCACTCTGTCTAATTTCAAGCTACCAATGTGATGTTTCATAACACAGAGTCGGGAAGAGATTAATTCAATTCTCTCTCATGAGCTGGCTCATGAATACCATTGTGTGATGATGATGGTTATTCGTTTGATTTCTCCTTTATAAAAAAGTGACAACAACAACAACAAAAATCTCATATTCCTCTTTAGTTACAACCCTTCACAGCCAATCATCATGGAAGGGTTGTCCACATGTGCTAATTCCACCGCCTCAAATCAGTCCTCCCTCACTTCTACTCTAAGTCCATCCACTCTAATATATATCATCTCATTAGGTCCCGGTGGCTTACGGTAATTCCCTGAACTCTTTTCTGTGCTTACTATGGCATTCTCTACCCATGAATTGTTGTGTCTTTTATGAAACTCTTCTATTAGCATCTGCAACACCACATTCTTCTGTGGCCTGTCTGCTTCTCAGCCTGGTCTTTCTTGGTCTCTGTTATAGACACCCCTTTTTCTGTTCTCCCCTCAAATGCTAGGTTTTCTGTTGGCTCTGCCTTGGCCTCTCTTCACCACCCAACCTACCATCTATAAAATAGAGACTCCTGAGTCTACATCTTTAGCCCTGATTTTTTCCTTTGAGGTTCAGACCTACACAAGGAGTTGGAACTGCTTTTGAACAGTTTTACCTGGATGCTTCCTAGGCATTTCAGATTTGATATACTTAAACCTGAATCTATCACCTTCCATCCATCTTACTCCTTGCTCCATCCCCCATCTTTTCCCATCACCTCTAGCCAAACCTTCTCCTTATATGTTCCTTATCAAAACCAGAAACATTGTGGTCTTCAGGCCCTCTCTTTACCTAACCCACCTCTAATTAACACTTAGTGTCATAGATTCTTCCATTTCCAATATCATGGTCTAAGATAAAGCCACCATTAACTCCTAATGGATGCAATATCTTCTTTGCAGGCTTTCTTGCCCCACTACAAGTTATTCACCACAATAAGTTATTTGAAAAGTGTTCTTATTCAAAGGCATGTATCTGATACTGCCACTTTTCTACTTAAAATCCTTTGGCGACTCTCAAAAGTTCTCAGAAAAAACTATAGCTCACTAGCAAGACATTCACTGTCTGTATTGCTAATTGCCAATCCTAGCCTCCTTCTACACAGCAGTGAAGTGATTTTAGGAACTGACCCTTGCTTTAGAGGTAGTCTCTGCCTAGTCTAGCCAATCATGCTGATCCCATCCCACTTGTTAATGATTGACTTGGGGACCAAGAGCTAAGACAATTGATGTTGGGTGACATTTACTGAGGGAGCTGTGGGTATGATGACTAAGTTGAGCCAATCTAAGACTGAAGCAAAGAAGCTTTATTCCACAAATAAGAGAGGTCTCTTGCTTCCCACGATGAGGAGAAACAAAAAAAAAAAAAAAAAAAGAAGAAGAAGAATGAAGCCTTGATGACTCTTGGCCACAACCTTGATAGGCTGAGACTGATATGAGAAAGACGAAGGAGAATGGTGCAAGAAACCTGCGTGGGCCCGACTCATCTCCCTTTTTTAAAGCTGATTTGAAATCATGCTAAACATTATAAGCTTCACCTCTCCTATCTGCCCTCTTGCACTCTAAGCGTCGTCTGAGGACCGGCAGCATGGGTATCACCAGAGAATTGGCTAGAAATACAGAACTTCAGGCCCCGCCCTAGGTCTACTGAATCAGAATGTGCATTTTGATAGGACTCCTATGTGCTCACATGCACATCAGAGTTTGAGAAGTGCTGCTCTTGACCCATAGTTCTCTACGTGTGTCCCCCAGACCAGCAGTGTCAGCATCGCTCGGGACCTGACTAGGAACACAGACGCTCAGGCCTGCAGACCTACAGGATCACACGCTCTGGGGGTGGGTCCAAGCAATCTGCATTTTTAATGGCTCTGTTACTTCTCCCCCCGATACCTTTGTATTTCTAGGTGATGCTGATGCAATCTGTCTCTAGACCACTCTTGGAGAACTATTAGTTACAACCTCTATTTCTTAAACTTAGGTGTATGCCAAAATCATACACAGAGCTTTAGAAATTACTTATAGCTGCATTCTATCCTAATAGAATCATTACTTAATACATTTGGAAGGTAACCTGGGCATTGGGATTTTTCAAAGCAGACAAGGTGATTTATTTTTAGTAAACCTGAGACCACTGATCTATACTCTAACCATATTAAACTACTTTGCTGTTTCTCCACAACCACAAAACTTTCTCTTTTACTAGATCAAACAACTTGGTTTTTTCCCCCCTCACCTGTCCTTTCTTTACCTGACTGACTTGTGTTTGCCATTTACAACATTGCGCAAGGAGCACCTCTTCCCATGAGTCCTCCCTGAAGGCCAGGTTTGGATTCAGTGCCTCTGTTTGTACTTACATGGCAGCAAGAACAGCTCTCACACTGTGTCCGGTTTGTTTCTTCTGACCTGGCTTCCTCATGGAAGCCGTTTTGAGTGTGGTAAGTCAGCCATATGCACTATCTCATTCCTTGAGTCTAAACAAGAACTGGCCCTCCGTAAGCATTGGTTGACTTTTAGGGTAGGAATTGCATCTTCTACTGCCTTGGTAATTATCATGGCTTCTCAAAAAATATTTATTAAAGTTTTCATAATTGTTTCTTAGAGGAACTGTTAATTTGAAAGCCCCCCAAAGAACTAGAAACTGCTAAAAGATGTAGGAAATTAGGAGAAAATAAAACTAGGGAAACTTGGCTAACATGATCAGTTTACTGCTGTATGAGGACTGTGCATTGTGTAAACTGAGCTATTTTTCTGTGTGGCTGGGATGTGGATACTGACTAAGACTGGATTACCATGATGACTATGTATAACCAATATGATTAAGAGCTTGGGCTGGAGGGCAGACAATTCCAGCTTTGCCACTTACTCATAGTGTGTCTCTTGGCAGCTGCTTGACTTTTTGAAGGTGTGGGGTCTTTACCTCTAATATCAGTGTAGTAATGTTTGCCTCACAGGAATATGTAGAAAACTTAAATGAGAGTGTTTTTCAGGCACATAGCACGTACCAAGTGTGGTACATAATAATTGCTCCATGTATGGAAGGAAGCTAAGAGCTAGTAGAATATTGCTAAATTCCATTTAGACTCGTGGGTAGAATTTGGTGCCATCTTTGCTGATCAAATTATTTTAAAAATATTAGCTTGTTCTCCTCAGACTCTTCATGTTTAATATTTAACTCCTAGTTATCCAGGGGCAAAAGTAGAAAGAAACTGTTTCCACACCTACTCCTTCCCTACCATTTTCACAAACTATGCTCTTACAGATAATAGTTTTGATTCTTTCTCCAGAACAGCTACATTACAAAGTAACGAAAACTTCCAAAAGATGGCTGGAAGGAGCAGAAGGATGGGGGGGCGCTAATTTGTGGATAACTGGCTCACACAACAAATTATTGATTCTAATTGAAAGTCCCAGGGGTGCAGACCTCCCCAGCAGACACTGAGCTATGTAAGAGGAAAGGAGTCATATCATTTCTCTGGGGGTTGACTTGTGGCTCACAGCCATAAAATATAGCCCTTTGTGTGCTGAATGCTGAACCAGGGCACATTAAGACAAGTGTTTATTTTATAGGCATCAATAAAGTGAAAGCATAAGGTGTATGAACAGAATTGGGCTGGTCAAGGACAGCTAATTCCTGCAAATACCTTGTTACTCATTGAATGTAAATGATCTACTTCTGCATTTTATCATGTTTACACAGTGATATTTTGTGGTGGCCACTTCCAGGTCTACGTGTATTTTTAATCTGGGAAAGTCCAGGGCTTATTCACTCTTATGTTGAATAAAAGGTCATTGGTAAAAATCAGGAACCAAGCTAAAACAAGAGAGAGATGGCGACTTTCGCCAAATGTGTACGAACTTATTTCAATATTTGCTTAAACATCTATTGTCTTGAAACGAGAAACGGCGTCTCACGTTGCAAATAAAAGATCAGATGTTTTACATAGGTAAGCGGCAGCAATAGCAAAAACAGTGCCCTCAGATGGTGCCCCCTGCTTTCCTGAGCTTTTATAGCCCCTGAAAGACACCTTTGCGGTGGGTGGCGGGGGAAAGGGAGTATGGTGGGAGGGGGATAAGCAGAGCCTCAACTTCGGGTGTCATATTTCATTTAAACGCTCCATCATCCTATGAAGTCGTTAGTATGCATCATTCCTATTTTACAGATAAAAACCCCGAAAATCAGCAAAACTGATTTATTTGTGTAAGACTCTCTCCGCTAGTAAGCCATGGGTTCGGTCACCAAGCCTGGGTGTATCTATCAGCTCAGTCTAACGCTGACTTTTTCTCTTCAACATGAACATTTTTTGTTTCTTCAGAAAAACAAATACTGCGGGCATGTGTGTGTTTTCTTTGTTCATTGAACGACTTAACACCTGTAACAGGGCAGTTCATTAGCATCTAGTGGTTAAAACACAGGCTTAGTTCTAGCTCTACTAGTCATGTGACCTTTGACAAATTCGTTAAACTTCAACTCGAAGTTCAACTTTAAACTTGAACATCAGTTGCCTGATCCGTACAATGGAATAATGTTAGAATAGTGTTGAGCAGATAAAAATAACAATCAGACAAAACCCTAAGCACAGAGTTTGGGGGATGATAAATGCCCAATAAATGTTAACTGTTGTTTGCGAGTGTATTTGGAGCCCAGGGTTTTAGGAGGTGCTCCCAGAGGGAACAGAATAGAAAAAAACATGAGTTTTGTCATTCAGGAAATTGGTCAGAAAATAGAGAGAACTTTCCTTTAGTTATGGTTTAGGGGTTTCATACAGAGAAGAAGCATCTGGATTTTGCATGCTGAATAAACTTTTACATACCTGAAAAAAAGTCATTTTTTTATGGAATTTGTGAAGCCTGGAAATTTATCATACTTAATTTCAACTCGTTAATATTATCATAGCAAACATCCTGTTCAAGGACAGAAAAAACTGTCCCCTAAATGACAGGCATAGAGTGGTTTAGGAAGCTAAGAAATAAGCTGAGTTAATATATCCATAAATTCATAAATATTAACTTACATGTAAGAATATATGTTATATATATAAAATATATGATCTGAATCTGTTTAGCGATGTGACATTTCTAATGGAAATATTCCTATCAAAGCATTAGCAAACTTTTTGGAAAGTTATTTATCCTTTGTTACCTTTACAAATTCTCAACCCTACTCCAGGGGGCCATTTAATTCTCCTAAAGAACAGAAGTTTACAGAAAAAAAAAAAAAGTACTCTACAATTCTCCCAACCTGTTTTTTCATTTCTAGTCTTCTTCCTATTTTCTCTTTTTTAAAAAATTGGCGTTTGATAGCAGTTCGCAGTCGAATAGCAAACCACTCAATTTTGATTTGCCCACAGCACTGAAGTAAGAGATATACCTTCAAAAAAGCAATTTGTGAGAAATTTATTTTCTGAACAATTTTCCATTTGGGTATTAGATGGAAAAACCTGCCTGGACATTGGATTGTGTGGCCTCTTATGCGTGACTGTGCCATTCCTCCTACTCAACGGTGAGGACGCAGTCCAGTAGCATGTCTTTTACCTCTTTGGCAGAATTTCCCTGAACAAAACGTTAAACTTAGTTTAACAAAACGTTAAACTAAGTAAACTAAGTTCCAGGGCTCTTATCTCACCTCCACGCACCCTTGCACACTTCTCCCTTCACCCCGGCCACTTCTGTAACTCCCAACCTCTGCAAGTAACCGCGACCACCACCGGGACAGCACAAACACAGGGGGCAGGTGTTGCACTCTCTTCATTCTTCCTCTGATCCAAAGCTGCTCTTCTCTATCCATCGATAGATTCATAGCCAGTTCATAGAGTTCCTAGGAAGGTGTGACTCTTTGGAAGGCTACCACTTTTGCCCTTCCAGGTTTATTGAGTGATGAGAAGTGGTAGGCAAATAAACGCAGTCTAATGTATAATTTCAAACACCAGTGAGCGAACAGGGAACATGTGTCCTAGGGAGGTGCGCTAGAAGGGGTATTTTTAGCTGACCCCAAAATAAAGTAGCTACGAATCTGTGTATGTTTAACGCAGGTGTTGTCTCATACTTACATGGCTCTACTCTCCTTTGTCCCAACATGTAAAGCCCACATTCCCAAAGTGAAACCTTGCCTTTGCTTTTACAGGGAGATCACGGGTAGACGGACCACAACCTGACGTAAGGCAATGACGGTGACAAAAGGATCTGTGCTTTGGATCTGATTGAGAACCAGGGAGTCCTAACGACAGGGTGTTCTGAGAGGTGGAGGGACTGAGCCACTGTGCTGTGTGATGATGGCTCTTTCACCAAGTTCAAGAAACAGACAAGCGACTCCTGCTCCCTTGGGGGAAGGAAATGCTGAGTGCGGTGTGGGGAGTGGCAGGAGCTGAGCCTCCTGAACTTTCCTTCCCTTCGGTGGGGAGCAGTGAAGTGGAAATTCCTTCCCTTCTGTGAGCTTGAGAAGCCAGGGATGACAACAAAGCTCCTGAAGGCTGACCCTGGGGCAGGCGCTGCTCCATGGGCTTCATCTACAGTGTCCTGCGTACACCTCGCAGCAGCCTGGAAGGTGGTGTTACTCCCCCAGGGTTGAGAAGAGTCTCCTCAGGTGGGGAACTTGTAGATGTCGCTGCACTGGGAAACCAAATAACCACTATCTACAACCACTGCCACCCAGCCTTAAAGCAGATGCTCTTATACTGTGCTAATGTTTCCAGCAGCTGCAACCTTCTGTAATGAAGACTTAGGCTGTAGTTCTGCCACTATATTGTTATCCTGAGTTTCTTTCTTAACTTCTGTCCTCAAAACACAATTACAACTTTTTTCTTTCTTTTTTCTTCTTTCTTTTTCTTTTTTTTTTTCTTTAATCTTGCTCCTTTGGCACAAATGGAAAATCTGTTTCCAAGTGTGGTCAAAAGTCTTTTTCTCCCCTCCCTCTCATGGAATCAAAACTGCCACATCACACCCATTATCAACTGAGGCCACTTTTAATCTTTTTAAAAAATTTTTATTTATTGATTTGAGAGAGAGAGAGAAGAAGGGTGGCGGAGAGAGACAGAGACAGAGACAGAGAGAGAGACAAAGATTTGTTGTTCCACTTATTTATGCATTCGTTTGTTACTTCTTGTATGTGCCCTGACCACGGATTGAACCTGCAACCTTGGTGTATCAAGATAACACTCTAAGCAACTGACCTACTCGACCAGGGCTCAATCTTCTTTACCAACATCAAACACGTTATATTTGTGAATTGATGCCAACTGGCCAATTGGCATTTTCTTAAATCTAAGGTACAGGAATTGCTCACTGATAATACAGTCAAAGAAGCAGGACTATAAGAGATATGCTGGGAGAGTCCTTCTTTAGTTGATAAGGAAGTGAAGAGGCTTTGTCAAAGCGCCTACCTGAGACTTTATGGAGCAGTTAACCCTGAGACTCTGCTCTATGTAAAGATTAAATTGCAACTTCTGCTTAACAGATTTATAGAGCTTTACAAATACCTTGGCTTCACTATTTCTGCTTTTATCTACTCCTGAACTTTATTACTGTTCTCTGTCCAGTGATAGCCTTTATAAACACAGAAGGCCAGGAGGTTAAACAGTGAAAAGGAGTCAAAAGGTAGCCGTTGTCATTTTTGGTGTCCTGAAGCTTTTAATAGAAAGGCACACCTTCCAGCAGTTATAGATCCACAGAAAACACTACCCTTGCCCCCTGCAAGGGTGACAAGCATCTCCCAAACCGCAGGCCCCCAGCAAAGACAAGACAAAGAGGAAGTATAGCTAGTTACGGTGGAAGCCGCTAGGCCATGGTCAGCAGTCTGTTGCACACGCCGAAAACCTACATACGTGTGTCACTGGATACATTTAGCACATTGGCGAATAAATAAAATTACACATCATAACACAGCAACTGTTGCTTTGGTGTTATGTGAGTAAGGACAGCCACATCAGTGTCGATGATAAATATTTAAAAAAGGAAATGCAAAAACTTTTAGGCCCCTTCTGGGCTGAACGATTCTAATATTACAGAATCCTTCATCGAAGACTGGAAAAGACAATATTGGAGTAAGATACATTAATATTGGAAGACGAAGGAAAACATCAGTTTACAGTGTGAGGAGGTGGCCTGTCTCCGTTGGCCCTGGCTACGGGGGCAGTATTGCGTAAGCTCGCGCCTTCTTGCTCCGGGGGTCTGCTGTCCCAGGGACAGCCCACTAAGCCACGTGAATGCTACGACTTGAGGGAAAACAACATCTCGAAGTAGCAAATTCAGATTTTAATCTCCAGTTCTCCCTGCTCAGCAAGCGCTATAGTCAACATATTCTTTTTCACTTGAGGAAAAGACAAGTTATTTTCTTTTATTTTTCAGATTTTTAAAAATTTATTTTAAAGTTATAGTTGACATACAATATCATATTACTTTCAGGTGTCCAACGGAGTGATTAGATGTTTATTTATTTTCTGATTTCAGTGAATTTCGTATGCCACCTATCATTCTGAGTTTCAAAATTCTTTTTATCATGTAATATGTTAAAAATATGAAACCCAACCAATAGTCAAATAATCAAATGAAAGCTGTTTCAAAATAGAGACTCCTATATGAAATATGCTATCAAGTTAGGGCTTTCCAAATGTGATTTGTCCTAAAGATTTTCTTTGGAAAGATGAGAAAGTATTAAAGTCATAGAAATAAATTGTCATAAGACCTTGTGGATGGAAGTGGGTGTGGGCACTGGCAGGCAGTCTCAGCAGAAGCATTCAGGTAAATTGGCACCTTGTAATTTTAATAATTTTTGAACTTTCTACAATGTTCTCTCCCCATGAAGAATTTTGACATGTTTATAAAAGCCTATTTACTAATTTTTTTAAAAAAGAATTTCATACTTTACCCTAATTATATGGATAGGGAATTTCCGGTGAAAGATTATAGAATACTATTTGATAAGCCACCTATGATAGTAATTTTGACATGTGAATAAATTTTAATTATCAGTTGGGTTATGCTTTCTCTAACAACACATAATATATGTGTATATATGTGTATGTGTATATAATGTGTGTGTGTGTGTATATATATATATATAAAGTATATATATATATATTTTAGAGAGAGAGAGAGAGAGAGAGAGAAAGAGAGAGAGAGAGAGAGAAAGAATCTAAGAAATTGACTCACATGACCGAAGAGGCTTGATGCGTCCAGAATCTGATGGAGTGGGCTGGCAGGCTGGAGACCCAGGGGAGCGTTGCCATTCAGGTCCACAGGCCATCTTCTGGCTGAAGTCCTCCTCCCTCAGAGGAGGTCAGTCTCTGTCCTCGTAAGGCCTTCAGCTGATTGAAAGAGGCCCACCCGCATTATAGAGGGTAATCTACTTTACCAAACATCCACTAATTTAAATGTTAATCTTACCCCAAAACACCTCCCAGAAACATCCTGAGTAATGTTTGGCCAAATATCTGGCCACCGTAGCAGAGACCAGTTGACACATAAAATTAACCACCACAGTAGACAAATTGCTCAGCACAGGAATGGCGGGCACCTGGATTTGCCCTGGGTGATGTGGGGCAGGGAGAAGGGGAAAAGGCCTGTCAACCAGAGGCTCTCAAACTTTATTTTTTTACATTGTGTCACACTGTGTCACAGGCATGCCTATGTGTACATAACTGAAACAAAATGTGCTTTTCATCAGCTTTTTCCTTCCTCTCTGTCCCATTGTGTTATAGCTTATAGCATTCCATTCTTTATTTAATTTTTGAAAATGTTCATCATTATGCACTAATTAGATTTATTTGCCACTAATGGGTCAAAAAACTTTAATTTACAAACAATAAATATATAATTTATGTGTGTGCACACACATGTGTGTGGTAAATCAAGGAAGAGGCTGACAGGACAGGGAACAGAGAGAACATACTTCAGACCTTGAAATGATCTGTAAACCAAGAGAATGAGGTGATTGTGACAATGCCAGAAGCCTTGACTCCCTGCCCATCCCCACGCTGCACACACCCTTGGGGAGAGCTTCCGTCTTTCACTGGGCACGGAATTAGGGATCTGATCATCTGCGTGTAACGCGGCCCACGGCAGGGCATGGAGGCTTTCTGACTACTGTGTCACAGAAGCTGTTCTCCCTGCCTTTAAATTTCTGTAACACCCTAACAGTTCTGGCGGTGCTTCTCCGTGTATATTTTATACTACAGAACTGTGCACATATCTACCCTAATGGGCTTTTGGTCAGAGATTATGTCTTAGATATAATTTTTATGCCCCATACCAATGAGCATAATACCTACACAGTATAATAACTCAAATATGTCATTTTCCTTATTTTATGTATGTAAAAGTGGTTACTAGTCACCATAATAACATTTGACTTATTAGGATTGGCTGAATAAGGACACTTGATGAAATTTCCTAGCCATTCTGCCATGTTTTAAACATATCAAATATATATTTAAATGTTCACCTAAGATACATAATATTATTACATATATTACAAGAGAGTCAACATCAATGCCCAGGTGACTGTGTGGATTCATGTGTAACATGTTACAAAGCAATGGTTCCAAATTGGTGACAAAAGGTGACAAAGGGTCCACAGATCCTAGCTCAGCAATGGAATGGAATGGCCTCACTAATGTAAGCTTTAGGGGCTCTGAAAACCACACCGCCCCCATCCCCTGGTCCACGGTGAAGTTTAAGACTTCAGCGGAGTCTGAGGTGGCAGCAAGTCTGCGATGCGGGGACTAACCTAAATCTCTGGTATAGTCGGAAAGCCCCAAGGAGCCCTGACAGAGTCACTCATTACACAGACTTACAGTGCCGCGCGGCCCTCTCCGAAGTACTGGACTGCAGTATGTGCGCGCAAACTGTAGCTATCCTAAGAGAAAAGGGGGCATTGTGGTGGCCATACATGTATTTAAGCAATTCTGGGATATTTCTGAGTGAACCTGTTTTTAGCATACCTGCTGATGTCATCATGGCCTCATAAAACTGGGCTTCACACCGCGCGCGCGCGCACACACACACACAAACACAGTGAAACTATAAAAGAAAAAGATTATGCAAAAGTTGTTTCTGTACAAAGAAAATGTAATTTATTTCAGAAATAGACAATCACTCAAGTGTATGGGCCGTGTAGGCGTTCATTGGTGAATTTAGACTAAACAGGAAGTGATGTAAATTATACTTATTACACTGCTGGGAGAGAAATATATTAAATCCAGACAGTGCTCAGGCAAAGCACAAGGAACTCATTGTGTTGAAGAAAACCATGCAACTTTGGTGGGAAGACAATGCACTATATGGTATGAAAATCATCAGTGGCCATTTGGGACTAAAGCAATTTTTTAGGGAGTATAATTTTGTTCTAGCACTGAAATATTTTTTCTATTTGATAAAGCCCCAAGGTATTCTAATCTTAAACACATTGCTGTTTCTGTGCTTTTAACTATTTCATGCTGTTGTTCTGTAGTCATTAAATTAGAGAGAATAAGAAACAATGAAGCCATCAATGGTTAGATTATAAATCGTAGCTCTGGCAAAATATCCACAGTTAAGGTGAGGATTGAGGAAGTTACGGAATTATCTAGCACCCTGTCATGCCACTTAGGGTTGAAGTATCCAGGAATCAACTGGTAGAAGAAATTTTGTCAGATATTTACCTTGAGAGTAAGACATATTGTAATCTAGCCCGTGATACTGTCTCATTAGTCTTTCCTTATGACAAAGCCTCTTGTGGTGAACTGAAAAAACAAACAAACAAACAAACAAACAAACCGAAGCTGGTGAGCCAGTCTGGCTGCTTGCATGGCCTAAAGGGAACTCTCAGAAAATCAGGCCAAAGACATAAATCTAATACCCACTTTACCATTTTGTTACAAAGTCTTATCCAAAACGAAGTAATTCAATGAATTAGGTTCAGCCCTACGAGTTACTACCATGCTTCCAGAATGTAGAACAAGAGAGACTTTAATAATTTCTTGGCCTCTGCCTTCATGGAATATTTCTAAAATGGCATAACTGAAGTCTCCACAAATAATTTAGTAAAAACGTACCATGGTTTATTGCCTTAATTTTTGAACACTCTTATAATCCTTTAGTGAATGATATCTTTTGTCCAGTTGGCACTGGAACAGTCACAAAGGGAAGCTTTCACTAGGAGAGAGAAGTCACTCCCCAGGACCCTTTTCCTAGAGCTCAAAGCAGCAGGATTTGGGAAGTCAAAGCCCCAGTGCACTGATCCTCCCCAGTGAGGTGGAAGTAGTGTACTTTGATGGGACGGAGTGTGACGTGCAGCGCCCCCAGCTCTGCCCCCATGGTGTCTTCGAGTGGAACAGGACGAGTTCATAGGACTCAACGTTCATTTGAAAATGGATCTTACCAGTGACAGAGTGAGCCAAAGTTAATTTCAGTCTCTGATTTTTATGAGTTATGAAACTACATGATGGTTTGCTGAATATGCAATGATAGTATTTTGATTGATATATATTTATTTGTATATACAGGGTCAAAGGTATTTGTTGAAAATGTGCATACTTGTTGCTATTAACTCTTTCACCTTGACTCTGCTGCCCACCTCCATCCTTTTTCCAGCATTTAACCCACAACCTTTTAGTGCTTAGGACGCCAATCCTTGAACCAGACTGACTAGGAAAGTTGCCTAAACTCAGTGCCTCATGTTTTCATCTGTAACGTAGTTCCAGATTTTTGTCATGAAAAATGGGACAAATATCATGCTTAGAACACTTCCCAGAATCTAGGAAGCACTCAAGTACTACTCTAATTCTCATTTATCACGTATCGCCATTGCCTGCGGTTATTGGTACTGGCTACCGCACCCTTGATTAGAATGGGTTTTTCTAGCAGATCTTCAGTTGAAGGACAATATACAGGAAGATACTTAAAACAGATTTTTCAAGGGCTTATTTTGCAACTATTTAAAATTCTATTCATTAATGGTCTTATTTTCAAAAGCCTCTACAATCTAGTTTTCTTTAAACTTTAGAAATCACCTAGCCTTGGCCTGTGCTCGATGGATCATTCTACACTTAAAGGGCAACACCACATCTGAAGAAAATTATAATTCAATTTTAGTCCATGAAAGATGTATTTTTTATATCACCTCATATTTATGGACCTCTTTTTAGTTTTACATTCATTAAAATATTAAGTTAGGAATCCCACTTTGGGTGCTGGCTGTTATGAAATAAAAACCCAGTTCATTTTTAAATATAGAGTCTAGTTCTGTGTTTTAAATTACTACACAGAAATGGTAAAACTTTTCATAACAAAGGTTTAATTAGGATGGTTAATGACTATGATTTCCAAAGTGTCTGAGTCAGCCTTAGTAATAATTAGGGAGTTTTGTTCCATACAAAATGCTTTATTTAACCTTCATGCCTTCATTCAGATAATTATACAAATGCATACAGTTAAAAGTTTAAACTCTATTCAGTTCACAGCTCAATTCATAGGAAAGTTGAATACAGAAAAGCAATGCACCAACAGAATATGTCTGAGACACCATTAAAAACGATAACACTTGTTCATTTAAATCTCTGAGAATAGACTGGAATAATCATCCTCTGAGAGAATCTCATTAGGAGAGTCTCCCTTTAGATTATCATAGGGCCAAAAAAAAAAAAAATCACCATTTTACAGTAAAAGGAAAAAAGCTCTGAGTATATTTACAATACATACACTATACATAAATACAAGAACAACACTTACATAATATTAATAAACTTATAATAGGGTTTGCCTAAACACTACAGAGTATATAAATGCAGAGGAAACTATTGGGAAATTAGATCTTTAGATAAGCTGGAGAAATAAATTCATTTGTAATTAAAACTCTGAACAGAAAAGCAAATGAAGATCTAAGAAACAAACACATTTGCTTGCCAGCATCACTGGGGGGTTGATCCATTAATGTGCATGACCTGCTCTGGGCACTGGAACTCTCTGGGGTCAGAGACCCAAGAGTCTTTTGCAAAATTCATCCGCCAAGTAAATCAGACGCAGCACATCTATTCAATTTGCTGTTCAGGGGCTTCAAGCCTAGAGTAGCTGTTTTGTAACCTAAAGGATGTTTTTGTATTTTTACACAGGTCTTATAATCCGATCACCATGTATAATGAGCTAAGTGTTAAGGAAAAGGAAAAAGATGCCTATTTGATTTGGCCAAAGATGATGTTTTTCTTTATTTCCACGTACTTTTTCCAAATGCGACTGATTTTCCAAAAGAATATGACATTTGAATTGGCCCCCCCACCCCCCTACACACACACTGAAAGCAACGTCTAGACTACTACTAATTATAACTAAGTCATTTTAAGTGGCAGGTGGGCATCTTAAAGGTGGTCTGTTGTCATCGTTTCACAACACAGAAAGTTCTGAGTACATTCTTCTATGGACAAACATGAGTTTGCTGGTTTCTCCTTTTAAAAAAAATGAACGTGTTATGGTGCACATAATTGCATTATGATGCAGGATGACATAATACATAAGACGATGTTTTCAAGCTGGTTTTGTAAGCAGTTATCTCATTTCCACAGAGTTGGTTTGCCACGTGATGCAATGTGTCCCACAGACATGAACAAAACAATACGGCCACCACTCCGTGGGGGGGATGGTGATTTTTAAAAATGAATTTTAAACACAACGAATTGTGGACAGACAAGTTGATAGGAAAGAGCCTTGAGTGTAGGCACCAGTGCCCCAGTTCAACAACACCCATCCAGTGAGATACAGTTTGAGGGACAAAATATACGCTATAGCCTGGATGTGACTACAAAATTCGGCTACGGGAAAACTAAAAGCACAAGTAGGGCAAAAGCATTTTCTATATAATGTTTCATGCGGTATCTTTGGAGCATGAAATTAGCAGAAAGGAAAGATGTGGGTAGATCCTTAAAATACCTTACTTTGAGATTACTTGGGCACTTTCACTAGCATTTGACCCAAATACTACTCTTCTATTCACCCTCATTTCTCAACAACAACAAAAAAATCAATCTCGGTAAAAGTCTTGGTAAGCTTTCTTTGGAAAAAGCGAGATATAATAATTCATACAGAGTCTGTGATTCTTGCTTTACACAAAGAGGCGGCTCTCTCATCTCAAACGTTTTAAATTTCTAGAGATGAAGTCTAGAATGAAAACTGGACCGATGTGTCTATTTCCATGATTTGTCACTTTTCATCTCACTTAAAGTTGTGGTTTGGTTGTTGAGAAATTATTGCTTGTGAAACCCAATTAACTGAGAAGAGCGCCCCTTTCCGAAGTGGGCTGTGTGCACAGAACGCTCGCTCTCAGCACAGAAGGGAATTTGTTTATGCGGGGCTTTATCTCTTCCCTCGGCCAAGTCAGAGGGAGAAAGATCATAATTCAGGAGACTCATTTTCAGAAAAAGAAACACCATGAGAAATGACATTCTCTTAATGTTTTCTAAGTCCATTAGTACTTCTATGAATCAATACTATCAGAGATCTGGTTCTACACAGAAGAGGAGGGGGGATTTCATTTCTCTAATGTTGGACAGCTTCTCACAAAAAATTCAATTAAACTCACAATACTATAAACAAATTATTTATAAGATTATTTAAAACATTCCAAGGCGGTGCTGTTAGGTGGGAAACCTGAAAAGGAATGATCTGCTACCTCTCCTTGCTCATCATCTGAACATTTGTGACGGCCGCCACCGCATTAACGACCGCATTAATGAGAATGGGGTCTGTTATTACCAACCAGCTCTGCGAAGGCCGAAGTCTCGACTGTACCTTAAGCAGAGTCTAGCAGGGCTATATAGGGGGCAAGGCTTTTAGGACGCCTACAGAAACACACAGAATCGTAAAAACCCACTCTGGCTAAAATGCTACGAAATTGGAAAGAGTTTGGATGATTTGGATCTTCAGGCCAAACATTTAGGAGGATCGTGGTATGAGGACAGTGACAAGTTCAGGGAGACATCTGCTTATTACAAGCCCCTTGTAGTGACTCATCATATGTGACTTTCCAGGAGAAGACAGATCTCAAATATTCTGTACCACTGTCCAATCACGTGCTATATCATGTCCCTGTATCTTACTTGGAAAATATGACTACGCATCCATAATAAAAACTACTTAAGAGTTAGATATGGAAAGTTGGCTGCTGGGAACTCATGTGCAGTGTGGTGTGGTGGAAAGAATACAGGCTTCAGAGGCAGAGACAGGTAACTTCACACTTTGCTATTCGCTATTTCTCTGTTGGAGGACAACTCAGCCACTCTCTCTGTGCCTGTCTCTCATCCATCAATTGTAGAGCTCTTGTACACATGAGAGGTAATGTGTCTAAAAATTACCTAGTACAGTGCTTGGCACATAGTAAGCGTTTGATATATAACCATTATTTAATGGCTTGCTGAATTTTTGACCTTTCAAGTTCCTTCAGTACTTTCAGACAACTTCCAGAAAGCAGCCCAGGCAGGAGGCTTGACTTCAGTGAGGTTAAGGAACCCAGCAGCTTTCCTCTGACACTTAATTGGTTATTTTACACCCCGTCCTGGCTCATTTCCGTCTCCTTTTTCTTCTTTCTGAAACCCGGAGGAGGAAACGGCAGATGGCTTTCTAGGCCTGTGGTCTGGTTCTGGAGAACACTGTCCACCCTGGTCGTCTCCACTGTCTAAAGCCCGAGCGTTTAATTACTATTATACTTTTTAAATTGCTCTTACCAAATGTTTGGCTCTGAAAGAGTATAATTTTGCTGAGAGCCCTTAGTAGCTTGTTTGGGTGGATCTGCGCTGAGACGGCAAGACTGGCGAATTTCCAGGGCTCTTGTCTACCCATATAATCTCATTGTAAATTTCTATTCATGACTCCACTTTCAGCAGTAAATAATTATAGGAAAAAGTTGTCAAGTTCTAAATGTAAATCTGGAAATTTCCAGGACTAACTGCAAACCTTGGTTAAAGGTTAGGCTTACTAAATGTCAGTTATACCCCAACAGACGTTTTAGGGGTAAATGATTGTGTCAATATTCATTCCAAAACGGTTCCTAGACGATAACAGAAAATATCAGGGAAACAGGAAACAAAGATGGATTTACGCATTTGATATTAGTGGATAAAATAAACTAGGACAAATAACAAATATCTCTAGTGTTTTACTCTAAATAAATTGGCTTTTGTTAACTGAGCAAAACTTTTTGAGGTTCACTCAGTGCTTCCTAAAGTTTGGGGCAAATCACAGTGAAGGTTTTATCTGAAAATTTAACTGCCATGTGCCATAGTGTATGTTGAAGATAACTTTAATATTCAGATTTTCATTCTTACGGCCTGTATGTAAGATTAAATGAAGAAATGCTAACGTAAACAAGATTAGGCATATTTAAAAAGACACGAGAGTATTTTTGTGGGTGTGTGAACAGATCCAATTTACTATGTGCATATATGCATGTGTTTCCCAAATGCAGAGGAAAAACCCAGTCTGAAGAAGAATTATTGCTGTGTACAAGTATAGGAATATCTCATTGGTCGTAATGTTTATTGACAGGCACTTTCAGCTTTTAATTCATTTCTGAAAATGGGCATTAGCTTATTACTATTGCCAGCATAGATTCCTTTAAACATGTGGCCCTACCCATAACACTTAATCTTGTCAACACGTAGCTACTCCTAAAAGTATTCCCTCTGGAATTAAACAAGAACAAACACTGTATAGTTTTTGTTTTGTTTTGTTTTGTTTTTTTGATCAAGAACTACTTGGTGGAGGAGGAAGATAACTAAGAAAAGAGAACAATTTCTAGATGCTTCTTTTTAGCACAAGTAAAATCCTGTGCGGCTATCTCCCCCTTTTCAGGTAAAGGCAGTTTGAGTTTGGAATCAGTTGACTGCAACTTAAAATGACTTCATTGGGTTTTAAACCATCCTGGCTAAACTGAGACAAGTGGCCACCCCATTTCATTGGAGCATGAGGACGTGCTGCTAAAAGGTGGAACGGAGTTCCCACAGCAATATCGCTAATCGTGTGTAAGATACACAAGGCATATCTGAACAAGTTTTCTTTTTTTATTGTGATGAAAACTAGAAGCTCTTTTCCCCAACATACTTCATCAAACTATTTACAACCTCTGTAAAATTTGTGAGTTTGAAAATACTTTTTCCATTATCACATATGTTACGAATACAGTAAAATAGCTTCACTCTATTTTTTTTAAAGATGCAGTATCCTCAATTTCATATTCTTATGAAAATCTGATTTTCTATTGCAATTGCACAGTATTTAGCATATTTAAAGTACCAATGGACATGGATTGCTAAACAGACATTACTCTATAATGAACCTGTGAAAATATAGCATTTAAAATTTTTATGTACACTTCTTAACTATAAAATGCAGGCAAAGTCATATATAGCATTATAAGCTGATTCCCTAATAAGGTAAATAACTTACATTTGTAGACAGCATGGATTATTACAAATTCATTCTTTTAAAAAAAGTTTTTTGTTGATATTCATGAGCCCACTGGCTGCTGCATATACAGGTGTGTATACAGGTGTGCATGTGTGGGCGGTGCCTGTGCAGGTAAGTGGACGGCAGTGTGGGGATAAGTAGAAATGTTATATGGAAGACACGACTTGCTAAACCTTGTTTTTAAACAAAATCAAATCGAAGTGAAAGGTTTTTTTAATGAGATGCACTACCTCAAAAAACTGAAGGAAGAGATTTGGTCAAAGAAGTTGTAGAACACATCTACTTCCTAAATCTACAGGCATCAGATTAGTTACGAGCAAAATCTGAGACTGGACTATGGACTATGAGTATTAAGGCTTCCTCGGCCTATTATGACTCGTAAGAGTTACCTCACGTTCAGTCCCTTACATGAAGGCTATAACTCAACGTATCATGGATGCTGGTATTCTTAACACTGCCGAAATTCTGTCAATCCTTACTATAAATGTTAAGACACCTTTACAACAACATTATGGCTACATTTCTAAGCAGTCATAACAACAAAACAAAGGCGTATTAATACATTTGAAGGCCTCACCTCACAAGATTTATTCAACTGCAGCTTTGGTCAGTATAATAAATAAAGTACAGAATAAGGAATACTGCATCTTTACCCATATACATGGTATCATTCTAATGAACTGACTTCAAAGTGCAAAATTACACTTATGTTGAAAACACAACTGGTAATTTAAAGTTAAAAGAAATTGTATAAAAATGACCACAAGCTTTGTATGAGCTATTCAAAATTGCAACCGTGATGAGAATGGCCTTTCTAACCTAGAACTGGCATTGTAAACACTGTAGCTTTTTGTAAGATTTTCTCCCCTTGACACTCCTCTTCCTATTTTCCACTTAAACTTTAAAGTTAAAAAAAAAAAAAAAAGTGCTCTTTTTTTTTTTCCCCCCACTGTGGTTTATGTTACTGTTGTTCAACTCTTTTTTTTGTTTTGTTTTGTTTTTTTGTTTTTTTGTTTTTTAAAATAAATGTCCTATAGTGTTTTGCAGAAGTAATGCCAGGCAGTTGTATGATCTTTATGGTAAAGCCTTAGGAATTTCAGTCTAAATGTTGTAATAGTACGTAAGACAAGTTATTAAGCAGGCTTCTCAGAATCCACACACAGTTGACAGGATGGGGTTGGAGGAGGATGGGAAAGTGTGAATCTTTTTAAACCTCAAAGCCTGAACCTTATAACTTTTCAAATAATAACCTCCTTGAGCTCGAATCTCCACAATGCAAAGAGATAGGCCTACTGTAGCTTCTCAAGCCATTACCGCAACCTGTGTGTAAGCTCCCAAACATGCGCATATGTCCCGCTGCAACGTGATTGAACTGCTTCGAATTTCAAACCAAAGAATGCTTCTAGTTAGGGAACAACTGACGAGTCCTTTGGATTCTACTTCTTTTCTGTTGTTCATCATCTGCTGTGCTTTTTAAAAAGACGCTACAATGGACGTAAGACGAAATAGAGGAGGCTTTCTATGCCTAAAGATATTTATTCCCACTTAAGAATCCAATTCTTTCTCTCCCAAACTACTTGCCTTTCCATGGGAAAACATTTGTAGAAAATTCAACAAAGAGCATGTGCTGTGTCCCAAGACAAGACCCAAGTAAGTTTCGGTCCTGGGGCTAGATCAGCAACTCATTCACTCCTTGTGCTTGGATCCTTCCTTAGAAGTGTGGACAAGCCAAAGGGGGACTGATGTAACACTGACAGATTTGATCAGTCAACTTACTGTCTCAGTCTGGTTTCCACTTTCAGAGAATGAGGAGAAAAATTCACTTTCTTGAATCTTTCCTATGTTTTTAGAGAGGAGCAGCTCATTTAGTTCGGTGCTAAATTTAAATCAAGCTGTCACTCAGGAAGCTCCCACTGCCTGTCAGTTCTATGAATTCTATAAACCATTTCTACCTGTAACAGTCTCAAGACATCTCTCAGCACAGAACAGCAATGGCCCCTTCTTATGAGAGCAGACTGAATTAAATCAAGTCTACACTTCACCTGAGTGATTCACCTACTGCCTGCCAACTAGGTCCTGGGACTAGCAGAGAGGGCTCCGTGGCTGAGATCACCACTCTGTTCTGCGCTGCTGACCAATAACCAAGGATAGCATGCGTCAAGGAACCTTTTTTCCATTCCCAATGGTCACAGGCAATGAGAAGTAGGAGTTACATACAGTACAGATAAAAAACTTTCCAGTTGGTAAAAAAATCCCAGTGCTTGGTGGGTAGTAGATTGTGTAGCTAAAGAAGCTATTTATCAATTGAATTGCAGCCCTTGTTGGAGAAAAATTGCCTGATGAATTTTTCAGACCTGGCAGAAAATGTAGAGCACATATTTCTGAAGACAGAATTTGACCTGAAAATCATTATGCTGTTGCTTGAACATAAAAAAAAATTTTCTTTTAATACCATCCAACAAAAATTGTCTTTGTTTCGAGGTTTATAGTTCTTGCTTCATCAGAGTAAGATTATCTGAATTAGAAGATGATTCTAAACAGGATAATTCTGCAACTGTAAATTATTTCAGAATGTTCAAACGTTTAAAAATGAGCTAGTAATATTGTGAGAATAATTTGTGCGATTCCCAAAATCAAGTGTTTGTAATTAAAGAATATTGCAAAGGTCTATCTATATGCTGGTAACGTTTATATCTAAGCTATAAAAAATCTTAACAACAATAACTAAAAACCTCACCAAGCCCCTTAGCCACATAAAGCTGAAAAAATAGCTTTTAGTGGGGAAAATAATGTGATAATTTTTCTGAAAGAATGCTTGTGGGTGACGTATTGCTTTGTTTACTGTATAATTTGCTAACTGCCAGAAAGGCTCATATTTCTAGGGGGTTGATGGGACGGTAATTTCCTCTCACCCTCAGCCTAGGATGAGTGGGTTCAACGTCCCTGCTGAGGCCAACGCAGAACTATTGGGTCCTGATACAGTTTAGAAAATGAAATCTGTAGAGAAGAACCTACCGGAGAGTCACTGATCCTTGGCTCTCCAAGTGAGGAAACTAGCACCGTGTCAGGCTTGCCTCGGGGAGTACTCCCTCTGCACTGACTTGGTTCCAGGGAGCGCTGACCCATTAACCCCAGAGCTAATTCCCTGCTCTGCCTCCCTGGCCGTTCCAGTCACCAAATAACCGTTTTCAAACAAGCAAAGGGGAGCATAATCTTTAATTGTGGTAGTCAACCAAGCAGGACAACAAACAGCAGAAAGATTACCTCAGTGCTGTAAATGTAACCAAGACATCTAAAATGTTGGGGTGTTTCTTACAATCCCTTTAGTAAGTATGAAAATTGGTAACGTGAGTCCTCAGTGAAGTTATTGTAGGAAAGTCCTTTTATTCATTATTGCTTTTCTCCTCAAGAGGCGCATTATTTCCATCTCTGCTTTGTCTGATTTTTCATGTTCACTGACTTTGCCTGGGCAGCCCCACCTCTTCTTACCTTGGTGCCAGTGTGTCTAAGAAAGTTTTTTTCCCCCTGATTCCTTGTAATCAAATACTAGGGGCAGGAAGAGATGATGCCTAGGTGACAGAACACTGCAATTTGAAGTGGGGCAGTAGTTTTTTAGACAGGCTCTTCCTATTCAACTACAGAACAGCTCTGTGCCAGTCCGTGCCAGGGCGGACACTGGGACTAGATTCCAACCGAAATGTCGCTGCCCCTCTGCTCGAACAGATGAATAAAACAGAATCAAAACAAAACAAAAACAATCAACAACAAACAAATGGAAGGTTCAATGTTGGTTTTCTTCAGGGCATGGCATAATGACAAGTTGCGGGCGATATCTAGCTGCTGCCATCGCTATTGCAAAGGGCTACCCGGGTGCCCCTTTATTTCAGGTAATGGAACCTCTCCAACACCTTCTTCTTTTCTACGTTCATGCTGCTTGCTGGTAACGGACTGGATGTGCGTTCTATCTTACTCAGATGGGAACTAAAATTTCTGTAAAAAGGGCTTAAGGGGTGGGACGATGGGAGAATTATCCCAATTTACAAGGTCTTGCTCTAGCCATCAATTTGTGGTAGATGACCTTTAAAGTATCAATAACAAAATGTCTGACAGCTCAGAAAATGTATAAGCTACAAACATCTTTAAATGGCAGAGTACACAGCACGGAAAACAATGCCTGTCTCTTCAGCATTTGTGTCACCGATCTCCCAGGCCAGCGTGAAGCCGTGTCTCGTGGAGTCGCGATGGGGGTTACCTTCAGACCGAAAGGAGATGTGTTCCTTCTGTTTCCTGCTCTGGTTTCAGACATCGTGGGATGGTGATGCCCTTTTGTGTTAACACTGTGAAGGGGATTCAGCCCTGCTGAACTGGTGCCGCTAAGAGGTCCAGCTCTTTCGCTCAGCTGGACAGGCAGCATTCCTCACACCAGCATATGCCTCCGGCGGTGCAGTGCCAAGTGATCTGAGCGAGAAAAGCTGCGATCGCAGTCCGCGCACTTGAATGGCTTCACTCCCGTGTGTTTGCGGTAATGCCTTGTCAGTTCATCCGAACGGGCAAACTTCCAGGTGCAGCCTTCCCAGGTGCACTTGTAGGGCTTCTCCCCTGGAAGAAACAAAGGGACACATGCTTTGGTGCTCCGTCACTTTTCTGTAATAACCAAGCCAGAACTTTGTGTTGGGAAATTGCTCTTTTCAATGGATTTTCCATTGGGTATTCCCTTTGTCAGGAAACCTAGCCATCCCATGAGCAGACTGGGGGTGACAGAGATATGGCTTTTGATCTCGTCTCTCCCTGCTGGGACATCTGGCAACTTAGTTAACACTTGCATCCTCAATTACAGGTATATTACTTTGCAGTCAAAATATCAAAAGGCATAGACTGATGGCTCCTGGATATAACCACCACTAGTAGCCTTTTTAAAATGGGGTATTAGAGTTCCGTTTAGGTTGATTTGGCTCTCAGGTTGAAACAAATTAATCATGTTTTGTTTCAATACTCCAAAATGTGGATCACTGAGATGGTTAAGGCTATTTTAGGTACAATGTCCACTTATCAGTCACTGAAAATATACACAAACTTTCATCAAACTGCAAAGCACTCTGTCATCCCCAGAAGTTAGGTATTAAGTACATATTATTCATAAACATCTACTTTTTGCCTGTCTCCCGGGAAGAAATCCTAGACACCTTAATGGTGTAAAGTTTAAATACCTCTTCCAGTGACAGGAATCAGGGCGAGCCCTGAGGAATCATTGAGTTGGTTCTAGTGGAAAAACTCAGAGTAAAAAGCAGTCTGAGAAAGTATGTAATCTGACCAGGTCCCTCAGTCAACTTGTAAGGACAGCAAAATATGCAAAGGCTTTGCTGGGAAAAGATACACTACCCATTGTCCAAATGAGCTCCCAGGGGGAGCGGGACAATAGTTGACCCAGGTGTGCTTTTTCCTGGCTCTCATTCAGAATGGGAGCCCTGTCCCCATGCAACCCCACAAAAACTGATCTCTCCTCTGCCCCTTCCATCCAACAGTCAACAACATGCTGCTTGGCCACACGTGGCATCTGGTGAAAAGGTCCGAGGAGGGAAGACAGCTATTTGATGGTTCGTATATAAAGAGGTACGAATTGCGTATTGTTAACTCTGCTTTACAGATGAGAAAACTGAGGCTCAGTGTAGTAGAGTAATTTGCCCAAGGCTGGTAAAAAGATGTGTTGGGCCCCAAATCTAGTGCTTTTCACTATGCAACCATTGAAGGGGCAATTCTTTCCTCATCTAAACTTTGTCACATCTTCAGACAATTAGTTCTACTTTCTTAGGCACTCCCAAATTATTCACTTTCTACTTCCATTAAATCACCTACCACAACAGATCATATATATTTGGTTTAGATGTCTTTGTCCTCTACCAGGCTCTGAATACATGGAGGTCAAGGAGCAGGTCTGTTTTAGTGCCCTCAGAGGCTAGAATACGTGCCAAGCAAGTGCTTGAATGAATTAATGAAGCTGGAACACACACACATACAGGAAACTAATAAGCTCTGTAAATGAGATGTACAAGTAATGCCTACGTATGGACACTAGACTGACCTGGATCTGGCACTTTTCATGTAACTGTTAAACAAATGCTAGCTGGAGCAAATGGCCCTTTCAGAAGTGAGTGACTAGTTCGGAACGGTGAAATCTAGAAATATTCATGCACTTAATTGTGGCCCACAGATAGCTCCAGGGTACTCTGAAGCCTACTGACTGAATGAACCCCAAACTTCAACTCCTGACTCACTCTGGGTGTCCTGTGGAGACAAAAATCTTTGGCAGGTGTCTACTGACCAGAATTTAATAGAATTAAAATAATAAAAATCAGCAAAATCCCTAACTGAAAAAGATTGGGGGGGGCGGGGCTACTATATAGTGTATCAATGGCAACTGTTGACATGCTTTTATTTACATGTCATCCGCTTATGTTTTTTAAATTTACATCGTGAACATGGGTTCTAATAGTTCAGCTTGATCTAAGTGATGCTTTCATCTCTGGGGCACTGAGCTCAGGCAGCTGGCTCTTTGTCTCCAATAGGCATCTCCTAGCTACCTCCTCTGTTACTAGGGAACCAGCCATAGAGAGTATAAGGCTTAAGAATAAAGGATTTTCTGAACTGGGAAAAAGCATTTCTTAGTTGCGTGGTAGCAGGGTGGGTGTGTCTAGCTTGGTGAAGAAGTGTCACATGAGCATGACTGGGATTAGACAAGCTGCTGGACCCTCACCTGGCCATCCCGGACCAAGTAAGAGGAAGGGGCTCCGTAACTGGGATGGGGTTGGAAGGGGAGTAAGGCAAAGGGAAGGAGACGAGTTTTCAGTTACTTCTTGAGAGGCTGGTATGGATGGTGTAGGGACGCTTTATGGTCTCAGGTGCTCTATGGGTTTCCTTGTTTACCTAATTCAGCGCTTAGTATTCTCTAACTTCTTCCTCAAAAGTTATAACAGTCTACTTTTGTTTTGGCCGTTTAATAATGGTATTTATGTCCTTTCCGCTTGAAAATGTACTGTGGCCCAGGGCAGATCCGGTTTGTGGCTTGTTTTTTGGTTTAACTTGCAAGCCAAGAATGATCTTTAAATTTTTAAATGGTTGAAAAAAATCAAAACAGGACTATTTTGTGGCACATGAAAATTACATGAAATTCAAATTTTAGCATCTATTAATTAGTTTTTTATTGGAATAGACCCACATTAATTTATTTACATATTGTCGATGGCTGCTTTCCAGTGATGGCTGAATTGAGAGTTGCGATAGAGAATATTCAATCTGCAATGCCTAAAATATTTTCTATCTGACTCCTTATGGAAACTTTGCTGACTTTTGATGCAAGAGAGGCGTGCTTCTGCTTTTTGTAGGCTTCCTGGTTCTGTTAATTTATGGAATTAGGGTATCTGATACACATTTTCAGTTTGGGATGGGTGGGTGAGGGAATATTTTGGCTATAGAATAATCACTTATTCCTGACTTAGGATCTCAGTTAAAATTCTAACAGTCTTCTCAGAAATAAACATGCAATATTTCACATCGAATACTTTGAAACGTGAATTCTCGGCATCAGAAAATGAGTGATTCTCTGAGTAGGCTCACCCGGTTCAATCAGAATTTAAACAATAATTTCAGGACCATTTCTACTCATTAAAAAATGAAGGTCTTCCCTATGAAGGTGAGTGTCAGGATGAAGTAGGGTCAGGGATGTCTCTATATATTTTACCTGGAAACTGATTTGACAGCGATGAAGCACCCCTCTCCCTAACACCTTTCAATATAATTGTGTCACAATGGCCACTGTGAACGATGACAAGTTACTGGTCTACTGAGTCTGGGAAGGAGGACACATGGAACTTAGATGTTTGGTAATGTTTCTAAGATGGACATTTTAAAGGGAAGGAGCAGGAAAAGTAATAAGTGAGGCCAATGGGTTTGTGAGCTCACAAATGTGGACCAAAGGAATTTGGTGAAAAATATGAAATGTTTTCTATGAAGTGGAATCAAGTGCCATATGTGATCATGAAAGACAAAGGGGGCCAAATGGGTGAAGGTGATTAAGAGGTAGAAGCTTCTACTTATGCCATGGGGATGTGATGTACAGCGTGGTATGGCTATAGTTAATAATGGTACTGTATTATATATTTGAAAGTTGCTAAGAGACCTTAAAAGGTCTTATCACAAGAAAAACATCTGCATTTTGTGTATTGATGGATGTCAACTACACTTATTGTAGTAATCATTTTGTAACATATAAATATCAAATCATTATGTTGCATACCTGAAACTAAGATGTTGTATGTTAACTATGTCTCAATTAAAAAAAAGACAAGGGGATGAACCTCAAAAATATAAGAGGCATATACTTTCCTGCTCATGAATAAAACCAATGAAAGTAACATATAAGCTTCTAAGTTATTAGGGGATAAGTGATTAATGAAGGCATAGAGCAAAGAATGTAAACCTCCACTGGGGAGGGGAGGAGGGAGAAAGTATATTGAAAAATAATAAACTTAATTATCTGAGTGATAAACAAGCTTCTCTTGAAAGTTTGAAAGTTTTCTTACAAAAATGTATACCTTCTTTTTAATACCCCCCAAAACCTCACACATAATATTCCTTGACTCCATTGCCTCCTTAATAAAACTGGGTACTATGGGTACGACATGTTGTAAACTATGGCTCCATATTTCAAAAACCAAAAAAAAGAAAGAAAGAAAAGAAAAAATGAAAGCGGGCCGAGGGGGTTGTAGGAAACACTATCTTCAAATCTCGCTTTCAAGTCAGGGGCTGAGCTCTGGGGACGGGGCAGCGCGGAGGGCCGCCCGGGCAGGCAGAGAGCGGGCTCCTGTCCCTGCCAACGACAGGCCTGGGGTTTGATTATACCCGCCCAGTGCCCAGCACTTCATTAAAAGACAAACAAACAAGCATCGCATCTTCGGTTTGAACTAGTCGAGTTTTAGAAATACGCACAGGAGCAACTTTAGTGGCTACTATATTGTATTAAATGGCGAATTATATTTTATGCTTGTGCTCTGAAATAATTTAAAGGGTATAATCTTATAAACAAACTAAGATAACAGAAACTAACTTCATGATATGAATAAAAACTAATTACAATGATAAATAAGTTTGTCAGATATCTTGTAATGGGCATAAATGATCCCTGAAGAATATAATGAAGGACAGAATTCTATCTTCTTTCCTCTGAAATCTTGCTAGAAAATTGAAAGCTAAATTTAATGTTAAAAAGTCAGTGGAGAAGACAGAATGGTAGGTTAAGTGTCCCGTGAAAATTTTCCTATGGAAAGAGTCGCTTGGACAATAAAAGGAGGTAGGCATCTCCTGGGGCCCACGCTTCTGCCTCTCACGGCTGCTCTATGTCTGGCTGAATGATGGTGATAACAACCATGACGTCTAGCAATTTCTTCAAGAATAGTGAATTGTCCTTAAACTAATTGGAAATAGAACCCTACAGATGTATTATTCAAAACTGTTCTCCCTAGAAATAAGCCAAAAGTGAAAATAGCCTGCCCACCTTCTTTACTCCTTTTGTCTGGCCCAAAAGTGCACTTGGAATCCCTTGTGGCAGTATCTTTGGAAATATATGTTGCATTTCCCAAAGCACTTGAAAGTTTTGACTGGCCCATCAGATCGTCTTTGATTTTTCTTACATTAATTGTACGAAATAATGCAATGATATAAAATGGCATGGTGTATGTCTTTACCAATAAGTTTTAGTAAGTGATTTTTGTTTTTCTAAGTTGAAACATTAAGCTGCTACTGTATAAGAAAAATCAAAGGACAAGAGCTGAGTAACTGGGAGCTTAACACTACCCTCCTCCCCAGGGGTGGTTATTAATTTCTAGGTCTTCAATTCTGAAGTGAAGGTCTCTACGTCCTGTGACAAATTCATAAGCCATTTCTGCTTTCCGTATTTAACAAAAAGACTCTGACCATTTTTCAGCATAATTTGTCCTCCTCCAGTTCTCTAAAATGAAAACCTAAACTATGAAAACCTCTGAAAAATAAAAATGTTAACTAAAAACTAACAGCAAGAGCTTCTATTTAGTAAAGTTAAATGGTCCTGTAAAGATTAAATAAGAACATATCCCCGACCCCTAGAAGAGAGTTTGTTAATTTTCATTCTGAAATAATCTTTTTAACTCTACATTTGGGGTTTACATTAAATATAATTTGATATGCATATGAACCTCTGTGTGTGTGAGTGTGTGTGTGTGTGTGTGTGTGTGTCTGTATTCACAGGCATTATTAAAATAGAATTCTAATGAAGTGTCCTGGGAAAACGAAAACTCACATCAGGGTTTTTTTTTTTTTTCCTTGAAACAGTCAACAAACTGATTTATTAAGAGAACTGCTGTCTCTCTCAATTTCAGTTAAAGAAAAGGATTAAGAGTCACTAAACGCATTTCCATGATATTTACCCAGCCGAAAGCATAATAAAGTCTAAAGAAAACACCAGGTATTGAATGGATTCCCAAAACCCATGAAACAAAAATAACTTTTTCAGGTACCTCCCATTTCACCCTCTGAAATGCTGAAAGGTAAATTTGTACTGAGACAAAAGACAGGTGCCCTTTCATATTAAAATGATGTGTGAGCAACGGGCAGAGGAGGAATGTGCAGTTTGAAAAGCTTGGGTCAAACAAAACACCCATGTTCTCACATCAGTTTCTCTAGTATTTTCTCAAGCAACTGAAAAGGAACACCTTTTGCAACAGGAAACAGGCATTTTCTTTAGTTCAGAAGTACATTTCTGAAATGATTCCCTGTTTAACTTTTATAAAAAGGGGCCCAGACACTGACAAATGAACTTCATTACACCCAAGGCTCAACATATTTGCAATGACAATCTGTTCCACTTGAGGAATGGTATTTGCATATGAGGGAGAAAAAAACAGAATCAAGATTCCTATCTTGTCTTCTGGTTTCTGTTACATTAGTTCATAAAAGTTCAAAGAATTTTAGATCTGGGGGAAAAAAAATAGGTACTTTTAAATGAGGAAAAAAGAAAGCTAGAGCTGAGAATACAAGGCCACTAGCGTGTCTAGGGATGGACGGCGTTGCTTCCCTTCTTGGTCAGGTGACGGAGACATGAAGAAGCACAGGCTTTGAAATCAGGCAGAATGTGTGGTCCAGTGCAGGCCCCGCGCTGACTGACAGTTTGATCTCAGGCTAGGCAGGTAAGCTTTCTGCAGCAGGTCCCCGGTCTGTAAACAGGAACCCTGTTCTTACAGTGCTGTGGTGAAGCTCGGAAATGCACAGGCCAAGTGCCTGGCAAATGGCAGGTGCTCAATAAAGGATAGTTGGTTTTATTTATTTATTTATATTTTTAAGGATTTTATTTATTTATTTTTAGAGAGGGGAAAGGAGGAAGAAAGAGAGGGAGAGAAACCTCAATGTGTGGTTGCCTGTTGTGTGCCCCATACTAAGGACCTCGCCCACAACCCAGGCATGTGCCCTGACTGGGAATCGAACCGGCGACCCTTTGGTTCGTAGGCCGGTACTCAATCCACGAAGCCACACCAGCCAGGGCAAGGGTATTCAATTTTAAAGTTATAACATTCAAAACGTTTGTTTTTGTTAAGAAATATAAATAATAAAAAGTTAAAAATAGATCCTTTTTGCTATTTTTAAGGAAATGAACTAAGGTTTTCTGGTAATTAGATGCCAATGCTGACTTTGATTTTCCTAACATTGGAAATATAAAATTACGTTTTAGGCTAAGGAGACCAATCTGTTCTATACTTTGTTTGATCCATTTGGTCTTGTCAATTCAATCAAACAAATATTCAGTGTTAGTCTTCACTCCACTGAATTGTCTGGACTGAATTAATTGACTATCTTTTTTATTATATGTAAACAAGACCTTCTCCATGCAATTCTATAAAGGATCTCTTTCATAAAAATAATATTGTATTTGTTAAAGCAAGTAGCACTTTCCGTTTACCACACTTGGCTCTAAGAGCTTTCCGGGTCTGAACTCATTTAACTTTAACAACTTCCTGAAGTCGTTGTAGTAACCGGCCCCACTTCACCTGAAGTTAGTATGTGAGGGAGGTGGGATTTGAACCTTGGGAGACTAACACCAAAGTTCATAATCTTAATCAATACTCTATCATGCCTCTCAACTCTTGAAATCACTGCTGTAATCAATCAGGACGTCTGGTCAGAACTGGACAAGCACACTGAGAATGTGGACTAGTAATTACAGGACAGACAATGTGCTAACACAAAGGCTTAGCCCCTCTCATCTAGAAATCAAATATAAATAAACAAAGATATCGTATAATAAGGACATTATACAAAGCAAAAAGTTCAAGGTCTAAGACAGCACTTTATTTGGCTGGTCCGAGTTTATTTCCATGTATTGATAATATCTTTTTCCCTATGTTTCTGGTTACTTCTTCCTCAGTTTCTTTTGCAGAGACCTCCTCCTTGACGTGTCACATAAATGTTTTCCAAGATTTTGGCTTTGACTTCTTGTCTGCATATGTTTTCCTTGGCCCCCATGACTCCCACTACACCTTATAAGGGAAAGATTCTGAAGTATCTACACCTCAGTCTCTCTCCTAAGCACCAGAGAGGGTAAAAGACATTTGTAGTTGACAGTCCGAAAACAACCTCAACATGACAAAACTTTACTCAGCACCTACCACCTAAACAACATATGTTCTTCCTTTTGTTTTTCTACCTGGAAAAAAAAAAAAAGGTAAGCCCATCTACTGATGTATCAAGTCATAAATCTCTCCACCTGGAGAGATTTCTTGGACTCTTTCCTATCTGTTATTCTCCACCTGCCCCAACCTGACTATTACATCTGCCAGTTCTGCCTTCCAAATACCTGTCTCTCCTCTCCGGTTTGCTCCCGCTCTGGTGGTCAGCCTTTCTAAGACTCTCACCACCTTTCTCCAACACCAACTCCTAATGGTTCTGCTTCCCTGTCTTATGTTTCACCCTCTCCAGTTAATTATCTGCACTGCACTGAAGGGCAACTTCCTAAAAGGCAGTCTGACCATGTCGTTCTGACACCCTGGCACACCTGTGTTAAAACGCTCCTCACACCCCACTGTCATTCGTGGTTTTCCTGTCACGTCTGCCTGCCCCACTCAGTAGCACGGCACTGAGGCTGGCTTTGAGCTTTGCTCATTGCTGTACCCCTGGGACCCATCATCGTGCTCTGTGCTAAGAAATGCTTATTGATTCAATGAATGCAGCTAATTTAATTCAAATACTTCTTATTCTCTTAAAAGTATGATACACAAAAGACAACATAAGAGTAATCTATTTTGTGAAACAAAGAGCATCATTTGCATTCTACCTATTCTAGTGAATTAGAATACATATTTTTGAGGGGGGTGGGGAAGGTAGACAAGGGTAAAGGAGGTAAAATATATGGTGATGGAAGGAGACATGACTTTGGATGGTGAACACATAATGCAATATATAGATGATGTATTACAGAACTGTATAAGTGAAACCTGTATTTATTTTATTAACCAGTGTCACTCTAATAAATTTAATAAAACTAAAAAAAGTAATATTGAAACCTAAAAAAAAAGGGCTGTCAAGCCATGGAAAGATGCAGGGGAATCTAAATGTATATCGTTAAGTGAAAGAAGCCAATCTGAAAAGCCTACATACTCTCTGATTCCAGCTAGATGACATTCTGAAAAAGACAAAACTAGGAAGAAAGTAAAAAGGTCAGTGCTTGCCAGTGATTTATGAGAGCGCAGGGGTGAAGGAGGGATGGAAGGAGGGATGAAAAAGCAGAGCAAACAGGGTTTTTAGGGCACAGAAGCTATTCTGTGTCATACAGTAATGGTGGATACGTGTCTTTATGTATCGGTTAAAACCCATAGAATGTATACCACCAAGAGTGAACCCTAATCTAACCTATGGCCTTTAGTTAATAACAATGTATCATTATTGGTTCATTGTTGTAACAAATGTACCACACTAATGCAAGATGTTAATAATAAGTGACACCAGGGAGTGGAGGAGGAGGGAGTATGTGAAGCTTTCTAAAATTTCTGCTCATTTTTCTGTAAACCAAAAACTATTCAAAAAATAAAGTCTACTCATTTTAAATTATATGTATATTTGTTTCCCTTTTAAAATATATCTACATATAATTTAAAATGAGTAGACTTTATTTTGTGAATAGTTGTTGAATAATATTTGAAAAGGAAGATATTTTGGAAGGCTTTTATTTAAAACTAGAGACATTTAAAGGTCTCTTCTGTACACAAATATCTCTGTGTCTCTTTTTAAACCTTTTAAATTAGTAACACAATATATGATTGATATATTTACAATTATTCTTATTCTTAGTTATCAAGATTTTTATTGAATTACCTTAAGCATTATAAATAAAGATTATTTTTTATATGTTCTTTAGTGGGAAATATATTTTCTACAAAAACTGTCCCTCACTATTGTTAATAATTCCATTAAGACCACATATTTTATGTAAATAACGGTTACTTCTGCCATTCAGAATAAGATGACCGACAATCATAATCTAGCCGCTCTTCAGCAGAGCGTGAGAAGGAACAAGGGCTGGAAACACCATTACCCCCTCCTCCTTCCAACACAGCTTTCATGG
The DNA here is from genome assembly GCA_004026545.1 of Mormoops blainvillei. NCBI lineage: Eukaryota > Metazoa > Chordata > Mammalia > Chiroptera > Mormoopidae > Mormoops > Mormoops blainvillei. Next base: position 361,939 of record PVJD01000316.1, on the reverse strand, counting down.
CTGTATGGATGAAATAAAACCAAAAGCAAAGGAAGAAAAATGGGGAGCGTGGTCATATCTTTAACTTTCCACCATCACCGATGATTTGTGTGCTAATGACAAGGATTGGTAGCTTGTTTAGAAGCATTTACTTCAAAATGTATGAAAAAGATAAACTTATTTTTTTAAAAACACATAGTGTGCCTACGGTTCTGGTCCCTACGTTCAGGTGATTGTACCGCTTAGGTTCAGTGTGTTTTAAACGGTAACTCTATGGTAGGTTAAAATAACCCCTTTTCTGTAAACGAAAACAAAAGCAATACTTTCACAGCATTTTGTTAGCCATCCAGATTTTTTGGTTTCCTTTACAGAGGTGGCACTTTAGTGTTTGTGCACATGGGGAGGAGATGTTCGCCAGTTCTGGGCAGTCAGGGCCAATTACCCCGCCAGTGCTGCCTTAGTGACATGATGTCCCAGGGCTCTCCCACCACGCTGTACGTGGTGGATATTTGAGGAGGTGGCCGTCAGCTCGAGCAGGTTTAGAACTCCTGGCTGCCGTCCTCATTTATATCACACCCATTACTATTCACAGAGCTGGAGGTCGAGCAAGCACTCCAGGGCAGTTTGATTTAATTATTAATGTTTCTGGTCCTTGTCTTCCCACTGGTTTTCTCACAGAGTAAAACTGTAGTAGGCTAGGAAGAAAGACCAGTTCAAATTAATGAGAAACCTTAAAAATAGACCCTTTAAAGTCGCTTGCCGTTTTATTACTTCAAAGTTCTTTAACAACCAACTCTAAATAGGTAGGTACTACTGCTAGACATGCAGAGGAGCGTGGCCCTCGTGGGGAGGAGGCTGGCGGGTTATTAGCAGGCTTGTCTGAGAGCAGGGGTAATGACAAGAGCGCAGGTTCTAGAGAAGCCGCAATTTGAATCTCAGCTCCACTGTTTGTCTACTACGTGACAGTGGACAAGGGCTCTAACCTTTCAAGGGATTTACAGAGGTGATTAAACTATGGAAAGCATGAGCAGAGCTGAGACCTGACCACACGGGACCTGGCCAGTTCTATGGAAGCTCTGCTCTCCCCCACCCTTGGTTTCCATGTCTGTTCACAGCATTCCGTACTCCTGACCACACACACCAGATACCCTCAAAGTCTCCCTCTCTCCAGCCTTCATGCCCAATCTGACGTCATGCCCTGCTGTGTCTACTGCTCCAGTGTTGCCCACATGCCTTCCCTTCTGAGCACTGAGCTGCCACACCAAGGAAATTTCCAAGTGCTTTAGGGTCACGGAGGATGGAATTCTACCTGCCTGGGGAAGGGGGTGGTCACACAGCTTAACAGACAAGGTGGCACGGAGGCAGTTTCAAAAAAATAAATAGTTCAACTAAAGAGGCAAGAAGAAAGTAGGCACGAGGGCCATTTCAGGAGGGGGAAGAACGCGCCCCATCCGGGTGGGCGTACCTAGAGACTTGTTCATTTGTGTGGCTAAGGAACAGCGGGCTCTAGGGGAAGGGCCGGCAAATGATGTTGAGCAGATGAACAGGGTGAGAAGGGCGTGCATGCCCAGCCTGGGAAGGTGTCCCGGACGCCCTGCCCATAACAGACAGCCCCTGCTGTAGCCTTTCGTCATTTTGCTAGTACATTTATCAGAGGGTTTTGCACATTTGGTCTTTGTTATGACTGTTGCGATGAGTCTTACTGAGTCCATGAGTTCCCTCACTGAGTTCATTGGCGATGGGCGCTATGCCCCTCTCTGCTTTGCTCAAGAAGAAAATCTATGCAGTCTCTTAGACATGGAAAGTTCTCAATGTGTATTTGCCTTGTCAAATTTGTCTGTGAATGGGTCCTTTTGAAAGTTTTACTATTTTAAGTAAATTCTTTAAAAGACTATCGACGCTATCATTTTATCAAAATGATGACAAAAGGGCTTATTAAACAATGGTTACCTTGACTCCAGCTATTTCTAAATTATATAAATTCTAAACTAGCAGAATCTTAAGTAAAGAGATAGGTGATTGTGTTAAGTATATATTATGCTATCTGAACTTTTTTTCTTGAACCTATGGCTCACAATGATAACATATATCTATGTATCAATATCCATACATATACAATTTCAATTCAACAAGTAATTATTGAGTCTCACAAAGTGATAGTCATGGTATTTACTGAGGATATAAAAATAATGTCCCCTGTGGTGATTATGCAACAATGTGCTATGTTTATCTTTAAAGTTAAAACCACAGAAGACCTGAGATGCACAGAACAGCCTAAGTTCACCAATCAGTTAGGGATGAAAGACAGATTCAAACTTTTGTCTCCTGACTTCATATTTAGTACTATTTCTTTTATTTTCTATTCCTCAGCAGTTACCAATATGGCTCATAGTTGTGGGCCTTTCGCTAGGACTTATGAACAACCTATGGGGAGAGGATTTTTACCTGAAAAATGTCAGCTTGCTCTTAAGTGATTATCTTGGCTTCACTAAGCCCTATGCTTTATCTAACAATGACTCTAGACACAGGGTCTGACGTGAAGCTTTATATGGAATGAGTTATTCTATTAATGAAGACAGATGCGAAAGTACAGGCAGCACCCTGGTAGCGAAGGCGAAATCTACTGACCGCGAACCAAAGGCCACCAAGATTCAGAGCTGTCACAAAGCCCACACTTTTCTTTGTAGGAATATCATCAGACCACTTCAGAATCTTATCCAGTAAGGTAAGATGTCAAATTAGAAGCGAGAAATGTAGGAAGAGCAGTGAGAAGGAATGAGGCAAGTAAAGAAGTGAAAAAGGCTGTAAGCATTCAGGGTTGATATATGTACGCATGCATTCCAAATGCATAATCATTATCAGATACTAATTAGAGCACGTGGTATTAATTAGAAAGGTTTCATTCCTTAAGGGAAGAAGAGCTAAATAATGCATCGTTTCCTTCATTTGTAAAAGTAGGAAAGGGCCTGTCTTAAAGACTTTTACATTGAAATTGGTTCATATTTTAAAAGCATCTTTGTGAGTTAAACTCCTTGACATGTAAAATTCATATATGAAAAAATTTTGATTAAGCCAGATAAGACTTCTTTATGTTTACTAATTTAAAAAAATTAAGTATATAGTTTTTATATGAATTAAAATGAATATTAGGTAAGACTGACTAAATAAGTCTCACAGATTTACTGGAGAATAGGTTATCAAATTGGAACGTAAAACATTTCCAGATTCATTTGGAACTCAATAGTTTCATATGTTGAAATCACTTCATTAAAATTCTGGTTTTAAATTTATCGTTATCTTGTCTTGTCCATGTTCATTATTAAACTAAAATTCTGCAGAGGACTGATAATCACCTCATGTCACACACACCGCTAGAGGGTTCTAGTTGACTCTTTTTCAGACCCTCTTAGACTAAACCCACCCAACATCCGGTTGTAGTGCACCATCTAGTGGCTTTGGAATCGCTGACGCCTGAGTGTTATTTGCTGACTATACAGCATTACTGAGAATTCTAAACAGCGATGCCACACTCATAAAAATATTTTCTTCTACAGTTCCCAGGTAAACCATTTGATAATGAAATTAAAATGAAAGGAGAGAAATTCACCGTAGTGTGTATAGCCCAGCTTTTAACGACCATCAATTTACATATACTGAATATCCATTTAAGTGCACTGTATACTTCTTCATGGAGATGAATCACACACATTTTAGACCAGTGACTAGGAACCACGTACCTGTTGATAATCACGGGTATGTGACCGCTGAGATACACATTTTTCCTCCTTTTTAACATGCCTTAAAACAGTTCATCACTGGCAGGTGTTAGTAAAGGCATTTAAAAATATTTGGTCAACTCTTTATGTTATTACCTAAACTGCACATTCATGAAAGTACGCTTAATTATTTTTCTTTACGAGTGGACATCCATATACATTCCAACATTTTGCAATTCAATCACAGTGTCAGGGAGCATGGTAGAATACAGTCACAAATCTGCGGCTGTTGAAATACACAGGCCGAGAGAGCCTACTGTTGGTTCTGCGTCTCTAAGAGAAAGGGCTGTGACTCTTATTCTGACAAATAATCTGCAAGACACAACCAATGACATAAGCCTGGTGGCTTCCATAGCACAGATTTTCACAGGGCCAGGGCCGTGTGCTGCTTCTGCGCAGCAAGAAAGATGCATGTAGTCTCACCAGGGTGCACGCTCTGGAGGGGGAGAATTCTGATGGTCAATAGCCACTATTTTTGTGTGTAACTGTTTTCAATTCGGATGTTAAGATGTTCCTTCTGGCATGTTATTGGGCCATGTGCTTCTCTCAAGCATGTATTAAATGATATATTTTGTAAGATTCCTATAAAAAAAGCATTTTTCAGCATTTCTTTTTTTACTCTAAATTTCTTGCTAATATCTCGAAAATGTTCCTCTTTCACACTCCTATAAATGTTCAATTTACTGCGTAAGTCCTAAATAGAGGACTTGATCATGTGCTAATAAGCCAAAAAGGATCAAGTGTTAAAGATAAAATTAATGTGACTTCCTCAAAGAAACTATCTCCTTGCTACTTCCTCATCTCCCATTGCGTGTGTAGTTCTCGTAAGTCATCTGTTATAATCCCAAACTTCACATTACTTATCGGTCACACACACGTAACTCGCTCAATATGCCTGAAGCAAAGGTAAGGCTAAGAAGATATTTATTAAAAGCAAAGCCAGCCAGCCTGAATCTCAAGAGAACTAGTGTTAATTTCATTTTGAACACATAGTTATGAAATCTTGGAAATAATTATAAATGAGGAATCAGTATGGGCTCACTTTGAACCAGTGGCAGCAAATAAGCCAAATATCATTCTTTCTTAGAAAACAATGCCTTGCACAGAGTGAGTATCTCCCTGCCGAGGAGATGCATGCATTTGGCATATAGTGTGGAACAGAAATTTCACACGGACTTTTTGATGGAGCTGTGAGATTGAGAAATATGGACTAGATGTAGGATGATTCGGTGGACTTGTAATTTCTTGTTAACAAATTAAGACCCCCCTGCCTGGAAGGCTCTAGGATCACCTCTTAGGGTTTTTTTTTTCTTGAATCTGTCCTGTGCAATATCTGACAAAAACAGAGAAGCTGAAGGAGGGAGATACAAGGTGGGTGGGGAGAGGGTTCAAAGTTGTTTCAGTGTAATGGAATAAAGGGCCCAAATCAATAAAATGGATATAGAATAATTATTTTCCAGACTTGAAAGGGTATGTGCAGCCTTCATAATAACGATTCTGTCCTGTGTCTCCCATAAGAGATCATCTCGCCTGTGGCTAAACACTTCCATGGCGAGCAAGCCCTCTACGGGCATGCCTCATTTTATTGCACTTCGCTTTGTTTTACTTCAAAGATGTTGCATTTTTTTTTAACAAGTTGAAGGCAAGACTACCAGCAAAAAGATTACGACTCGCCTTGCTGAGGTGGTCTGGAACCGACCCAGCAACATCTCCGAGGTGTGCCTGTGTACTCGGGAGGAGCCATCGTATGAGGAACAGGTCCAACTAAAAATACAACATTGCATGTTTAGGTTTAAAAGAAGTCAGTGACAGGTACAAGGGATGGACAGGACCTAGTTTTTAGCAGGGTTTTGTTTTTTTTTTTAAACTTAGATGACCTGAGAGAGTCATCTGTTAAAAAACTTAACATTATCTTTGCCTCTATTGAGGAACGTCAATTAACAAGACCTGTTCCCTCAAGCTGCGGTGTGGAAAACTTAAAAAGACTCAGTGATCACTTGGAGTGTATCTAGAAATACGTGGCTGGGAACTCAGGGGGCTGGGGGGAATGAAGATGCTAGTGGTTCAGGAGGAGCGCCAGGGCCAGGAATTTAAAATTACAGTGTGGTGAGTTAACCCAGTCACCCGGAAGGGTCTGAGAGCTGAACACCACTGTAAGAAAATATTCAACACGGCAAGAAGGGGGATGTTAAGTAAAGGTACAAACTTGAAACTAGTAGTTAAGTTCTGGAGATCCCATGCACAGTGTGGTGATTAGAATCAACAAAAGGTATTATAAACTTCAAAGTTGCTAAGAAACTACATCTTAATTGTTCTCACTACACCCCCCCCCACCAAAAAAAGAAATGATCATTAGGTGACCTGATAGAGGTGTTAGCTAAGCTATTATAGTAATCATACTGTAATATAGAAAAGTATCAAATCAATACACTGAACATCTTAAACTTTCACAATGTTATATGTCAATTATATCTCAATTAAAAAACACAAGTTATCAGTCTAGCTAGTATCTCTTCACTGAATTTTAAACCCAAGTATCTAATTATCAACTATACGAAGACTCTGCCTTCAAAAATTTCACCGAGCTTGTTCTGCAGAAAAATAAGCTCTCTGACACTCAGACTGTTTAAGGAGGGGTGGGGACATTACTGTTGTGTGAGGAACACGCATGCAGGACCCAACTGGTGCACGCAGGAAACAATGACAGCTGCTGCCCCCAGGTGGGAAGGTCAAATAAAAGATGTGTAAGTGTGCAGAAAACTACGTAGTAGTGACTTGATCTCTGTGAGAGATGACACCCAAGGGATTCCTCTAGTTAGGGAACAAACTAGATTCTGAACCATTTGGACCCTAGGAGCTCACGATTTTATCTTATTAATAAGCCAAGCTAATTAACTCCACATTAGCATTCAAGGCTTATGTTGCCTTGAATGATGATGTGTACCTCATGTCTGCCCTACTTCTATAGTATATGGTAAAACCTGTAAGATGCAGTCCTATAATGCCATGGAGTTAGATCCTTTAATAGTATCGAATTAAAACTTTTCCCCTCTGTCACTGTTCATTGCTTGAATAAATGGATTAGGGGTGTCTGTGTGAAAAGGAGGCTATTATGTATTTTTAGAAAGTTCAAGGAAAATAGGAATAATTAAAAATTTATGCTGATTCACCAAATAAAGGCCATTCTTTTATTTTTTTAAACAGAAATGATCCCATAAAAATAATAAGACTCATTCATACTTGCTACTATGATTTGGGTTCACTATCAGGTGATGGAATGAAAGATGCTTATTCAACTTTCTCGTCTATCCTCATTCTTTGCCTCAATGATAAAGAAATGTAGTCAAACATAGTGCCTAAGAAACAGAAGAAAACTTTTCCTGGGGTAGTTCAGAATCAATGGAGAGGGGAGAAACTGGAATTAAGTGGAAAAAGGGAAGGGATTGGGGGCAGGGAAGAAAGACAGAAGAGGCAGTTTGCAAAATGTGTTGGTTATCTTAGAAGTATTAAAATGATGATGCAGTAAATGAGCAAAAAAGTCAACTCCAGATTCTGTAATGCTTCTTGACTCAGGCAAGTGCCCTCCTATCCTGTAACTTCACCACACACACATGAGGACGCCCTGCCTCAATGGGTGGTGTCATGAAGCTGTCTGGCAAAGTAGCTTTGGAAGGTGTCTGATAGAAGAACATGATTAAAAATGGCAAAGAATGCCAATGAAATGATTTTGCTGTCTCAGCTGGGAAACGGTTAATATAAGGTGGTTATTTTTAATACATTGGAGATGAGAGTACTATTTACACAGCCCTAGGGAATATGTGACACTTGAGGTTTTCAGTTAGACACAGGTGCTGAAGTGTGGTCCCTGTTGAGGACAGTCACTGGACTGGGCTTGTCGGATCTGTGGCCCCTTGCTCCCAGGAATGTGTGTAAGTTTCTCTATTATATCTATTTCTTTGAGCTTCACAAGTTTCAAACTAGTCACTTTTCCTAGAAAAGGTAGTATAATTGTGGGGTCCTCCCCCCACCTCCTGTCTCTTCCCAGAGCATCCCACTGGCAGCACTGAGCGGCGTCCAGAAGCCAAGGAAGCCAGGGTGTGCCGGCCGAGGGACATACAAGGCAAAGGACAAATGGGGTGGCGAAGGGGCTCAGTGAAGAGTCATCAGTTTACTTCCTAGGCGGGTGGGTGAGCGAATGCGTGGCTAAGTGGATGGGTGGGTGAATGGATGGGTGGGTGGATGGATGGATGGATGGATGGGTGGGTGGGTGGATGGATGGGTGGGTGGATAAGGACAAAGTCAGTGAATCACCTTTGGTCTCAATTTCCTTCTCTGTAAACCATGAATACTAAAAATCCTCTGCATATACAAAATAAACAGCAACAATGAAAAAAACAGAGAGAATCAAATGGAATCATGTGGAAATATTTTTTAAACTCCCCACAGTACTAGGTATATGCCAATTTGATTATTATTATTGGTTTCTTTGGTTACTTGAGGGATGAGATCAAGGGGAGAAATGCCTGATCTAAATGGTGGTTAAAATGCCAACTTTAGAAGGGAGGATGATTTTGTCCAGTTTGTTGTTTGATGTGCTACATGGACACATTAAAATCTGATAAACTAGATAATGATTAAGTGGAAATGTTGATTATGAGCAAAAGACTACATCACTGTCTGTACCATTATAAAACTCCTTAAGATGTGGAAGAATTTCTTCCCTGGCTACTAAAGTTCACTAAGACTTAAGCCATTTTCAGCTGAGAGCAGGAAAGCATTCTGCTCAGAAAGAAACTAAACCGAAGGTGAACCCTACGGTGACACCATCCCAGCACACTCATGGTCCTTTCGGACTCTCAATGACCGACCCTCAGGCGAGACGCCCTGCGGAGCTGTACCTGTATGTGTCCTTCGGTGAGCCTTCAGGTGGGAACTTTTTGTGTACACTTTGTTGCATCCCTCAAAATCACACCTGTGAATACGCCGTTTTCTGGAGTCTGGGGACTCAGACCGTCTCTGGCGTCTTGTGCTCTCAATACTAAATGGCGAAATGGAACTGGAAAAAGAAAAAGTGGAGTTAAACAGTGAGAAACACAGCACTCGGTTTTGGTTCTAGCGGCACGAGACCGTAGTCTCACGGTCTGTAGCTTCATGCAGAAGCGAGGCCCTGGGTCTGCGTTTCCCAGACACCCTCCATTTCCTAATCTCGAAGGCAGGCAGCTTGATCTGCTTCGGGGGAAACACTCCTAGGGAGAGAAAGAAACGCTTAAAATAAAAACATGACAAAAACAGAAAGCAAATGAGAGCGGCGATAGGTGAACAGATCCCTGTTAACAAACGAGAAACAAGCTGGTGGTGTTAAAATTATACTTCAACATTTTGAACTTCTCGATATGCTTATAGAGAATATTCTGGGAAGCCCTGCTATAGATAAGTGACAAAAATGAAAGCATTTAATAAGTAACATGAGAGCCGGAATTGCATGTGACAACACAGAAAATTGCGCAAAATCACAATGTACATTTCAAAGCAAGTAAGGTTGGGCTGAAAGAAGTGACATCAGTACATCAATTACATGACTCATGACAAGCTATTTCTGTTCATTAAAATGCACCTGACATTTAACTTTTACAGTTGGTGGTTTTTCATGGTGAGGAATAAAGTTCATTGTATTTAAAGATTAGCTGTACCACGATTAATAAAAAGAAGTTTAACTATGAAATTTGGCCCTGACTTGCACGTTGTTTAATCTTAATGCCACAGTAGAAAAACAGGATTAGTTTGTAATGCCGGGTAATTGATTAACATGCACTTCTCCAAATCTTAATCTCTTGCTTGAGACAGAAATGAAGAACATGACTCATTTTTTAGTTACTCAAAATTAAAAAAAAATTATAGTGAAATATGATTAAATACTTCTATCAGTCTATACTATACCATACTTGTGCTATCAAAAGTTTGCCACTATTAATATTTTGACATAGTTTCTTCCAGCCTTCCCATGTTTTGATGTTCTTAAAAAGTATTTTGCATTAATAAATCACCTTAAAAAAAAACAACCCTGAACATTATAGATAAAGATAATCTCTTTTTATCATCCAAAGTCACCCTGATCCCTTCTCCCAGGGGAAACTTCTATCATCGGTTTTCTTTAAATCCTTCCAATTCTTTAAATTATGCTTACTTACCCATATCTGCACTTATAGAAACTCATAATATTGCTTTGTGTTTTTTAAGAAAGAAAATAATATACTGATCACATCATTCTGCAAACTGTTTATCACTCAACATTAAGTATTTGAGATCTATCCATGTTGATACAAACACTATAGTTTATTCTTTTAAAATGTTATGTATCAATACAATTAATCAACTGTAAGGTGATTTTTTTCATATTTTAATGTTGCTAAAATTAAGATTCTTACAATTGATGGCTTGTCATAGTTTAATTGGCATATTACTTTTTCTTTATTAGTGTTACATAAACCAATGGTGCATTTTACAGTAGATGGTACTTTAACTTAGATCGGGGGTTCATATAAATTTTTTCTTTAAAGGGCTAGATAGTAAATACGTTATTTGGACTTTTGAAAGTCATACAGTCTATATTGTAACAAATTAAGTCTGAAATTGTAGCATGAAAGTAGCTATGGAAAAATTTATAAACAAATGAGTATGCTATGTTCCAGTAAAACTTTATTTACAAAACAAATAGTGGGATGTAGCTCGCTGATACCTGACTTAGATGAAATATGGTAATAGTTCAATGAATATTCATCCTAGAGTTTTAAAATCCATCTCCTAAGTGATGGACATATAGGATATTTCTAATATTTCACTATAATATAACACCCATCAACTGTTTTTAAAGTCTTCTTTTACATATGTGCTTTTCAAGTTTTCAGTGTATCTTTTCACTTGCAAAAATAAGATTCAGTAGCCAAAGCTTTACATTATTTGGTAAGATCAAATATAAATGATGCTTATCTACTTGTGTTTTAAACAATTTTATGCAAGATCTCTATTAGTAGAATGAAAAAAACACATGGAACATCTAGATCACATTTTCCCGCCTTCTTATCAGTCAATGTGGGTTTGCAGTTTTCCACATAACTGACTCAGTTGCAGGAACTGGAGCCTGTCTTGAAAAGAGTCAAGATAGTGCATTGGCCTGCCCATGAAAGAACAGCATTAGTCAGTCCTGACAAGGGTGTGGTTCTCGTGAACAAATAAGACCGTATGTGTGAACACAGTGTAACAGTAATTCATTTCTTGAATATCTAGTCATGACAGTAAATATGGATCTTGGCCCTGGGGACCTCAAAAATAGAAACCTTTGTGTTGTGATATGTTTGACATCTTTTAAATTATGAAAATAATACGGTATTTGTTTTTTTCACATTATAACTTAAAGCCCATAATAAGAACACTTCGTTTTGTACAATACTTTATACATACTAATATGGAGAAGTCTAAATGTAACTATGCATAATCTGTAGTTGATTTTAGCTATTTATCTTGCTACAGAGAGAAGTGGAAAACAAATCTGAAATCAAAACTACGTAACTACTTAGCAGGCCTTTAAGGGACCAATGAAGCAATGCAGCTATGTACAGTCCGTCAACCACTGAACTATATGGCTGGTGGAGGAAGGAAAGCAAAGGCTACAGAATGGCATGAAATTGCTTTGCCAAGAGTTCTTAATTTACACTGAAATAAAGATTTGTTAGGTGGGTGTTTTTAATGCTACAAAACTTTGTACCCTTGTTTTCCTCATTTTAAAGAGAAATGTTTTAGGATATTATGAAGAACAGCCATTTAAAAAGTTACCAGTGCAATAAAAATAAAAATAATTTTTAAAAAAGGTACATGCAATGTGGCTGTATCCAGCAAAGCTGGCTTTGAAACGACATCTGATGGGTAAGATTTCTCTTTGGTTCCCCTTTTCAAATGACAGCATCATCCTCAGATGTAAGAGAAACTTCAGCTAGGCTGTACCTTTTAGAACTACTTATTCGGCCTCTTTGTGGGAAGGCAGGAAAGTAAGTGGGGCTGAGGTCAAAGGAGATCAAAAGTGCAGAACTTAAAGAACACAGGGAAGGGGAGAGGACAGTCCGAGTGGATACAAGACTGCTGCTGTGCTAGGGCCCACCGCCTGCTCCCACAGTTGGTGGGCACTATTGTCAGAAGACAACCATGGGTGGGGAGTTTAGCCAAGCCGATGCCATGGCAGAAAATGTGACAGTCTAGGTGCTGGTACCAAGTATATTTCTATCTCTAGAGCCTATTGTGGACATTCGAGAAATGTTCGTTAAACACGGTGAATGAACAAATGGATGGATGAGTGTACTAAGAGAGGCATTCCTAATTTTTAGTTTTATATAATCAAGTAACTAACCCCTTTGATTAACTTATTCTTACTAGGATTCTTTGATTGCAAATCTTCAGATAATGGTTACTCAATTCCTTGCTCCTTGTCTCATTTCTCTGAGTTTCATATTTTAAATGCTATACAAACTAGCTACTAAATATCAGGTAACGAGGATAACCATTAAAACTACATGTACCAGAAGAAGAGGGAGGGCAAGGGATTCAGAACCTATTTGAAGAAATAATAACTGAAAACTTCCCTAATCTGGTGAAGAAAATAGACATACAAGTCCAAGAACTGCAGAGTCCCAAACAAGATGAATCCAAAGAGACCCACACAAAGACACATCATAATTAAAATACTAACGGTTACAGGCAAAGAGAGAATCTTAAAAGCAGCAAGAGAAAAGCACTTAGTTATCTACAAGGGAAATTCCAGAGGACTGTCAGCAGATTTCGCAACAGAAACTTTGCAGGCCAGAAGGGAATGGCAAGAGACATTGAAAGTGATGCAAAACAAGGACGTAAAACCAAGATTACTCTACCCTGCAAAACTATCATTTTGACTCTAAGAACACATAAGAGTTTCTCAGAAAACAAAAAGCTAAAGGAGTTCATCACTACCAAACCAGTATTATAAGAAATGTTAAAGGGTCTTCTTCAAGAAGAAGAAGGAAAAAAAGATAAAAAATATGTATAATAAAATGACAATAAATACATATCTATCAACAATTGCTTTAAATACAAATGGATTAAATGCTCCAATCAAAAGACATAGAGTGGCTGAATGGAGAAGAAAACAAGCCCCTCACATATGCTGTCCACAAGTGACTCACTTCAAATCATAGACTAAAAGTAAAGGGATGGAAAAAGGTATTTGGTGAAACTGGAAACAAACAAAAAAGCTGGGATAGCAATGCTTAGACAAAGGAGACTTTAAAACAAAGGCTATAACAGAAGACAAAGAAGGACCCAGAGATTCCACTTCTGGGTATTTATCTGAAGAAACCCGAAACACTAAATTGAAAAGACATGCATCTATACATTCACTGCAGCATTATTTACAATGGCCAAGATATGGAAGCAACCTAAGTGTCTGTCAATGGATAAATGGATAAAGAATAAGTAGTACTTCTATACAATGGAAAATGACTCAGTTATAAAAAAGAATGAAATCTTGCCACCTGCAACAACATGCATGGACCTAGAAGGTATTGTGCTGAACGAAATAAGTCAGTCGGAGAAAGACAAGCAGCATATGATTTCACTCACAGCTGGAATCCAAAAATAAACTAAACTAACAAGCAGAAGAGAAACAGACTCATAGACACAGGGAACATTTTGACAGTCGCCAGATGGGAGGAGGTTTGGGGGGAACAGGTAACGGATGAAGAAGTACAAATTGGTAGTTACAGAACAGTCATGAGGATGCAAAGTACAGCACAGGCAATATAGTTAATAATATTGTAATAACTCTGTATGTGGTGCGAGATGGATTCTAGTTTTATCAAGGTGATCAAGTTACATAAATATTTAATCCCTGGTTTGTACACTTGAAACTAATATACTATTGTACACGTCAACTGTAATTGAAAAACAAAAATAATTATTTAAAAAACCCCACCTGTACATAAGTGCCTCTGTTCTTTGCTCTAAGTTCAAGAGAAGGTCACTCTAAAGTACTGCTCACAATTAACGTTCTCAGTAGGAGGTCACTGAGATCCTGCTGAGCATATATAGGATGCTGGCGAATAAGATAAAAATCTTCCCTTCGATCCTACTAAGAGCCCAGTGAGTGGGAAAGGCTGAAGAAATCATCCTTACTCTCCGTAATATCATCCTGTCCTGTCTCACGAGGGGACTCATAAGCATGGGAGCTTGCTAACTGCAGAGCTATAATTACACGTTGGATGTTTCTTTTCCACGCAAGCTTTCTAGGCAACGTTCCCTTTGTTCAGAAGGCATGTAAGATATTCACAACTGCATGAAAACTGTCTTCTGTGCTTCAAAAGTGGGCCTTGTTCTAAAATGTGGGGATGCACAGGCAAGTACTGCCTATGCTGGCATTGCATTCTTGCAATCATCCTTAGTCATGAGCTTGGTAGGGTGAAAATGGTAAACAGTTGCTAGTGTGTTCCCAGAAAGTGTACTAAACACATCTGTACAGTTCAAAGAAACAATAACTCAAGGCCCACTCCCTTCCCCAGAAGGTTAGGCCATTTAGAATAGTGAATTGACGCCTGAGGGGGTCTCTCAGGCACAGAGTAGGTAATAATTAGATCCAGAGAGAACAAATGAGTGAATCATGACTTCAGTTGCACAACGGTCCCAGTTGGAATGGCAAGTTAAATTAGAATTAAACCCAGAGAGGCTTGAAAAGTCACATCCAGGAACAGCTCTATTTAAATAGAAGGCACCGCATGACTGCCATGAAAGAAATTAAGGTTAACTGTAATCAGCAGGTAATGAAAGACCATTTGTCACGTGCGACCTTAGTGTGATGAGATGCCCTTCACTGAAATTGGAGTTTCCATAAGAGTTAAAAAAAAAAAAAAAGCCAGGACATTCTTTTAAGGTTGGAAAGAGGGCACACTCATCCCAAATGTTAAAACCAGAGCAGCAAACAGTGGACTAGAAGAAGGGGCTTCAGTAGATTCACACGGACAGTCTCAACAGAACTCCCAGTGGCGTGGTGGAGGACAATGACAACTGACCTCTGCAGAACGCGTACCAGGTGCCAGGCGCTGCTCTGAGTGCTTTTGGTTTCAACAGACTCTCTGAGGTCATTATTACTGTCCCTAGTTTACAGACGAGGAAACTAAGGCACAGACACGTTAAGGCCAACGCCAAACCCAATAGGTGGCCACGCCAGCATTTATCTGAACTCAAGTGATGGACTCTCCTAGACCCAACCTTAGGTATTCTATTCTACTGAATCAGACAGACACACGGGAGATAGACCAGCATATGATAAAATACGAAAAAGCAACAAAATAATCTGTCTCATTTAAATTTTCCCTCTAACCCAATTATACCGAACAATAGCCTACAAAAGCATTTTAAATGCGCCCTGCTTTAAGAAGGCATATACTTTCCCCTTGGTAATTTTAAGGTAAACTCTTTTATAAATACTGCCAGAAGAAGTAGGTACTCAGTGCAGTTATTTAGCCCTAATCTACATATGAAAATACTTCAAGATTGTTGTAAAAATATGTATTTAATTCCAGGGAAATGTTTTCAGAAGGTGAGGTTTGGCAGTGGTGTGCGGTTATGTCTTTTCTGCCCACGAGGTCACAGGACTAGTTTCTTCCCCGTGAGCCCCGTTTGTTTACAATTGGAACGAAAAGGATTTCTAGTTGGCTGCACAACAGAAGTACCTTAAAGGAAGGGGGACGATTCAATTTTAAAAGTATATTTTGAACTCTGTTCCAAAGTTCATTTTAAAATTATGTTGATTAAAACATTAAGTATTACCTACTGGAATTCTGAATTAGTTTCCGACATGCAAATAAAGAACTGCTTCCTTGCCAGTAGATCAAACACCACAGTGGGACTGACATATCAAGGCCATGAACCAAAAAAAAAAAAAAAAAAAAATTGAGAAGACTTTGACTTAACCAAAGGTTCTCTTTCTCTTGGTAATAGGATTCTATTCAATGGACAAGCCAGACATTTCCTTTTTTTTTTTTTTTTTTGCGGGCATTCTCTCAGCTAGCAGATGGCTCTCAGAGGCTGGGGAATTTCGTATTTATCTTCCATACTATAACAGACTCCATGGAGCTCCCATCAAACTGTGTCAATTTCTTTTCTATGATATTAATTGGGGAAAAGCTGCCATTTAAGTACATTCACTATCTAATCCCCAGAGGCTGTCTTCCAAGGCAGTGTTGGGTCACCAGAATGAAGTCTCCTTTCAGAGGGTGAGTATGGAAAAGTAGTTTTGGAAAACTGCTTTTGAACAGACTGAAATGATAAGATTGGTACCTGCCAACCTTTCCAGAAGCTGTGACTAAGGCATTATACTGCTCTATGTTCAAGTGTGGATTCAATAAAAATAAAACAATTTTCACATTATGCATAAATCAAGAACAATGCATTTGCTAAAATGTGTCAAAAAGCTAATTATCAGCATATATTCAACTAGAACTTGGCACTTTTTTCATATGAATGGGCTATGTATTTCTAATTATTGTTTTATTTTAATAAATGAAATCTCTTATTAATTAAAAGACAATGGGTTTACAACTGAGCCTTTATTGGGGGTAAATATGTAGACAGAGTCAATGTGTATCATAATTTTACTTAAATATAACAGCTGCTGCTAAGTATTTTTCATCACTTTTCGACTATCAAAATACTCAAAATTGGTACAGTCCTATTTTTCTGCTCTCTTCTGATTCATATTTTAGCATGTAAAATCGTAAGCTGTATTAACCTTAAAAGGTTTAAAGATAAAACAGAAAAAATGAATCATTAATGGCTTTAGCTACATTGGTTTTATTATCAAACTTTATGATGAAGTTAGACTACAAATTTGAGAGAGGTTTCTTTGCTAACAAAAAAAATCTGTTTTCAGGTATACATTACCTATTCAAAGTTGCTACTTTTGGGGGAACACTGTATGCATTTCAAAGACTTTACCCCATAAAATCAATTCATAACTTAGGATGAAACAAGGGTTCTGGAACAAGTGTGGATTTCTGAATTACGCTGGACATTAAATGGACGCAAAACTTGATGAAATATACAAGATGAACTTTCCACAGGATTTCTTCAGAAAACACTGGGGTTTTAATTATATTTTTATTCCAGGAGATGCAGTTTCATGGATTATTTGAACCTTGAAGTCTTTCTAGGTCCAGATAGGATTATTTTAATCTGAGTGCCTTTAAGGCACGTCCTCCATCCCCAGGTTGGCCTGAGTGCTCCCACCCCCACTACCTTAAAAGGGCAGCACTTCACATTTTTCCTACTGGTGTAGCCCTTGAACACCTCTGATTTTGGGACTCTGTACAGCTGTGCTAAGTTAGAAAAATATTTCATTAAAAATATACTCTAAACTCCTCAAAAATGAAGCTATGGTTTTATGCATGCCTGTGGAGAAACTGACGTATCAATAGCTACTTGAAAAGGTGAAGGGTAACGAAGGGAAGAAACAGCCCGGGGGTTTCCATGGGCCGCATGAGGACCTCACCAAGTGCACTCACTGGAGACGTACCGTTAACACTGAGCTAGCGCAGAATTTGATATAAAGAGGTTACCTTTTCTCCATCAGAAGGATCTTATTATACCGCAGATTTGCTAATCAGGTAGTCCTATGGATATAACCCAGGCAAGGGCAGTACATAGGAAGATTGCATTTTAAATATTAAAAATATATATAAAATGTTCCAACTATCCCCTTCTAATGAGATATTATAACATAACCATAAATAAACTTTTGAAGTGACCATCACAACAGGCCTCTATTTTACACTGACCATTAACCAAGTCTATGTTACACTAGAGATTTGTTTTATTAAAGAGCCCTGAAATGATATCAGTTAGCTATCTGGTACTTAAGCTTACATAAATTATTGAAACAGTTTTTATCACTCGTATGGGGATGTATAAATAACAGGACCAAGTAGAACTCACTGGTAATGTTCCACTTGAGTTTTTATTGGCTAAAAGGGCTATCTGGTGTTATAAATAGGCATTTCTCAAAGTGTGCATATATTTGAAATTTGGAGAAAAATGAAAACCTTCCCATCTATTGGAGGAAATATTCCACCTGTTTTTTATTCCTCTTCTTGAAAACTTTAATTTTTCAAATACTCTGCCAAACTAATGCTGGGTAAGTAAGAAGGTATGATAATAATGTCTCCAAATTCATATTTAAAAGACATTTAGAAGATGAGGAAATTGAGGTTCAGAAAGTTAATTAAATTAATGACTGTGCCAAGGTGCCATAACTACAGAGTAGCAGAGCTGAAACCAGATGCCATTTTCTGACCCCTCGAACTAGGACTTTTCTACTTTCCAATGAGGTTGTAGAAAGGTTTTGATTTTTGCTTAGAAAGAAAATCTGAATTTTTACTTGAGGGAAACCTGCTTGTCGATGCTGATATTCTTCTCTTCTCTTTCTCTCCCTCCCTCCCTCCCTTTTAAATGAGGTAGGTTAGAACTAAAACCCCTAACCTATTTACTTGTTTGCTCTGGCAGCCAGGAGACGGCCATGAATAGCCTGAGGTTTGGTGTCTTTATTTTCCACTCAGGTTCCCAACCCAAAACCGTATAGTAATTAGTTTTAAATAGTAATTTTTAAATGTATGTCTCATGAAGTTCTTCCTGAATTAAAGTAGTAATGATAAGTATGAAAAAGTGCAAAAACAGTAGAACACACTACTCTTAAAAATGGAGGACAATAACATGGAATTTAAATCTGGGCTTGAATATTCAGACTTCTGAATTAAAGTTCGTGATTAATAAGCTCATATTTTTGTCTTTAAGGAAAAGACCCAACAAGAATTCTATTTTTGTTGCTGTTCCTGAAGAAAAAGCATAGCTCTCATCTGAAAATCTTGACATGAATTATAGTTCATTACCATTTATTAGCTATGGCACCTTCAACATTTAATCCCTTTGAGTTTCAGATTTTTTGGTTTCAGATGTGGAGCTGTAGGAAGACAGTAAGATTAGGCTAAAGTGAGCCTGGCTCTGACCCAATGCCCAATACATCTCCAGTGCTTCGGAAACTTTGGCCCTTCTTCCACTTCCAGTTAATGACTTTATTAAGATATAATTCACATGTCATAAAATTCACCCTAGAAAGTGTACAATGCAGAAGCATTCATTACATTCCCAATGTTGTGGAATTATCACAACTATCTAGTTCCAAAGCGTTTCCATCACCCCAAAAGGAAATTCAATCCTCAGGCGCAGTCATTCCCTCTTCCCCCTTGAAACTGCTCATCTACCTTCTGTCTCTATGGATTTGACTATTCTGGACATTTAATAGAAATAGAATCATATAAATACGTGGCATTTTGTGTCTTCCTCCTTACATTTGGCATAAAGTTTTCAAGGTTCATCCATGTTACAGCACGCATCGATATTTCATTTGATTTAATACCTGAACAATATTCTATTGTACAGATACATCTACTTTATTTATTCATTAGTCGATAGGCATTTGGGTTGATTACACTTTTTGGCTATTACAGTTAATGCTGCTATAAACCATTGTACAAGGTTTTGTGTGGACATATGTTTTAAATTCTCTTGGGTATACATCGAGGAGTAGAATTACTATGGTAATTTTATGTTTAATATTTTAAGGCATTTTCAAACTGGTTTTCAAAGTGGCTACAACATTTTACGATTTCACCAGCATGATAAGAAGTTATAATTTCTCCTAGCCCTCACCAACACATTATGTCTGTCTTTTCATTTTGTCACCATAGTGCATGTAAAATGTCATCTCACTGTGGTTTGTATTTGTAATTTTCCTAATGACTAATGAAGTTCAGCATCCTTTGATGAGTTCAAAGACTATTTGCATGTCTTCTTTGGTAAATCATCTATTCAAATACTTTGCTGATTTTTAAACTGTGTTTATTTTTTAGTCGAGTTATATACTTTCTATATACAAGGTATGTCCAGAAGGTATCCAGCCATGCAATATGAAAAATAGAGACATTTATTGAAGCAGATACAAAATACAAGAAACATTGCTGATAGGACAATGAGGCCTCAGGCCCCTTCAAAGTAAGCACCTTGGGAGCTCACACAATTTTCCCAATCCTCATCAGCTGCCCCACCTTATTTTCCTGAATCTCATCAATGGTCTGAAATCTCTTCACTTTCAAAGGTGATGTTAAGCTTTGGGAAAAGCCATGAGTCACAGGGAACCAAATCTGGGCTGTAGGGGCACTAAGTCACCTGAGTGATTTGATGTTTCACCAAAAAACTTTCCGTGAGATGTGAATGATGCACGAGCAGGTGCGTTGTAGTGAAGAAGCTGCCAATCACCAGTTGCCCATAGCTGCAGCCTTCTGAATCATCTGAATACTTTCCATAGAGGAATGTTCAAGCTTAACACAAAATCTGATGCAGATTCGTTGTTCTACTTGCTCAGTCATTTTGAATGCAACAGCCACACAGTACACACGCTCAATGGCATCTACTGCCCCCACTGACTAGTACAGTAAAGTCATAATTGTTCACACATATGTATCCCAGTCACTCTCCTTGGCTGCCAGGTTCTTGTTATATTAACAATGGTTAGAATTTATCTGGACAGACCTCATATACTGGATACAACTCTTTTGTCAGATACATAATTTCCAAATTTTTCTCCCAATATGTGGGTTGTCTTTTTATTTTCTTGATTGTGTCCATAAAGCTTTAAAAGTTTAAAATTTTGATTAAGTCCAATTTAATATTTCTCTACTTGTAAGTGTGTTGGTGTCATATCTAAGAAGGCCTGCCTGTGGATATACCGTTGTCCCAGCAGTATTTGTTGAAAAAATTATTCTTTCTTCATTGAATTGTCTTGTCGCTTTTGTAAAAAATCAACTGACCATAAACGTAAGGGTTGATTTCTGGACTTTCACTTTTATTCTACTTTTCTATATGTGTCCACTTATCATAGTGCCATAATGTCTTGATTTTATAGCTCTGAGGTACATTTTGAAATCGGAAAGTGTTAGTCCTCCAAATTTGTTTTTTTTTTTCAAGATTATTTCCATATACATTTTCAGATGAGTTTATCAATTTCTGCAAAGGAAAATGAAGGTGAAACTTCGGTAGGAATTGCACTGAATTTATTTACCATTTTGTGGAATACTGGCATCTTACCAACATTGGGTCTTTACATCCCTGAACGTGGGAGGTCTTTCCATTTAAGATTTATTTATTTATTTTTGAATAATGATGTTTTGCCCTGACTGATGTGGCTCAGTGGATTGGGTGCTGTCCTGCAAACTGAAAGGTCACCGGTTTGATTCCCAGTCAGGGCACGTGCCTGGGCCAGGTCCCCAGTTGGGCACATGTGAGAGGCAACAGATTGGCATACTCCTCACACACCGGTGTTTCTCTCCCTCTCTTTCTTCCTCCTTTTCCCTCACTCTAAAAATAAATAAATAAATTCTTTATATAGACAATGATGTTTTATAGTTTTCAGTGGTTACATTTTGTACTCCTTTTGTTAAATTTACTCCTAGATACTTCTTCTTTTTCATGCTATTATAAAAGAAATTGTTTTCTTAACTTCATCTTCAGATTGTCCATTGTTAGTGGATACGAATACAACTGATATTTGTATATTTTCCTGCCTCCAGCAACCACGTTGGATACACTTATTAGTTCTAAGTTTTTCGGGGAAGAATCTGTTAGAATTTTCTACATATATGATCATGTCAACTGCAAATAGAGATAATTTCACTTCTTCCTTTATAATGCAGATTTCTTTTATTTTTTTCCCTAATTGCCCTGGTTAAAATGTTGGATGAAAGTGGTTAGCATGGACATTCTTGTCTTGTTCCTGATCTTAGAGAAAGTGTTTAGTCTTTCACCATTAAGGATGGTAGGTGCGGGGTTTTTACAGAAATTCTTTATTAGGCTGAAGACATTCCCTTCTATCCTTAGTTGTTTTTGTTGTTGTTGTTGTTGTTGTTTTTAATCACAAAAAGATGTTGCATTTTGCCAAATGTCTTTTCTACATCTATTGAGATAATTAGATGGTCTCATTTTTTAGTATGTTAATATAATAGAATATATAGATTGATTTTCATATATAGCTGAAAAATAGCTGAGAAAAGAGTAGCTCAGAAGAGTTAGGTATCTGAGAAATGAAAGACACAGAGCCCTAGTCTATACTTCTTCCTATATCAAATCTTCCCTATAGAAAGATGGAAAAATTTTAAATATCTCAAGATGATAATACTAAATTTTCTGTACCATATTTATTGATGATTAAATATTATTTGCACTGCCGTTTTGTTTTTTTTTCAAACTTGGCTTTTTCCTGCTAAGGAAATCAGTAAGATGAGAGAGTTTAAGTTAGTAGTAGTCAGATGTGTAAGTATTTTTCATATTAACATTATTGAGTCAATAAAATAAAACAAATACTTTCTGTGAGTTCACCACAGCAAAGCAAGTGGCATACAAAGGCATCTTCAGAGCATTTATATTCTGGTGGAATGTTAGATTTGGATATTGATCTACCTCAAATAGGTGAAAAAAAGACTCAAATCTTTGCCAGTTCTATCACATGTGGAAATCTAAACCCCACCCTCAAAAGATGTATGTAAATTTCTGGGAAACATATATTTTCAGGGCTACCTTGGCCACTAGCATGAAACCTAAAGCTAAAACCAGCACCTTCCTCAATTTCACATCAGGAACAACCACATAGCCTCATCTGACCATTTCGTAGCCCTTTTGACCATAGATGTTGAGGGACTCCTAGAGCTTTGGCTTCCCTCCCTAGGGTTCCCTGCTCCTTGTGTATGTAAAATTCTTTTGGTTACCTCTGCGTTGCTCGCTGGTTCCATCCAGTCTCAGGCAACTCTTCGTCTTGCTGGCATCCTCTCTGTCCTCCATCTCTCCTCTGATTTCTTCTCCCACTCCCAGCTCATCTTTATTCAAGAGAGAAAGAACAAATTCCTTCCCGTGGCACTGGTAGAGCTGCGTTCCCCTACCAAAAGCCTTGGGGCTCAGGTTATACCCAAGTCCTCGGCTGGGAAGTGGGAATGGGGCTCAGCTTACGGTCTACCTCCAAGCATTTCTAAAGGTACATTTTCCACATTAAGAGAGTTTTGTTCTAGAGGAACTTGGTGCCAGCTGTTAAGATAATAAAAATTTCTCCAGCTTATATACGCAAATCATAATTATGGAAGTCATAAAAATGATGTGATAAAGAGAGGAATAATGAAGTGTTATGGGAGTAAAGGGAGAGAGTATCTAATTCTGTCTGAGAATAGCAGGACAAGCTTAATGTAGGACACCAACAGGTCAGTCTTAAAGAACACCGGCACGCAGAAATGTGAGTAGTAAAGAGGATGCAGAAAAGGAGAGGTCAGATGGCCAGAGCCAGGTACCATGGACTTGGACTGATCCTTTATAGAAAACTGCATTTTGTAGGTTCTGGAAGTGTCAGAACTTTTCTTTTTTTTTTCCTAAGATTTAGGAGGAAAATTCTGGCTTACGAAAGTAGGACTCATTGATGAGGAAGTGATTAATGTCAAGGCTTTTTATCAATTAGTGAGCTATTTATTGTCCTCATCTAAGCAGAGGATTCTGCCTGAACCAAATCTGAATCAGAGGGGACCAATTCCAAGGCATTTCAGAAATAGATCTGTCAGTTCTTTGTGGCTGATTAAATAACGGTGGATAAGGGAGAGGAAGGAATGAGAGGACACCCTAGTGTCTTAGCCTGGGTGACCAGAATAACGGTAATGTCCTTAACACCTAGGTTCCTTAGGAAGAGTGACAAGAGATGTTAATGTTTAAAATTAATCTCCATAAAAACAATAGATTTATGTTTAAAAGACAGCAGAGTGGCACTTTCTTTCCTCTGTTAGGTAAGTGGTAATTTGAAAGGGCAGCAGAAACAAGGTAATGAAGTATTTTCAGGGATAACTTGAATGCATTTTATAAAAGAAAGCTCATAAAATAAATTTAACTTAATGGAAATGGAATTTCATTAAGTGCTGTTCAATCTGTAATTCTAAAGGCCAGGTATTTAGTAGAGAAAATTAGAACAAAAATGCATGGTTTTTGTTTATTCAGTCAATTAACATTCATTAAATTCGTTTAGGGAGATTACTAAGTTTATAGTTGGCAGTTTATGTACTTGAAGACATAGGTGATTGCTTTTCCAATTGGTTTTAATTATAGGAGTTTGTTTTTCAGGACCTCAAGGAGATCCACTGAAGAGGAGGCGAGGATGCAGGAATAAAAGAAACACAACCTGAAGCACTTACTATTGCCTCCGGCAGCTTGCTGAGTGTTCTACCTATTAGAATAGTTTGAAATAAATAGCGAATGGACTGCAAGATGTGAGTTCAGAACTACCAGAGCCAGAATCCTGCCATTAAGTTTTTAGCTGCACACTAGACAAAATTATTAGCTTCCTTTTTTTCTATAGAACAATAATACCTGTCTTGCTGAATTATACACAGGATTAAGGTTATGAAAATGAAATACCTGGTATGAACACGTGGATATTCAGGAAATGACTGAAGTTGCTGTTGCTTCACTTTGCGCTAACCTCATTATTAACCCCATTTCACAGGTCAGGAGTCTGGGATTTAGTCAAGTTTAAGGAACTCGCTCAAGAGCAAGAATTAAGAAACAGGTCCTGCCTTTTAAAGTAATTGGCACCCCACTCACCTAAAACAGAGCCAGAGAGAGGACGTGCTCATTAGAAATTTGCTGAGTATCGGTGGAAAGCATCTCACGTCCAGGCTCTTTCCCTTCTCCTAGTGTCTCAGAGCTGGCGGTCCTGGAGCTCAGCCCTCCGGACACTTCCCTTTCCTGTCTCAGCTTGTCCCTGGGTGACCACGTTCATTCACACGCTTTGCAGGGTGTGCTTCGCATGTCATCTTTTTGTATGTCATCCACTTAATTTTTTAATAAAACTAATTAATGAATTTTAAAATTTAATCTTTAATGTATTTTTTCCTCTTACCATTTAGTTCCCTTACACCGCCCTCCCCGCAGCAATGTCCATGTTCACGAGTCCTTTTTCCTTTTCACTCAGCCCGTTTTTTATTTCTGTAGCCCCTCTTCCCTAAGCTCCACACTCGTATAGTTTTCTGAACTTCCACTTGTGTTAGACATCTCTAATTTCACAATTCTAGAGCTGAACATGTGATATTTTTCCCCAAACTCATTCCCTTCCCAGTTTTCTCTGTCTCAGGAGATGACCACTACCCTCTTGGTAGCTCAGAACAAAACGGAAGTCTACTGTGATTATTTCCACTTACAGCCTGTCAACTGGACCTGTTGGCTCAACTCTTCTAAATGTATCACAATGTTGAATACCACTCACAACGGTCACAGCTCTACTGATCTTTCATCTGCTTCCCTGCTATAGTATCTAACTGGAATCCTTGCTTCCAAACCCTTCCCCCTACCCATGGTCTTTTTGTTTTTTTATTACAGTAAAAATATGTAACACAAATTTATTCCTATAATCATTTTTAAGTGTATAATTCAGTGGCATTAAGTGAATTCACATTGTTGTGCAACCATCACCAAATCCATTTCCAGAACTTTTTCATTCTCCTAAGCAGAAATTCTGCTCCCTTATATAATAATTTCCCATCCTCCCCTTCTCTCAGTCCCTGGTAACTTCTACTGTACTTCCTGTTCCTATGAATTGGACTGCTCTTGATATCTCATGTGAGGAGGGGGATCATCCAATATGTGTCCCTTTGTGCCTGACTCATTTCATGTAGCATAATGTTTTAAAGATTTATCCCTTTTGTAGCAGGTATCAGAATTTCACTAATTTTTATAAGCCAAATACTATTCCATTGTATGCAGATGCCACATTTTGTTTATCCATGCATCCACTGATGTAAATTTGGGTTGTTTCTCCTTTCTTTGCTATTGTGATTAATGCTGCTATGTACACTGTTGTACCTGTAACTCTGCGTGCAGTATTTTGAGTATATACCCCAAAGCGGAACTGCCCGAGCACAGGGCCATTCTACGTTTAAATTTTGAAGAAGTGCTGATCTGTTCTCCACAGCAGCTTCACCATTTTACGTTTCCCGAAGCAACACACAAGGATCCCAAAGAATTCAACGTCCGCACTGACACTTCCAGTTGCCCACATTTTTAAAATCCTTACCTGAGGATATGTGCATATGTTTTTATTGATTTGAGAAAGACAGAGAAAGAGAGAGACAGACAGACAGGCGGACTGACATCCATTGATATGACAGAGAGACATCGATTGGCTGCCTCTCACATGCGCCCTGGCTGGGACTGAAACTGCAACCTAGGTACGTGCACCCTGACTGGGATCGAACTCCCAACCTTTTGGTGCATGGGACAGTGCTCCAACCAGCTGAGCCGCCTGCCCCAGAGGTAGTTGGAGAGGGTCACAGTCTGGCTGGGTGAATCACCTGAGCACTGGTCCCAGGACAAAAACGAATGAGGGGCATTGAGTCAAAAATGGCAAAAGCGGTCTGCTGGAAATCCAGAGTTTACCTCTGGTTGAGTGCAGGGGATGGAGAATAACAGCTGATGTTTATTCAGCACTTCATACAATGATGTCAAGCACTGCGCTATATGCTATGTAAGAACTGTCTATTTCATTTTCAGAACAACCCTTTGAGATTGATACTATTATTCCCATTTAATAGATGGGAAAACTGAGACTAAGGACAAGGTGGGAATACATGGTTGAGAGATAAGGATGCAGAGTCATCTTGGTAAAGATTTTAAATGCTGTGACAAATTACTTGGCTTTGCTATATGCACCAATTCCTTTCCCCCTCTCCCCTTGGCCCTTGAGGTTTTACTACCATCGTAATAATAACCAGGAGAGCTATCCAAGTGTGACCTTAACACTCTTATCAGCTCCCCCCTTCCCAGGGCAAGTCTACTAGCCTCTGTTCACTATAGCTTGTCACCCTTAAGCCTTACGATTTGAGATCCTTTAGTTGCCCCTAACATACTCCCTGGTTCCTCCATACGTGGATCTGTCTTCCAGCCATCAAAACCTACATAATGTAACTCATTTATAGGGAAAATGGATGTGCAATTTGAGAACTATTTCACAGACTAGTGACAATAATTTAGGATATTGTCTCCAGAAATCCAGGAGCTTCTCTGACTTATAATCTATTCTTCCCAACGCAGAGAGTTAATCATCAATACAATAAATATTTTATTCTTCCAGCTGCCATTATAAACTACAGCACTTTAAGACTATCTGTCTGATTCCAAGAGTCAGTGAAATGATTCACAGATTAGAAAATTCAGTATTTTCTGATCTTCCCCCATTAGCTCATAATTTCCACAAGTTTACACAGCATTAGGTGAAGTAATATTTTAATGTGAAAGGTCATATTGTCAAGCAGGAACTTATTGCCAAGCATTTGTGGGGCTTTTGCTATAGGCAACAAGCCAGTCTCCACATGATGTACATTCTAGCTTCTGAAGAACGACACAGAGGTTGGCTGTCAGGTGGATGGCTGCGTGGGGTTAACGAGGTAGGTCGTGATCGACTGTTCAAGCGTGTTTGACACCATTGGTGCAAGTTTAAACTCATTCACAGAGCAGGTAGGGCAGAAAAATGAATTATAGTAGAGAGTAACCAAAACAAAAGTGTTTCACAGTGGAAAAGTACACACTAATAAACATGCTTCAATATATGACTCGTATATATCATATAGCTTCAGAGGGGTGGGGGGCTGGGTGAAAAGGTGAAGGGATTAAGCAGTACAAATTGGTAGTTGCAGAATAGACACGGAGATGTGAATTGCAGCATGGAGAATACAGTCAACGGTGTCGAGACAACAGGGTGCGGGGCCAGGTGGGCGCCTGGAACAGCAGGGGGACCACTCTGTAGATAGAGTGCATGGTTTTCTAGCTACTTTGCTGAACATCTGAAACTGGTGTGGATTGACACTGAATGTAAACTGTGGCTGAAACATTTTTTTAAAAGCAGCGTGACTCAGTAGTAGTTTAAGAGCAGGTTCTTGAACTGAACAGCCTTTAAATCCTAGTTCCAGTATTCGTTAGCTGTATGACCTTGATTGGGTTACTGCAAGTCTCTCTGTTTCTTATTCTGTGCAATGAAGCTAATGACAGGACCTACCCCTTGATATGCTGGCAGAACAAAGTGAGTTAGCACACGTAAAATGTTCAGAATGGTGGTTGTCATGTGATTGTCATGTGACTGTCATGTATTTGTCATTAGCTTTTCTTATCCAATATAATCTCAATTATTTACGTATAAAAAGAAATTAGAATAATCTATAATAAAATTTATCATGAAAAATAAAATAAGTAATTTTAGCGCAATAAATGACACATTTTGTTGGTTTTATAGTTCTATTTATTATATAATAACTTCTAAAAATAAATTGATGCTTTACCTGGCTGGTGTAACTCAGTGGATTGAGTGTTGGCCTGCGAACCAAAGGGTGGCCAGTTCGATTCCCCAGTCAGGGCACAGGTCTATGTTGCGGGCCAGGTCCCCAGTAGGGGGTGCACAAGAGGCAACCACACATTGATGTTTCTCTCCCTCTCTTTCTCCCTCCCTTACCCTCTATCTAAAAATAAAATAAATAAAATCTTAAAAAAAACTGATACTTTAATATAAATGGTTATGTACCACTGATTTCTGATATTTCTTCCCCTACTTTCCAGTCAAGGTGATCTATTTCTTTTTCTTTTGTCTATTACCTAGAATATCTGAGGACAACTTATGAGGCCCTTCAAAAAAACTGATTTGCCCATTAACCTAACAAGTCATTATGGAGTTTAATGTATTCAATGTATTATTAGCAATGACACTAGGACGAGTTACCAGAAAACATCTGTGAATCAGATACAAAGTTCATACTAATTACCAGTTTAATTTTCCTTGTGTATTGGATAATCAAGATACACTTTAATGCAGACTAGAAAAGCTTTTACTTTTTCTAATGCTGTGCAAGAATATTATGCATTTGAGAAAGTATATGAAGCCTTATGCAAAATCTATTTTTCTGCAGCAAAAAGATTAAAGAATAGGTGCACTATTAATGAGAACTAATTAAGCATCTTCTTTAGAGAAATTTCAGTGCGAGTCTCTCAGAAGACGACTGATCTGAGTTCAATTCTTGATTTATTATTTCAAAGCATCTAGTTCGACTTTCTTTGCCCAGTCAGGGAAAGCATTGTTGAAACACCCTCCATGGGTCCAGAAGGAAAAGCTCTTTGTACTCCAACATATGCTAAGCGTGAGGGTCTCCGTGGCAAGTCAGTGTGTAGGCAGGCTTTCAGGAGACACAGGAGAGACAGTAGAGCCCTCTGCTCTGCCAGTCAACTGATGTATAAAAACTTCCCCAGTGTTAATGCGAGGTCCACATCCAGCAGGAAAGGCAACACACGAGCATTTTTACATATTCCATTTTTAAATAGTTTATCATAATATTTATCATACCCTTCCTTCCTACAGCTTCTTTCCTCTGACAAGTTAAACTTCCTCGAAAGGCGTTTTGTTCATTTTTTAAGTTCCAAGTCACCCTGACAATGTTTCCATGGAACAGAAGGAAATTTTCCTGCCTTTGATAGGAGAAAACCCAAAGCCCAATTAGACAAAAGGTGTCAACGTGACGAGCACAGAGGAAGAGGCTAAAAGCTCATGCGTGCCGGGCAGCCCACGGCGCCTCTCCAGGACAAGGAAGACTTTCCAGGCTTGTCCCCACGTCTGGGAGTGGGTGGCACCAGCAGTGCTCCTAAGACCCATAAAAGCTTTGGCTTGGTCAGATACAGATGTGATTTCACGGCCGTAAACTCTGGTTTTGTGGCAGGACAAGAACCCTGCTTTTAGATTTACAGAGTTTAACAGCAAAGACTTCTGTGGCAGCTCCCTGGATCATAGTTATTCACAGGGTCCTTAGGCCAACAACGCCTTCTCTCTTAAATCTATGACAGTTGCCTTAAACCATGTACAGTGGGATCTTCAAAACTTCAGAATCACTATTTTGAATGAATTCAATTTCAAGTATGTAAGGCTAAGATAATAAGACTATAACTCTCGTCTTTGACCCCCAATTACAAATTTCATTTATCAACAGCTCTATTGTTCTCAATGGCTGACTTTAAAACAATAAATTAATCTAAATATATAGAAAATATATTTATACTAATCAGGTACTACTATTTCTTTAAATAGTCCATGTTTAGAATAATGTAGAGTTTAGTTTTTTAAAAAAATCTGTTGCTTCGGAAAAAGCTCAAGAAGACATTATTGTGAGGTCTGTCACTTACTCAGTATTTTATGGCCATTTACTGAGCACCCACGATGTGTGAGCACAGCGCCGAGCCCTGGGGTGTCAGCCGTGAGTGAGGCAGGGATGGTCCCTGCACTCATCTGCTCCGCATGTAACACAGGATGCCAGCGACAGGAGACTTCATGTTCCTGGGGCTGCCCTACGCTGACCTTTTAAAGAGGCTGGGAAGCCTACTGACGTGGTGTGTTTGAAGCCCAACCCATTGGGTCTTCCGTTGTTTTGTGGTTGGTGAGCAGAGCCGACAGTCAGTTTAGTAAAATATTGGGTATTGAGAGACTTAAGTAAAGAAAAAAAAGTGTTGGAAGCAGAGGGTACTGCTTGTTATTTCCGATTCTTGCTATAGGCATTAGACTTGGGGAAGATTACTGAACATTTTAGGTGTTCTGTGACACATGCAAAATTTTTCACTTGGAAAAGAGGAAAATTTTAAGAATGGAACCAAACCTTTGAAAGTAATTGCGAGCTTTATGCCCGTCAAACCTGAGCTCCACATAAGGAGTGTATATGGGAGTTGGTCTCTACTTAAGATTGTTACAAATAGTAATTTTCCTCTTACTGAACTTTTTGGGGTCAGAAATCATAATAGTTTACAACAGCTAACATTTATAGCATAATTTAATGTGTGCCAGGTACTCTGTTAAATCTTTTACATGTATCATTTTATTTAGTTCTTCCAACAATTTTTTGATAACATTATCATCCCATTTTACAGGTAAGTACAATAAAGCTTAAGGAACTTTAAAGGGAATGAGATCAAACAGTAGGGTGTTAGCAATATTAACCCTCTTAGTTACATTTCAGATGACTCAGGACATCAACCACTTTTGATAATAGATTTCTCTTTTCTTCAGCTCTGGTTGCACTCTGTTTCCAAAATCT
Organism: Mormoops blainvillei; assembly: GCA_004026545.1. Taxonomy (NCBI): domain Eukaryota; kingdom Metazoa; phylum Chordata; class Mammalia; order Chiroptera; family Mormoopidae; genus Mormoops; species Mormoops blainvillei. The sequence goes on along the minus strand of PVJD01000316.1, from coordinate 330,927 downwards.
GAGCTTCAAATATGAGCAAAGCTGGTTGAGGCATATTCATCTATGAATTACCTAAGCATTGCATGTGCTAGGTGTCGCTGTGATTACTCAGGATTACAGAATACCAGTGCTCCTCAGGGCCCACTCTTCTTATGCAGTCTTACGTTCTGCTGTCGGATCAGTGTTACTTTTTAAAACAGACTACTGTTTTAAGGCCCTGAAAGAGCCAGAGAATTTCACTTTGCCTAAAAACTCACTGTACAATTATTTAACAAGTTGAATGCATTTAGAAATGAAGGGAGAAAAAAGTACAAGAAAGAATGTTTTCTCATTCAATTAAAGTTACATGAAAACTCCTTTTGAAATGGCTTCTACAAAAACCTACCAAAAGATGAAGCATGTATGTTATGTTATATGCATCAGTTTATGTGCATGTATATGTATTTGGAAAAAAATTTGATCCAAGGAGCATATTTATAAAATCATTTTTGTAAAAGCCTGCTTCAGAACCACCAATAATTCCAGAATCATCGCCTTATTGTCAAATTCTACAGTGTTAGTGATAAAAACAGAGGTGGTTTCTAAGAAAGTTGTGACTTCCAAGAGAAGGAGAAAGATCACATAGCTGGAAAGTACACTGAGAATTCTTAGAATTCACTAGTTCCTTAGGGCAGGATTATATTTCCAGCATTCCAGAGATAAACTGATCTACACCTTTAAAAAGGCTTTGAAAAGCAGTTTCAAGAACCTCAGTAACCTTTCATGTTTATCTGGAAATTCTTCTTTCCTCTACCTACAAAATATTTTTCCCTGCTTCAAACAAAACCAAATGTCCAGATCTATGGCATCTTTGTACTGAAATAAAATATGGCTCGTATATCTGCTTTAAAATTCTCCTTCCACAAACAAGAGTCTGCGTCTGGCTCTGGGTGGCCGAGGTTAGGAGACCCAGTGCCACCCTGGGAGTGTGAGGTTCTGCATGGGCCCACCCTGAAGCCCGGCGGCTTTGTTACACGGAACCAATTACTGAATCTCTATTTCGGACGCTTGATTTCATCACTGACCGAATGGGATCAATAACACCTATGTTAATGTCCCACAGGTTGGTTGTGAAATTCCTAGGAGAGAACTTTAAAAGGAGGATGATAGGACCCTTCTCGTAGGGACCTTTCCAAGACTTTTATAAAGCCCATTTGACAAGTCACTGGTAGGAGAGGAGAACAGGTGACATCCTGGATCCTGGGTCAGCTACATGGGAGCAGGTCCCGTGCGGGGAGGGAGATGGCAGCAACGACAATCTGTGCCGGGGGGCGGGGGGGGACACAGGGAAAGGTGCCATGGAGCCCAGCGTTGCAGGAGCAGGGGTCTGGGCCCCAGAGCGCAGTGCAAGGTGGGGTGGGAGGAGGGGAACAGCAGGTGCTGCCAAGGGGAGCCTGCCTACACCATGCTCATCTCCTGCAGAGTTTCCGTGAGGATTTGAAGGAATCAAACCAGAGGGCGAGAGAGGCAGAGCTATCCGCATATGTGGATGCCTGTGTATGCCCCTGCACTGCATCAGGGTTCATTGTTTTCTCAGTACAGCCAGCTGGGTTGCCCTTCAACGAGAGCCAGTGTCTCAGGAATGAAGAACACTGATGCTGACGTGGCCAGGGATTAAATCCTGGGGCGACGGCTGAGCCTAGAGGTCTAGAACCTTCTAGCTTTAGCCAGTTACACCCTATGGACCAAGGCTGCTAACACCAGCAATTACTTCTATGAGTACCTAAAATTATAGCTGTTATTTATCAGCTAGAATGATTTATTCATTTATCACTTATGAGAAGTTGTAGTTAATGTCTCTGTGTTCGTTTTTACAATGGGGCTCATTGCCACGAACCACCTGCAGTATGGGGTTACTTTTGTACATGTGTTCTTTGACCCCTGGGGACATAAGAGAATGCACACTACAAATACACGTTCATTTGAAGGTGACGTTGCATGTAGGAAAGAGGTGACACTGCTCTTATCCAGGTGTGACTAACATCACGCAGCCGTGAATGAGCTCATCAGGAAGGGGTCGGTGCCAGCAGCCCGGGGGCAGAGGCTGTTCCTCCCCTGCCATGTGGGTAAAGCATGTGATGCCTTGGTCGACTAGAATCGGAGCTGCACGGCATGTTCCAGCCAATATAATTAGAGCTATGCATGCTTACAAATATTCAATGTAATGACTACGACCCCCGCACGCATCTAACAAAGGTCATGTTATACCTAGATTTGCAACAGTGACTGGTTTCATGGTTTACGAAAGTATCACATGCAAGAATCACTATATTCCACACGCTAAGTCCGAGTACCAGAAAAAGGAAAAGAAAGAAATGCACTTTGTCAACACTTGTTATCGTACAGCACGACTCTAATGTCTAGAATCACGAGCCTCCAAATCTATTGATAAGCAGCAACTTGCAAAAGCAAGGCGCTGGTTCAGACAACGTCAAGCGATTTTTAGCACCATGATTCCGATTTCACTTAATGATCTTTCGAAGACAGCCAACAGCTGGAAAGCACACAAGTCAAGGGCGTGCCACTACACTACTGAATCAATAATGCTGGGAAAACATTAGTACCTCGCAGTCGCGCGATAAATGATCTATCGTTTTTACATTTCAAGGATAGTAATGTTCAAGGATAGTAATAGGTAGTGCATGCTATCTATACCGGGCAAAAGGTTATAACTGATGCCTTCAAAATGGGTGTCTAAACCCGGAGAAAAATCCGCACTCTGATGACATTTCACAGAGACACACAGCATCGGACTGCTCGAGACCCGCGGATGAAACCAACCAATGACAAGACTGCACCGCCACAGTTAGGAGAGTGAGCATGTACACACGGGCAAACAATGATGGGGCTGTATGAATTCAATTATTTTTCAGGTTACACACATGGTAAACCCCTCTAGGGGAAGTACTAAAGGCGCGAAGGTGATGGAAAGAGACACATTTGTTTAAAACTTATAAATGAAGATGTAAATAACTTCTATTGATGAATTCCATTATTTCGGGTAATGCTAACTCCCAGGGCCTATGCATGACTCAGTACCTCAAATGTTAAATTGGTGACACACAGAAAGCCCTACTTGTGACAAAGAGGTGACATTATCTTTAGAGAAGGACATCAACACAGGGTAGCAACACAACTTTGCTAACTCAGTCATGACCGTTTGAACTCTCTCCAGTGGGAATAGTTACATTTCCAGTATTAGCACAGTGCCTGGCAAACAGTAGGTGCTCAAAATATGCCACACTTCCAATTAGCAAATCATTTTCATTGAGATAATCTTGGAAAAAGTCTTAGACTATTCCAGTATTTCAGAAAAGATTCTAAAAGAATTAGAACACTTCAGTTTAAAGCCATGCCCAATTCCTTTCTTTCTTCATTCTTCAAATATTTCTCGAGTCCCTAGAATGTGTGGGCCAGATACTATGCAAGGTACTGGGACTTAGTGTAAAAGACAGAGGCACGCGTACATGGGCACACACTCCCAGGTGACAACAGGAATTCTTCATGAGGGCCCAGAGGAGGAAGTGATCAATCAAGCAAAAGTGTGGAGGCTTGAGTTCTAGGGAAGGCTGTTCCCTTGGAGAGAGATTATGCAAAGTGAGATGGAACATTGGAGAACACGCACACGTAAATGGCAGGCAAGGGAAGAGAAGTGGACAGGAGGGACGCAGCAGAAATGTCAAGGTCAACAAAATGAACCATGATGCAGAATTCAGTTAACCTAGAATCAAAGTACTTTCCAGACATTAATGTTAGCTATATATTAGCTATGGCCCCACGATACTAGCTTTGTATCCCCTTATAACTGTCAACATTTATTGAGTATATGAAACACTGTCCTAGAGCTTTATACACATCAGCACATTTCATCCTCACAGTAGCCAGGGGTCAGGCAGGAAGAGCGAGTCCCATTCTACAGATGAGGAAGCTGTGGCACAGAAATGCGGAATAATTCTCCTACTGATCAGAGATGATAATACGTAGGGAATGAAATATGAAAATGCGAAGACTGACTCTTTAAATACCCCCTCTATTCTGCCTCTCCTCATTTTTGAGACATCTCACATGATGGTTACGAGGAATAAATGATACGTAGGAACCTATACGTGAAACTATAAAAAGCTTAAGGATGTAAAATGCCACTGAAACGTGGTTCTAGCAGAGCGCACTGCCGGTGTCCTGAGGAACTCAGGCTTCACTGTTGCCCCTTGCAGAGAAGTGTTACACAATGAGGAGGGTGTGGAGCATCACTTTGAAGTCCTACCACCACCACCAGAGGATGAATTATTTACTAGCAGCATAACCAGGCCTGCCTGGGAGCAAATTATTAATTTCAGGGCCCATTTCCAAGGCTGTATCTGGTTCCCTCCGTCATCAGGAAGCACGTGACCCACACAAGGGGCAAAGTCAGACACAAACAATGTTTAGAGAGATTGTCTTTGAGAGATTAGATAATTGGGAGTGAGCGTTTTAATAAAAATAATAGCTAACGTATATGATCCCGCTCTGTCCAGACCTTTAACCTGAATTAGCACATTTAAATTTTAATCTGCCGAGCTCCAGGAAAGAGATGTTTTTGCTGTACTTTACCCCAGAAAAAAATGGTGGTGAGGGGCTGGATGGCTCGCTTACGGCTGGCCAGCCAGGAAGTGCGGTAGACAGGGTTTGAACTAGAATCCCCCGGTCTCAAGGCCTGAGCTTTTTCCACGGAGTTGCTCAGATTTCAATTTTTACTATTTATTTGCCCCAGGGTCAGTTTTAAAGGTCTTAAAGAAATTACTGGGGAATAAAAAGCTACATTCAGTGCTTTAGAGGCCACATCTCCCTCTGTGGCCAATTACACCACTAGATTTGCTCTGATGGACATTTCCTACAAGGTAAATGATCTTTCCTCATTATCAGGAGACGCTCTGTGGTATGTGCTCTGGACCACGGATCTAGAGCTGCCACCATCCTGGGGAGGCCCGGTTTCTCGGCTCTTAGATAATGATTTAACTCTCCACACCAACATGGACTGACACTTTGCACTATGTCACTTAAAGTTCAGCACCTGTTGAGTTGGTTAATAAAGATTAAAAAGAAAAAGAAATCCTTTTTTCATCTGAGAATGTCATATGTCTTAAGCCTGTTAAACCCAGCATTTAAATCTTATTCCAAATCCTGTTTCCAGAGTTATGATATTTGGGAGTGCTCGTTTGTTTGAAGATGTGGCAATAAAAAACAGAAGGTTGACTTTCAAATCCAAAAATAGTCATCAAATTAGCACACCCAAAGGGCAAAGAATAAAAAAAATAATCCTACCCACACAAAACCCATCCAGGAGGTGACCCTTTTTTATTGGACTAATTATAAGGAAATATGAAAGGGCAAGCTTTTATTAATCAAGATCTTTCCACTCAGAGATGAAGAACTGCCAGGCAGGAAGAAAGCAAAGAGACAGGGTGTTAATATAAGCCTGATAATTAAATTAAGAATCAAGTGGATGCGAAGGAAGAGCGTAAATGCAGAAGTCAGGTGGAGGTAAGACGTGGAATCCTACTCTTTTGTGGAAACAAGAAGAGAAAAGGGAAGCTATCAAATGTATATATTTTAAAACATCAATAAAAGAGGTTACATTTAATAGAAAAATAAACCGTGACAAATAATACCACTGAGGCATTTTGTAGCATCTCAGCCTCCGTAGTATTAAAGTATATTCCTATGTAATCTCCTCCATTTATTTTCATATAATTCCTGTGAATTAAATATATATAAATATATAGGAAAGGGCAGGCATGCAGGACTTGATCTCGCCCCAGATCACATAAGGAAGAGGGCACCAGAGCAGGCCCCAAATCTCTGAAATTCAGGTCAGTAGCCTCTCACTGTTGTTTAAACACTTTGTGGAGTATAACAGTTATAAGCAAAGAAAGAATAGAGATAACAGAACCCATGTTTAAAGATGTTTCTAACAGGAAAAAAAAATTCTTGTTGCCCTCTGAATCTGAATGTTTCTATTTTTCTTAAAATATGGAATAAGGAATGGGAGAAACCTGAGAAAGTGGTGGGGGAACCACCAAAGTCAGGGGATCCAGGTTCTAATCCCGGCTCTAGTTTGCCAACTTGGTTTTCCCACCAACAAGAGGAGGTTCTTGAAAGAAATCACTCATTTCATTGACCGACATGCCCCGAGCTCGCTGTACCATGTGCTCTACTAGAAGCCAGGAAATATAAAAGGGCAAGCTTTTATTAATCAAGATCTTTCCACTGTTCTCACCATGGAGGGCCTCCATCTGGAGGAGAGAAGGGGGGAAGGGCAGCACACGCAGGCAAACGAATGACAGTAAACAGTGATGCAGGCGATCACTTAGTTCACAGAGTGGCATCGAATCAGAGGGAATGAAGAGGCGGATGGGGTGGAGGACTGTAGGGAAGACGGCACGGAGGAGAACCCTTACACGGAGTCCTTCAGAACTAGTTTCCTTGGCGATTAAGGTGTTTTAGAAAACGTAAGTTCAGCATGGCTGGGACGCAGGGTCCAAGGAGGATGGGAACATTTAGGAAAAGTGAGTAGGAAAAGAATGATCTTGAAAAGGGTCTCATGAGTTGTGCTAAGGGCTTTGGACTTCTACAGGACGGCAAGGTTAGAAAGAGTTGTAAAGAGAGGAACAATCTCATTTGCATTTGACTAACATCACTGCAGACACGGTGAAGAGTGAGTGGGTGGCTGGGCGGGCAAAACAAACCTGAATCCTAAGAGACCGGTTAGGAGCTTAGGCTGACATTTCAGGCAGTGGGTGATGAGAGCCTGTGGAATACAGCGGAGCCAACGTCGCCAAGGAAGAGTTAGAAGGAATCCTAGATCGCGCGATCAAACGGATGCCGAGTTTGACAGAGTTGCAGTTATTCGAGGCTTCTGGCTTCCGTGATGGTGGGATGGGTATTAGGAAGAAAATCAGGCTTGGCGGATGTGAACAAACAGATTCTTTGCCAGTGCTAAAGTCTTTTTCGGGTAGAAAGAGGTCGGGGTACACACGGTTTTAGGAAAAGGTGTTTTACTGTATTAAGGCTTGTTTAGTTTGGGTGCCTGGGCATGTGCTGGGGAAGGTAGCATCGTTGAATAATGGGCTGTTGACAGTGTGCAGGGGTGGGACGCAGAAACCGACAAACTCATGCGGTTTGTCCCCCATGGACACAGTCGGTTGCCTTGGGTGCGCCACCTCTGCTTCTGTCTGACTCATCTGTGGTGTTGTGTGCATTTGTGGCTCAGTCTCTGCGCTTAGAGCTACCAGTTCATAGTCTGCAAACACTTTTATTTTCAGGTTTTCCTCATCTCCACAACGTTTCTGTCCCTCATCATCAAATGCAGACACACCCACCCCCTCAGGAAATATTATGTATATGCCATCAGTGCCCATTTTTGTAGCTACAGACTTTGCCCTGTCCTCTAAACTCCCAACCACAATCACAAGTTGCCCAGACTAAAACTAGGTGCCATCCTTTATTCTTCTCTTTTTTTCCCCCTCCATTTCCTTCCATAAGCGATTGCTGTTGACACTGTCTTCAAATCATATCGTAATTCCATCCACTTCTCTTTCCACTGGTCCCACTCTAGTCTAAGCCACCATCCTCTTTCTCCTCAGCCAAGGCCCAGGCCTCCTCACTCATTCTCTCACTCTGCTTCCACTCTCATAATCCTTCCTCCACAGAGCAGCCAGAGTGAGCCTTAAAACACACACATCTGATCGTTACATCCTCCCATGGCTCCCGTGGCACCCAGACCGCAGCCCGCGCGCTCCAGCCGCAGCCAACCTCCTACCCCTCACGCCCTTTTCCATGTTCTGAATTTGTTCTCATCCCACGGCCTTTGTGTGAGCTGTTTCTAGTACCCGGAATGCCTTCCCCCAGATCCTCATGCAGCTGGTTCGTTCTCCTTCGGCTCCCAACCTCCATGGCACGTCCTCTCAGGGGGCGTTTGCTGACCAGCCCCTTCTGTGGCTGTCTAGTCACCTCCAATCATCCCTGTTATGCTTTCCTTATACATCAGAGCACTTATCACTAGCCGTCTCTCTTACTCTACCACACGGTTAGCTCTGTGGGAGCAGGGCTTGTTTGTCCTATGAAACGCAGCGTCCCCCCAGGGCAGAAAGGGGACCTGGTCATTGTGGGTACTGTACGTTTGCTGAATAAGGGAACAAATGAATGAATACACATCTTCTAGAAAAGTGACAGTGCTACTGAGTAAGAGTAAAAAATAATAATTTCTGGCAATTTCAAAAGTGACCGGGGTGGGTAAATGATAGAGAACGTAAACACTTAAATTGCAACTTAAGATTAAACACAGGACAGGAAGACCAAGCGAGGCAGGCAGAGGAAAGCTCTGGCTCACACATCCTCAGGGAAGCAGGAGGGCTTCAAATAAGCAAGGAACACTCTGACCGACATCCTCACTTTCTGAAAGGCGTTGCTGGTAACTTCTGGTATTTCTGAAGCCTCTTTCCCCCAGAACACCATCGTCAGAGTCAACGGGGTTCCATCAAGTGTCTCATTCAGGAGAGAAGAGGGGCAGACATATAAACTCATATACTTGTCCTCTTCCTCTTTCCTCACCTTTCCATGCAAGTGTGTCATGCTTCGGTGCCCCAGGAGGCACCCTGCAGGAGGACTACGATGTGCACAGTGCCCCCTGGGGTTGTGCAAGATGGCAGCAGTCCTGGAAGGAGAGGGCTGCAAGCCAAATGGGGCTGCACAGCGTTTCTGTCTATCTGGGCTTTTTTTATGAGGGAGGCTTTGCCATCAAAAATGTCCTGGCAAGAACAATTTTTAAAATGTCAGTGCAATGTACAGTAAGTTCTTAATAACCAAAATGAAAATGAGCCAAATGGCTTGTTACTTTTGAGGCTTGTACCGCACTGGTTTTAGGTTTTTGCATGACTCCAGTGAGTCTCAGGCTCCATACTCCTCCTCCTCTTTCTTCTTGGTGGAACCAAAAAGTAACTTATGAAATGTTTCTGCCCTCCTCTGATCAGTGTCCCCAGGACTCTCTGCTCTCATCTCACTGGTTTCTCTGTCATCTGTGCTTTCCCGGGAAACAGAAGAGCACCAGACACATGGCTGAAGGAGGATGAGGCCTTTGTTGTGCAGGGATAGGCTGGATCATGGGAAAGACATTCTTTGTTAACCAGGGTAATAGGAATCTCCCATGTGAGTGGGCTGCAGTATACAAGGGAAAGATTTCCAATGACTTAACATGAGTTTTTATAATCTATAACAAGGCTACTGTCCACAAAAATTGAAAAACCTACTAAGGTCAGAAAATGAGTGTATGGAATATTGGTACAATGCCAGCAGGGACGGGGTTGAATGAGTCTGGTTCTACTTAGAGGGAGAGACCGAGTCAACTGGCTGGTCTTCGTTTTATGCTGCTATTATATCAATGTCTGCTTTCACTGTCATCTCATGAGTGTTCACAGCACACGCTCAGAATTTACCAGTTTTTACCTCTAGGTGGCAGCAACTTTCTTCTGTTCTCTACATGGTTGCCTTTGCTCTTTGTTTCCTACCCCAATATAAATCCATACTTCCTTCTTTTTCCCAAATAAACACTTCACAGCCTGTAAAGTTTGGGGAAGATTACTGTAAGCCACTTTTACTGTAAGAAATCAGTCTATTCTTATGGTTAAGCTACCAGGCTCTTCAAAAAGCACAAAATAATTCAAGTCTAAAGTGAAAAATAATAGGAAGGTATTTTCTTTCTTTCCCTATACCCATTAACTGCAAAGTCTGTGGACAGCCATATTTCTTTTTCTTTTACAGACCTCTGAGGAAAAAAGGCAATGAGTAGAGAAATGGGAAAATAGATGGCACTGGAGAAATTTCTATTTCATAATAACAAAAATTGAGCCCTATGGGTGATGTCAATCATTGCTTTCTAAAGGATGTAACCTGGCATGTTCATTTATGAAGGTGTCCCAGGCAAACGACAAGATGGAAGAGAGGATTTAATGATCGTGATCACGATCAGATCAGTAACATACAGAGTTACCCTTCTGGCTTATTCGGCCTTCACAGAAACTGAGGTAGGCTGGTTGTATCCGCACCCTAAAAAGCTACCGTGTCTGCGTGGCTTTAACATGTGCTCCTTCTGCAGCCTGCATTCACCTAATGTATGGAGCCCCAGGCCTACCTCCACATGCCCACCTGCTCAGGATTCTAAGTTGTTTGAGTTAAGAAGGACCCAAGAGAGTTGAAGTAAATTACAGCTTCATTTGAGGCTATAATAAAGGTCGGTGCGTCAATGAATCAGTTGGTGGTAGTAACGAGATTCCTTTCATGTAAAGTTAAAGTCTGACTGTGGGCTGATACCCACGGTTTACGAAACATTTTCTTTCAAAGTGATTATATAAAGAATGTTACCGTTTTGCACTCTTCCCAAGATCTCATTTGAATAGTTTGGGTCATGTGCCATTCATTCATTCTTATGACAGAAATACTGAAGTACAGGAAGTACAGAGGCTCATTTAGTATAAGTGAAAAATTCACCCAGAATCCGAGCCTGCAGACTCCAGCTTTGTGCCTTTCATAGGAGAGTCTCTGTTTTGACTATCTCGTGCGTCTAATCACAATTATGTATGTTTGGTTTCGAAGGCTGCATTTTAAAAGATGTGATTTAAAGTAGGAAATCTGGGAAAATGAAGGGTTTGAGGGGATTAGGATTAAAACCTGAAGGTTTAAAGGAGAATGGACTCTATCTATTTTGACATTCCTTTTATTCTTTGGCCTCTGAATAACCAAGGGTAGGTCCTAAGAGAATCCGTTTACTTTAGTTGCTACCTGCAGAACACCTTATTGTCCTGATGGCCCCCAGGGAATAACATTAAAGCTCACACTGCCTTTAATGACAGTTTCTAGTTCACTGAATAGCAGGCAATCAATGGTGCTAGTTCATGAAGAGCAGTAGTGTTTCCCATCAGTTTTTGGTATCAGCACCTCCTATGCCTTTGGGAAAGTAGTCCCTCTTCATTACCTGTGGTTGTTGCCACACGTGGTCCTACTAGGACTGTTAACCAAGGTAGCCCTTCCCCCCCGCCAGGCTGGGTACCTGAGCCAGGCTGCGGCTGACCATTCTGTGGCTTCTTCTATTGTGATTTTAAGGAGCTGACATCAAGGAGCCGCAGCCGCTTAGTAAATGCACTCCCGGACCCCTCTGTCCTGTTTCCTGTGTCTGCTGAGGCCCAACTCCTGTTTTCCTCTGACTCCATAACCTGCTTCATGTCCTTCTGCAAAATTACCTTTCGCTTAAGTCGGCCAGACTCAGTCAGTTTCCATTATTTTCAACAAAGGAACGCCACCTGCTAAAGGAGACTAAACTGAATGAAAATGTAGACGAGGTAATGCCCACGAGCGACAAGAGCAGACAACGGATTCCAGCGGTCCTCAGCCCTCCAGCTGCTGTATTCGCTGTGGGTTTATGCTGAGGGGCTGTGACTTACGTTGAAACCTGTGTGATATTGGGTTGGTTTTAATGTTTTTCTTTTCGATCACTATATCACAGACTATCTGCTGCTCTCCTAAAATGGATTAAAAGAAATATGCTAATATAGTTCTAAAATATACTAAATATACCTTAGGTAATCTAGTATATACTAAGAAATGTAGTAAATAGCTAGTTTTAAGAAAAGTACTAATCCCAGTGGTAGCTGAGAATAAACTATAGTAAGGTGAGAATACATATTTTTTTTAAAGAGAGTAAAGATTTCATTCACTTTCCAAGAAAGGAGAGGGCCATGGTTGAGAATACATATAATTTCAAAATTGCTAGTTCACTGTCCATGTGTGCAGGGAGAAATCTCAGCTAGAAAGATGACAACTGCAACTATGACTTATAAAAACAAAAACAAAACTGCTGTTGTACTCAGCACGTTCACAGGGGAATCCCCTTCAGATGTGTTATCCTGAGTGGTGTTCTCAGTATATTCATAAACACATTAGGATTTTTCATTGGGTCCCCACATCAGTCACTATTCTTTCAAATATATAGTGTTCAGAGGACAGTTAGGATGAGCCAATTTTTCAACCTAAATATATCCATTAAAAAATACTATGAAATGCTAGGAAAGAATGTGGCTTCTCTTTCTCTCTTTCTCTCTCTCTCTGCCATATATATATATATATATATATATATATATATATATATATATAACATCTTTCTTCACTTTAATTTGATATGCTAATTATGATATGACTTGTGCTATCATAGATATGTATTCTTTTCATTGTGGGACCCAGTTTTTTTCTGCATTATCCATTAATGACTCCCCATATCTCCTTGTTCATCATGTTTCATTACCATACCACCACTGTTTTAAAGTTCTACATCTGACCAAGTTTAACAGGAAGGGATGCGAGAGAGAAGAATACCCACTGCACAATTTAAAACTCTATAAAATATTATAGTTTAAATAGCTTTTCCAGAGTAAATCACTGCTCCTGATTGTGTAATTTTAAGCATCCTTAAGTATATAAAATCTACCTAGACAAAATAACAATTATATGAAAAAGATGCTACACATCCCAGAACTACCAATGATTCATTTTATTTATTTTCTTTTGCTTACTTTGGGTTCAATTTGCTCTTTGTGGTTGCCTAAAGTAGAAACTTAAATTACTGATTTGAGATCTTTTTTCTTTCCTAATATATGCATTCATGCTACAAATTCCCTTCAAAGCACTGCTTGTGATGCATCTTACAAACTTCAGTAAGTTCTGTTCAGGTTTTCATCTAGCAAAAAATATTTTTAAATTTCTCTTGCAACTTGTTCTTTAACCTAGGTATTATTTAGAAGCATGTTGTTCAGTTTCCACATAGTTTTTGGATTGTCCAAACAAATCCTTTTGAATACTGAACTGATATCTCTAGGTCATGCCAAACTTAGCTACCCAACAGAGATGCTTTATTACATGGTAGTACTGCATCTAGCTACGATGAGGAGAAGACGCCAGGACTCCACAATGCGTATACTGATAGGCCCTGTGGGTTCTTTTATAGGGTTTTCAGTAAGACACTAAAATGGTTCTGAGCTGCAGATTGGTAGAAACTAAATACTCAGCGACTTTAAGTACAAAAATGTCTCAGAAGTGGTGCTCTTTAAAGCTCAACATGATCTTAAAGCCCCAATACTCCTATAATTAAGGAAATAATTGCAGAAAATAACCTATTAATTTCCCCCCCAATCATCTTGAGTGTGACTGAAGCTATACAAGACACAAAAATCATATATTGTTAACAGGAATGTGAAACATTTTTATCATGAGGTTTCTTGCTAAAATTCTGGGTAATGAGAATTTAGGAAAATTAGACCAAAAGGCTTTAATAAGGTCAATCTGAAAGATGGTACACAATTTTAAAGTATACATAATTGTCACCAAACTAAATTTGAGGAGGTGGTGGAAGTAGTTAAATAACTTAATAGCAGATCCTGCATCACAACATTAAAAAATGGGAATTTGGAGAGATTTAAAGTGTAGCAACACCCTGGAGGCCACCTTTTCGTTGTAATTCAATGTGTATACAGGGAACTTGCTAACTGGTTCATGATAACAGAACTGACGCCCATTTTCTAAATCTGTTATCAAACACTGGAGAGAGCATGCTTCCCAATGAAATCTAAAGGCAGCTTGCTGTCACTTATTTACCAACATGTATGCATTAAAGAAACCATGAAGGCCAGGCATTTGGGGATCTGGAAACTTTACATATTAAAGTCCATACTTATTGTCATAATTTTTGCCCTGTAAGTCAAAAAGCAAAGCAGGGGAATGCCCTGGTAATTAAAGTAACATAATCCATATTACCTATAAATAATGAGCATGCAAGAACTCACACCATGATGACCAAACATGTTGGCAGGGAACAGCCGCCACATATTGGAGTGGGCAGCAATGTCTTCATTAGGCCTCTCCTCCTTCTCCTTTCTCTCCCCCCATCCCATCAATATCAGGGGAATTTCCCAGACAAAAGCCTTCTGCTCAGCTGTAATGAATTAAACATCCATCTTAGTTAATCTTGAGCATTTCTCCAGCAGTGGCTAATTGCTGAGAAGCGGAAAGATGACTAAACAGGTGTGCAGAGACCTGGGTTTATGCCCCCGGCTGCCATGTTACATTTTGGAAAGTGAGGAGCTGAACTGAACCTGATGATGCTGACATTTGCTTTATAACTCTGAAATTGGTAACTACTACATTTGGAAATGCTCTGGCCCTCCTTAAAGTGCTAGTTGTGTACCAGATTTCTGAGAGGTTTCCAGGATCAACGGCTTCAGTGCCTTCCTCTTCTAACGCAAAGATTTAAACAAGAATGACTTGTTCTTATTTTTACGACAAAGATCTGTCCTAGTTATATTTTCTAGAAGGATTCCATCAAGTCATGTCTAACATTTGCAACTGTATGCACATAAATATGTAAGTTCACTGTGGCACTCTATCTCCAACAATAAAATATCAGCGTGGAAAGGCTCTTCCTGCCCTCCAAAAAATCTGTGGCGCAGAACTTTATCACATCCCAATGTGAAATGTGACTCACAGTCAGAATGTGTTTCATTTGCATAGATACTCTATTAAAAACTGGGGCTTCTTTGTATATACAGCTGCATAACATCTCAGGCATGTGTAAGAAATAAATCATAATTGCGACTGGTGGCGGCAGCATCCAATTGGTTAGAGAAAATTACTTCTATTTTACTGATGAAAATTCCTATCAACAATACTTTATTTTCTATGTCATCATATAAATAGCCCATAAAGTCTCTATCATGTAACACCCACTACCACTGTTACATAACAGCTCTAGATGGATGGTGTTTCGAGTGTGCAGCGTAAGTACTTTACGGCCCTCATCAAAGAACAATAACATATGCCTAAGTTCTTTAAAACTTTAGGAATGGAGCAGGGTGACAGGAGAACTGGAGAGAAGGGAAGAAAGGGTAAAAAGCTAAAAAGGAGCATATGCTACTATGTATGTCTTCGGAATATTCACACTGATCCTAGGAAGTTTTGGAGCCTTATGTCAACTTCAATGTTCAGTTCAGAGATATTCCCCACCAAGCCCCTCTCTGTCTTGCTCCAATGAAATATGGGGTCCAGATTTCTATTATATCTTTGGGAATAAAGCAGCTAAGAGATGACTTGGAAAGAGCTACTACTTCCTGTGGGTTTGAAATAGAAAAAATAACAGACTCATGCAAAAAAGATCTGTAAAGGACAAAAGTCTATCTTTTCATTCACATTCAGCTCTTTAATAAAGCTTGCCCCGTTCCCCCCAGTTTGCCCCAAATGGAGCAAAATATTTTCCTGGCATTATCACATGCAAGAAAGAGTGGCAAATTCTCAAAAAAAAAAAAAGGTTTATATGTTATTGGACAAAGGAAGCTGTGATCACCTGTTAGAGCCAATGGTGAAGAAAAGAGGAGAGATGTGACTCATGAAATAAAGAAGAACATTCATAAGCTGAACCTTAAAGGCTTTATCAATCCTCAAATCAACAAACATGACTATAGGGGGGTGGCTGTAAGGGGAGAGCCATGCGGACCACGTGGTCATGCCCAGCCTGGATTGCTACCTTTGATTATTTGTAGTTGTACAATGATCAGTGTTCTTCATTGGGGTATAAGCAGTTCTTACTGTCATTCTTTAATCCCTGGTGTTAGCAGAGTTACAGCAAACTGACTCCATCCTAACACCTGTCATTGGACTCCTTACATCCTGATGCTTTCATCTTGTCCCTGAATATGTACATTTGTTGCCCCATTTTCTCTCCATTCCAGCAGGATTGTGTGCCTTGAAGAGAAATTCTCTTCCACACATTTCTTCATCTCCAGAGGAAATGCTGCTATAGGAATGAGGACAGTGGCTGCCACCTCTCATACTAATGTTATGCAAAGCAAAACACTACTTAAAATTTTAAACCATCTTTATTCAATGATCTACACTGGTTTGCTAGCTCAGCCACAGGCGCTGACATTTACAACCTACCAATTGTCATGTATTTTTATCCGTAACTTATAAACTCCAGCATTTTCATCTTTTACAGGGGTTTAATTGCTTATCTGATGAACAATATTTTTTACCTGACTGAAGCATTTGCTAACCCGACTTCACAAAATCACCTAACATCGCTCACATAAAGTATTTGCAGATCTAACTCACTCTGGAGCCAAGCTAGTGTTGAACTTCACATCTAATTCTATAAATTATCCCACACTTCTATTCGGCGGGGAGCAAATGCCACTTTCCCTTCGTCTCTACTGCTAGCATGAGTAGTTAAACTTCCTGGATGTTCAAAGCCAATATTTCACGAAGAAATGGTGAATGTTTATCACTTAATCAGATGTAGATGCTGGGTGATTCACTGGACCCCTTCTGAGCCAGGTGATTTATTTGATTTATTTCCATATACCAGCCTCACAGCATTTACTTAAGGAAAAGTCAAGGTAGTACATACAATAGGAATTTTAACTAACTCATGACCAAATAAAGCACATGTAATAAATCCATGTATGCTCCTACTACAGTTAATTTAGAAATGTCTCCAAGTCCTTGCATAGATGTTTTAATCTTTGAAGAGAGCACTACCTTGATACTCTGCTTTTCCTACTAATTCTGAGTCTTTTCTCAAAAACCTCCTCTGGGATGGGTTTTCTGACTGTCCTCTTCCTTCCTTTGTACTTTCTCCCTTCTCTGCTACCTACTCTCAAACTGGTCTTAAACAGAGTTGGTAACATTTTCCTCTGAACATTATATTAGGTTGGCCAAAATGTTAGTTTGGTTTTTACTACAAGATGGCTCTTATAGTGTTTAGTTGTCTTTAATTTCATTCGAAACAATTTTATTAGGCTGCATTGTGACAGCTGTCATATCAGCATGCATTTAAAAAAAAAGAAAAACAACCAAAATTGGTGAATTTTTGTGTAGCCATTTTAATACTGAAGGTGGAAGAAGATAAGCAATATTTCTGGCATACTATGCTTTATTATTTGAAGAAAGGTAAAAATGCAACAGAAATGCCAAAAAAAACCCCACAAAACATTTGTGCAGTGTACAGAGAAGGTGCTATGATTGATTAAATGTATCAAAAGTGGTTTGCAAAATTTCGTGCTGGAGATTTCTCACTGGACAATGCTCCACAGTTGGGTAGGCCAGTTAAAGCTGATAGTGATCAAACAAAGACATTAATTGAGAACAATCAACATTATACCACACGGGAGATAGCTGATGTATTCAAAATATCCAAATCAATAAAGTCATTGTTGAGAATGAAAAATGCATTTTTGGCCAACCCAATACTATAAATATACCTCCTTAGAGCATTCTCCACATTTTATTATCTATCTGTTGTTTGTGTGACATCATAAATATTGTATATTATATGTATGTGTGTATACAGACACACACACACACAGCCTTCAAGACAGTAAGCCCCTTGAGAACAGAAACCATGTTTTATTTAACTTTCTAATCTAGTGCTTTTCACAGAGCCAAAGACAGTAAATAAATGCTGCTGAATAAATAAAGGTTGAACTTTCTCAAGGCTGAGAGTAAAAATCCTTCTTGTTTCCCACTTCGCACATTGTTGTACTCCGACCGATAGCTTAAGTTGCTCACTTGAGCACCTCACAGTCTGCAATTCCATTCAGTTAAGAAAGGGCCTGATTTCTCCCTGTCCTTTTCTATAATGGTCATCGGCATTATCAGTCCCTCAGCTTTCCAGGTTTGACAGGGGACAATATGCTTTAGTGATTGTGA
Source organism: Mormoops blainvillei (assembly GCA_004026545.1). Taxonomy (NCBI): domain Eukaryota; kingdom Metazoa; phylum Chordata; class Mammalia; order Chiroptera; family Mormoopidae; genus Mormoops; species Mormoops blainvillei. The sequence continues at coordinate 313,131 of PVJD01000316.1, read as the reverse complement.
GAACCATGAAGGATGCCCCAGCTTTAGACAGTGTGTAAGAAAATAGCTGTATCATCTGTGCTCCATTTCCCTCTCTGTGAAAAAAGAAAAGCATAATATTTAACAACATCACCAAGCTATTGTGAGGTAGTTAATTAGATTTAATGGGGGAAGGGAGGTGAGCTGATTAGGCACTATTCAAAATCAAAGAATCATTATTTTGTGTCTAAAAATAATCCTGATTTAGGAATAAAATTAACTTGGAAGCTCAATCTTTAGTAATCATCTTTCCATACTTAAAAAGGAGGAATTTTTAATCAAAATCCCGTTCTAAGCACAATTCAATGAAGTAAAAATAGAGATCTGTGGATTTCCATTCACCTTTGAAGTAAACAGTACACAGTTCGAGTTCAATCCTTTCTTCCTCTTCCTTCTTCTTTTTTAAAGATACAATGTTTGTGGAAAGGCTAACTTTGTGTAATGGAATAGTTAATGTAAACAAAATGGATTTTAAAACTATATTAATTATTTTTTGTTTCACATAAAACATTAATAAAACATCTTAAATTGCTTCTTTGTAGAATCAATAACCAATGTTTTGTGGTTGAACTAACTTTTCAGGTCATTTCAAATAACTTCCCATCTACGTTTTGGGTCAGGAGCTCTTCGGTAAGAGGAGATATTTGTATTCCCCAAATTTAAAAATAAAATCCCTGGATATTTAATGTTCAGTTTGAGACTCTGAAAAAAATCTAAATAGTAATCATCAAATTAATATAATATATTACTTTACTATGAAAATCTTCATGAGAAGTGGAAGATGGTGCTTGAGAAAAATCTGAATTGTTGCCTAAATCTCACTAAGAAACTTACAGTGTTTTTAGAAAAAAGGGTGGGGGGATCCTTTAAAAATGTAACAGTTGACAATGCTCGGAAATATACTATATATGTAGGAAAAAAATGTTACATGCAGTTTTTAGTGAGTGAAGAGTTTTGGTTGTAAAGGAATTTTCCAAAGGAAAGGTTGACAACGTAGTTCACTTAGTAGAAACATCTTCACTCTAGAGAAGCAGGAATAATTCTCCTTTGCTTTAACACAGCCCTATTAAAACTGCCCATAAGACTTGAAAATTCTCATAATTTTTAGACTGTGTACTCACCAAGCAAACTTCTGGTTATTCATTCGATTTCCCCGGACCCTTGATACTGGGGACGGATGTACCCTGTAGGTAGATAAGAGTAATTTGGTCACTGAAAAAGCATATTCCTGATTACAAATGAACATATAAAGAGGAATCTGGTTTATAAATGATCTCTTTTAGATTTGCTTACTATAGAATCCCAGAGAACTTGAGTGTCTCTCAGTACACGGACGCAGTTAAAGTCCTCTGTTTGCAGACCTGCGGAGTTTGTCCTTTCCCTTCTGTACCTCTTGTCACGTAACAAGAGTTTGTCATATGTTCATTGTGATGAAGTCCCCACAAAGCAGGACCACCAGTTTTAATCAATTGCTTTCTTTCATTCAATCCAACAAAAAGTACTACCTGTTCCTTACCAGGTCTAGGGGTGGGTAAAAATAATGCAACACATGGCGCTTGCCTTCAATGAGTCCTTTCTTCTACCTCTTCCCAAAGGGAAAGCAGGTAGATGAGAGACAGTCGAAGGGCACACTTCCTCAGTTAACTTCTAAACTTAAGAAGGCAAGATGACGAAAGAGGATCCGGATATGCGACCCAAAATATGCTACTTTGGCTCGAGGATTATTTTGAGCTAACGGTAGCTGAGAAACAGCAGACAAAGGAAGAGCTCCCTGTCTGCCCTTCATAGGCCTAATAGCAGGGGATAAACTTACCTTTTGTAAAGAACATTTTCACTGGTAAAGGTGTCCCCCTCTCCCACACCAGGAAGAGTAAGTAGTATAACGTGTAACTCTTATCACCAGAGATGGTACTGAAATGACTCTGCATAAAACCCCCTTATTTGCCATTCTTTCCCCCCTACATTTCCTAGTCATCTTCTTAAAATTTACCTCCCTAAAAGCCCAGATCCCTTTTCTTTTGGCTAGTCCTTTCCGCATAATTTATTATCCTTTGTTAAAATGGTATATAAAGTCCGAATTCTAATCCCCTTTCGAGTTACTTATCACCAAGTACTTCTACATGTATATATGCTGTGCACATTAGTCCCCCTGCCCCCCCCTTGATAATCTGCCTTTTGTCAGTTTAATTTGCAGGACACCCCCCTCCCCCCACCCCAGACATGAACCTGAGAGAATACAGGAAAAGTTTTTTTTTTCCCCTCCCCTACAATAATTTCATCCAAATGTCCAGGAACGGAATCTGTCAGAATGGGGATGGATGGAGGGGCAGGCAGTTATTTCTAGAAAAAAGACCTGCTGGATGTGATGCTCTGCAGCTTCGGGCTTTGAGGAAGGCAAAGTCAATTCAAAATTTTAGCTAAATAATGGAAGAGTAAAGACTATACTGCTTCATAAGCTTTGAGGACTAGAGTCATCTACTGGAAATAGTTTAAATTTCCTGGAACCGATGATATTCTTCCAATCACAAGTTAGGTGCTGACCCTCTACCTCTCTGTGGGTCACTAACTGGCGACACAATATGCCCTCCTTCCCGCTTCCTCGTGGCCAGTTGCCGCTTTGTTCTATCTTTACTAGGACTTGTGAGATCTAGGCAGGATTTTGGCCTGCGTCTCTTTACTCTTTATATCGCAGGCATTACTCTTATTTACAAGACAAGAAAGAAAACGGCGTTTCTAAAACTCCTGGTATAGTCCAGTTAGAACCAAAACCTCCAATGTTCATTAGAACCCCAGTTCTCCAAAGGTGTCTGGCAAGGGAAAACCATTTCAAAACACATAATACAATTCCAGCCCCTCAGAAGGGCCAACGGCAGTCTTTCAGTAAGTCCAGAGCCAGAAGGCTTATTTCTTCCAACATCCCTTATTAACATTCTTTTCCTCACAGCACTGCTCAATGGCCGCGGCAGCTGAGCTGCTCAGCACAGATTTTCTGCTCCGCATGGGGGAGGGGACGTTAATTATGCAGGAAAATGGAGAGAAGCCAGACAGCCCCTCTGGTGAACTGTCTCATTCAAGCAAGGCCCACTTCCTGCTGTTTTGCAGCTTCAAGGATCACCTGTTGGTCTTGGCATCTGGCCAAGCCGGGGCCTAGCGGAAATGACACTCAGATAGAAATGAAAGGCTGCTTAGACTCCAGTACCCCGAACTGGGGAGTGAGGAAAAAACACGCACTAAAAATGCACGAGAATTGCACAAAAGGGAGGAAAACTCATTTTTTCTTCCCTTTTTCCGCCTGTCTCCTTGAAGTACAATCATACAAAATGGAACTGTGAGCCAAAAAAATGTCCCCCCAGTTAGGGCCCCAGTCCTGAGGGGAACTACAGGAAACCCTCTTGAACCTCCCCGACATCCCCGCGGGGTGTCACAGTCATACTGCCCCCATGAAGTTTTAAAAAGTAATAGCCCAAATACAGTTATTTAATTCAGTCGACAGCCTTTAAATGTTTATCTGTTATTACTTCCTCCTTAACCCTAGTATTTCTATTTATCATGATAATGCCACCAGTTGAAGTTTGATAATAGATATATTCTCTTATCGATGGTTCTCAGTGCATGTATCAGTGGAGAAAAACAGGCCTGTTTAACCTGTAATGACAATATTCCCTAGATATTTAATGATCCAACCACACATCAAATGCTATGAGCAGATAATTTCCGGAACAGCTTGTCTTCAAAGAATTCCTGATTGTGAGTGTGTGCGTGACCCAATAATTATAAAGTTTCCTAAATTAAAACGGTAAAACAAGAAAGCTTTTTTTCCTCTTCTCCAAATTAGTAAATTGATAACCTGCAGTTCACTTCGTCTGGTAAAGGACACCGCAAAGGTTTACATTACAGCTTCCTTCCAAATTTTATGTCCGCAAAAGGATATGCAGTGTTTGTGTGAGCACAGTCTTTAAACGGTGACGCTTTTTGCCATGGCCTACCTTCTTTCCACATACAGCGGCCAGGCAGGTAGCAAAGTCAAAACCCCAGTAGGAGAAACCACTACCTAATCTGCATGTCATGCATTATTCATGACCCCCTGATTCCCGCACCTGCATCGAGGCAGGAAGCTTGCAGGGAACTTTCATTATTCTTCTCTTGGCCTCACGCAGGCCTGATGACTACTAAGCCACTTTGTCCTGGAACTAAGGGTTTCAGGCCTCAGTACTAACCGCTGGATATGGAAAGAAAAAAGAATCACCACGTTGAAGAAAGGGGAAACCCTGGTTGTTGTGTAACATGTGCTGAATCCTACAACGTGCTCTTCTGAGATGGACAGTTTATGTCAGAGGGAAATGCTCACATTGGTGATTTACATTACACAGAAAAAAGGAAGCTATACCACGGAGGCCACGTGTACCAACTGTTCTCTTTATATACACTTAACTCAAGGATCTGAGGTAGACAGCGTGTTTATAATTTTACTCAACTTTAAAAGTTGGCTTTATTTAGTTTCCCTGCCAAGCATTTGAAAACTTCTCAGATAGCTTAATACAGACATGACTCTTCCTTCTTTAGGTATACGCACCAAAGGACTTAACCCTCAAATCTTCTATTTTAATGACTAATATTTATAGATAAGAGACGATGATCACTCTGCTTTTCAAAGTTTTCATGAACCTGCCTGGACGGCTGCTGGTTGGAGGTGGGATGTGAAGCCCAGACTCCCGCGCACTGATCACTGAGGAACTGCTGGGGAAGCGCACCTTCCAATCCTACCTTTCTACTCTCCCCCCACAGAAAAGCAGTGACAGCTTAAATTCAATCTTGCGGCCCCCAGTGGAATCAGGGTGAAGTGGTAAAAGGGTACAAACTGTGTCACCAGCCTGCCTGGGATGGAGTTCCAGCCCCACTATTAACCAACAGTGTTGTCTCAGGGCCAGTCACTTGTCGGCGCCTCAGTTCTCTCATCCGTACAAACAGAGGAAAGGAGGAGAGCCGCCTCCCAGGGCTGGGAGATTTCAATGAGTTACTAGCTGTCAGCTGTTTAGAACAGTGCTTGGTACCCAGGAAGGGGCTCATCCATGTTAGCTATTCTCACCAGAAGTGCTGACTGCACTGGACTGGACGGGAGGATGGAGCCGGAATATCCAGCTCCTTCCAGGGGACTGAGATAACAAATGTGCTCTATGGAGGCTGCAATCTTAACTTCTCTGCTTATACGACTTTACTAAAGACAGGTAACAAAGAGAAATGAACACATAGAGAGTAACATGAGCCAAACACTGTGGCTTCTAAGATATGTCTTACTCTCTGGTACCTCATTTTTCTGCTGTGTATTAGAAGACCTATCTTCTGGTTGCTAAATTGCATAGTATTTCAGTTATATCCCATTCAAGAACAAGTCAATAATCATAGCAATACAAAAATCACTCCCAGTTACTAAGGCTTACGATGTGCCAGATCCCATGCTTAATGTTAGGTACCCTGTGGAACGTTATGCTCCTATACTTATTATCCACATTTAGCATTGAGAAAATAGGTTTAGAAGAGTTAGGCACCTTGCCAGGGTACACAGCTAGTGAACAGCAAAATCAGAACTTGAACACAGGTATAGCTGACCCACTGCTTTTATCAGGCCTGTGATTAGATGACCATCAGGAATGCCATATGTATTTTTAAAGTTCTCTCCCCTCACTCATTGTATTTGTCTTTTTCTCTCTGGCAAAGGCACTGATGTTATTTTCAGAATGGTGGGCTGAACTTAAACATCATATAGAATTAGTGGGATAATATTTTCCCTGTCTATTCAAACAGTGTAAATTTTATTAAAAATACAGTATTCTGAAGGAAGTAACACGTGTTCCTGTGATGGATTATCAGAATGAGGAATTCTAAAAGGCGCACGTTTGGTTTGCACAATTGTATGAATTAATCCCAGCCTCTTCTCCAACGTCTCCCTCTTGCTCTCTGAGTGGCAGTGACACTGAAGAGTGTCCTCCCTCCTTTGCCAACTGGTTAGCAGATGCTCAACTCTAAGAAGCCATCCCGGACCTCCAAGGTCTAGGTCACCTCACTCACAGCATGGGGTGCTCAGCACTTGCTAACAGAAGGTTATATTTGTTTGTATGTTTAGTTTATTTTGTCTTTTCAACTAGACAACATGCTCCAAGGGGACAAGGGAGCTTTCCTCTCTTTGCTCACTCTCATACCCCCGTGACCTGCCATAAAGGGGGCATTCAATAAGTAACTGTTGTTTGCTTAGCCCTATTTTCCTGCTAGATGATAACTTCCAGGATGGATGACAATGGCCATGCCTATCTAAGTCAGCATGACGTCCTCAGAGCTTAGCATAATTAACATGTATTAAACATTTGTTAAGCAATGAGCTACAGAAAAAATATAAAAAGTTTTAGATTTAGAAATTTGCGCTGTTTCACTGAATTGCTTACTAAACACCTCCAGAGTGCCTACAGCTTCAGCAACTGATCAACATTAGTTAAATCCAACAAACTTTACTCAACAACTACTTTCCATGAAGTCTTGTATTGGGGAGTAAGACAGGGTCTCCATTCTCAAGAAGCTTATAGTCTAGTTTAGTTAAACAGGTAGCAACTACCATAAAATAGGGTAGGGAAATTAAAGGGGATTTCCAGTTTTATTGGAGTGAAGAAAGGGTTAGAATTAACTCCAACTGTGAGATAACAGAAAAGGTTCAAGGAAGAGACCTTTAGGCTGGGAAAATGAAGGATAAGTGAAACTTTCAGAATCAGAAGTGAATGATGGTAGGAAGATACTCCAAGAAGAGGAGCTAAGTTAGTCACTTCAATATGAGACAGCATTGTGATGTGAGGGCTGAGTTTCTTAGAAACATTAGGGGTAGATGAGCTAGAATGTTAATAAAGAGTTAGAATACAGATCAATAAATAAATGTCTGAATAAGGAGTTAGTACTTGGGGCAGTCAGCTACAGAAAAATATCAGTCCTTCCTGTGTTGCTCAGAGACATTCTAATATGTATCGCTTCTATCTTTAATTAAAACAACATTTATTGCATACCTATTATTTATTCATTAATATAAATATTAATGAACATCTATTGTGCCAGATACTGTTCCGGGCTCATAAGTACTGGGAACTGTGTTAGGGGAAGGAACGTTACATCTATTAAAACAGGGTTCCTGACTTCAGGAAGCCTACGTATGACACGTGTTTAGACAAACAACTGACCGTCATGGTGCAATGTGATAAATGACCATAGAGTAGATAAAAGGAACATCTTAATTAAGCTTTGCAGTAGGCCTGGAAGTTTCTCTAGGGCAATATGGAGAGGCCCCGAGGGCAGATGTGTCCAACGGCAAACCCACAAACTGTTCTAGGTGACTAAATGGTCTGGCAGGCCTGGGGCGGGGCGGGAGATGGTGGAATAACAAGGTTCTGATCACGGAAGGCCTTGCATGTTGCGCTAAGTAGCTCACAGAGAGTTAAAGGACAACCACCAACGGCTTGTAAGCTTGGAACTGACACAATCAGATTTGTGAAAATCACCTGGGCAGCGGTGCAGAGGGTGGCCTGAAGAGAATACCTAATTACACAGGAAATATCATTAGAGGGCTACTGTAAAAATGTTGCAAAACAGGGTCTAAGATGGCAGTAGTGGGAATATGGAGGGTTGGGGGAGGAGTAAGAGGAGGATGAATACATAATAAATTAACTGTTACCCCTGGGACTTGGCTGAAATATATGCAAGGTGTGTGGGGAGGCAAGGTGGAATTAAGAGAACAATTTTTAGATAACACCTGGGGTTCTGAAACAGGTGATCAGAAGAGCCAATATAAGGAATAAAGATCATGTTTGGGATTAAAAAGTATACAGTGAGTTTCTGTCAGGTGCATATACAGGTCTGGGGTTCAGCAGAGAATTTTAAGAAAAGGGCTGGAGACGTGGGCATCCTTATCATGTAAAAGGCCCCCGAGCCCCAAGTTTCACAGAGGCAGAACGTAAGTGAGAAGACCTACAGAGCAGGGCCAGGACTCTAGGGAACACTCCATCTTCTGGGATGCCTTTAAAACTCTCTCTCTACTCATCCGGGAATGCCAGAGATGCGCACTTACAAATGAGAAGTTGGAGTTTCATGACCAAGTTTAGGCTCAGATGACCTCATGATCAAATATTAAGAGAAGTAAGACAGGATCTTCTCTACCCTTCCTCTGATGTCAGAAAAGCCAAAAACAATCTGTTTTCCTTTAGCGCTGCCTTCGGCAGCAAGTGGCACCCATATCAATCCTGTAAACAACCCAGAAATGCAGGAAGCGCCCTTCCCTAAACTTCGCTCTCCATATCCAACCCATTTCAGGCCCCTACACTGGCTCACTCTTTCCACTTTTCACATCCAGAGTCACTAACTTGTTTTAGCCCATTCCTCTCTCTTACCAGCACTACTGCCCAAACCTTCTTCCCCGAACCATGTGCTGCACTAGAGACACAGTGTCATTTTTAAAAGGCACATCTGGGGGCAGGTAGAAGAGGGCAAAGGAGGGACAAATGGTGACGGAAGGACACTTGACTTGGGCTGGCCACCCTGGTCTCCTTTCAGTTTCTCTCAGCTTGGTGCCTTTGCATGTGTTATTCCTTTTACATAGAGCCCTCAGCAGGTCCTCGGCCCCTTCTTCTAGGTAACTGATCCCCAGCTCCCAGCTCACATAGCACTTTGCTCTGCATGACTCACCAAAAGGATTCTGTCTCTGTGTTATAGACTCTCATTATTCTCTTCACTGTCCTTCATAAAACTCACCAGGCTTGTCGTTACACAGAGACATGATAAGTCAATGAAAAGCAGGAACTATTTCTTCTTAGCTCGCCGCTACGTGCACAGTATTAGGCCCTACGTCTGGGGCAAGGCAGGCACACATTAATGCCGCTCTGTAAATAAAAGGAAATGACAACAGCTCGTAATAGTAGCCTTTTGATTTTCCCTACGGTTTACTCTTGCAATAGTCTGGAAAAGTAAGTAAATATAAAAAACAATTTAATACATATATTTAATAGTTACTATAGTTAATATATACTAAAGGTAAAGTACAAAGTAGGAGAAAAGGCGAGTAAAAAGTGATGCGGCCCACGCGTTGTCCAAGGAAAGCACTGGCCCCACAGAGACGGGTTCTGTGGACCCACATCAGCCTGCGTCCAGCCTGGTCTGCACCTGGGAGCCATCGCGGCCAGGTGCCAAAGAGGACATGTCTGTCCCTTCCTCACCTCTGCAGGAGTCTATGGAAAATTAGTGGCCAGTATGGAGAAACCGGTGAAATCTAAAACTGGTTACCTTTAGTTAATAGTGTTGAACCAATAATATTTTCTTGGTTTGAAAAATTATACTATGGTTATGTGAAATATAAACACTATGGAAGGTGAGCAAAGGGTATATGTGAACACTCTATAGTACTTCTGCAAATTTTAAATCCTATGATTACCTTAAGCCAACGCATTTTTAAAGTGCTATTCCTTTGCTGGGATAAGAATATAAGCAATATAGTCTGGACAAGATGGAGGCATAGGTAGAAACGCTTCACTTCCTCATTCAATCACGAAAAGAATTACAACTAAATCTCAAAACAAATAACACCCAGAACTGTCAGAAAATCAAACCATATGGAAGTCCAACAGCCAAGGATTTAAAGAAGCCGTATTCATCCATCCAGGTGCCTTTTATAGGGAGTCAAAGCAGTTCTATCTAATACACAGAAACAAACACAAGGAGGCTGCCAAATTGAGGGGACAAATAAATATGGCCCAAATGAAAGAAGAACAAAACCCTAGAAAAGGAACTAAATGAAATGGAGATAGTCAATATATCATGCAGAGTTCAAAACACTGGCGATCAGGATGCTCGAAGAATTCACTGAGTATGGCAACAACATAAAGGAAGAAATGAAGGTTACACTAAGTGAAATAAAGGAAAATCTACAGCGAACCAACAGTGAAGGGAAGGAAGCCAGGATTCAAATGAACGATTTGGAACATAAGGAAGAGATAAACATTCAACCAGAACAGAAGGAAGAAACAAGAAATGCAAAAAATGAGGGTAGTATAAGAGACTCGGGGACATCTCCAAATGTGCCAACATACAAATCATAGGGATGCCAGAAGGGGAGGAAGAGCAAGAAATTGAAAACTTATTTGAAAAAATAATGAAAGAAAACTTTCCTAATTTGGTGAAGGAAACAGACATATAAGTCCAGGAAGCACAGAGTGTCCCAAACAAGTTGGACCCAAAGATGACCATACCAAGACACATCATAATTAAAATGCCAAAGGTTAAAGATAGAGAATCTCAAAAGCAGCAAGAGAAAAGCAGAGAGTTACCTACAGGGGAGTTCCCATAAGACTGTTAGCTGATTTCTCAAAAGAAGCTTTGCAGGCCGGAAGGGACTGGCAAGAAGGATTCAAAGTGATGAAAAACAAGGACCGATAACCTGGATTCCTCTACCCAGCAAAGCTATCATCTAGAATTGAAGGACAGATAAAGTGCTTCCCAGACAAGGTAAAGCTAAAGGAGTTTATCATCACCAAGCCGTTATTACATGAAATGTTAAAGGGACTTACTTAAGAAAAAGAACATCAAAACTATAAACATTAAAAAAGCAAAAAAAAAAAAAAAGTAAACAAACAACCGGAACAGGAACAGAATCATAGGTATGGAGATCATTTGGAGGGTTATCAGTTGGGAGGGCGGAGGGGAAGAATGGGAGGAAAGGTGCAGGGATTAAAAAGTGTAATTGGTAGGTACAAAATAGACAGGGGGAAGTTAAGAATGGTATAGGAAATGGAGAAGCCAAAGAATTTAGATGTATGACCCAGGGACATGGACTAGCGGGGGATTGCTGGAGGGAAGGGAGACACCGGGTAGAGGGGGGCAAAGAGGGTAAAACTGGGACAACTGTGCTAACATAATTAATAAAATAAACTTAACAAGAAAAATAAAAATTACAGTGAAATCTCAAAAAGAGAATAGAAGCAATATAGATTTCCTAGGAACTACTATTTTTCTGTTTTATTTAGTGGCATAGTTTTTCATTCTATATGTTTATAAACATAGAGTACACAGTACATTCTTTCTTGCACAGTCTTTTTTTTAAGTAAATAAACTCATCAATAAATTCTACTACTTTCACCATCATGGTTTTGAATGCATGAGGTACAGAGTTAGTAATAATAGTATGTAGAAAGGACTAAAAGAGAAGGACCTTTTTAAAGGTTAATAAAAATTAATGCTATGGTGAGATTATCTGGGGGGAGAATTTAGCTCATGTCTATAGAACAACCACCTATATTACGGGGCCTGACATTTATCCAGTTAATATAGATCCCAAATTCCTGCTTTCACCTGAGATACTCTGATAATTGCTTCAATTTTGCACTTCATTTTGCATGTTTATATGTCTGATATATTAATTTTCAGTGTGCAGTGTACGGTGCATTAAGGTACCTGTCCTTTAATACATGTACTAAAGTACTTTGATTCAGTCATTAGTGTGGACTGAGTTGGAGGAATTTCATGAATTGAGAGACATTCTGATTGGTAGTTATTCTATTAGTCACACTGGTAAGGCTTTTTATTTGGTGCGCTTGGTCGAGAAAGAATAGTAAGTCGTTGAAAAATTACCTCAAATGCTTTTACTGCCTCTGGTTGCATTAATTTTGAGATGCCTCATTTAGGCTAAAAAAAGAGGCAGTGTTAAAGTATGTAATATGGGCTTTTTGTCACCCCAAAATGGATCTATTACAGTATAGTATTCTCTCAAGAAGGTGTTGTAGCTCACTAGGCAGTACCATTTTTCCTTTGAGAAGGACAAAATTTTATATCATTTGGTTCAAGGCATAATGAAAATAGAAAAACTAGACTTTAATCTTTAAGATGATAAGCTATATTTAAGAAGAAAATGTAGCTTGCATTTCATTTACAAAAAAATTTCAAATGCTAGAAAAACCCCAACCTGGTAGTTATATGTATCCATTACCTTTAATTATTTGAAATAATATATTTAAAAGAAATCAGTTTATGTATTTGGTGTGTGTGTGTAAATCTGATTTGTTTCTTAGCGGACACCATTTAAATAAAAGGGAACGGGGCCCTGGTCGGTGTGGCTCAGCTGGTTGGAGTGTTGGTCCATGCACTGAGCGACGGCAGCTTCAATTCCCGGTCAGGGCACGTGCCCAGGCTGCAGATTCGGTCCCCAGTCGGGTGCACGCGGAAGGCATCCAATCCATGTTTCTCTCTCACATTGACGTTTCTCTTTCTCCCTTCTCCTCTCCCTAAAATCAATAAATGTTTCCTCGAGTGAGGGTTAAAGTCAGTCAGTCAATCAAAGGGAACAGCATCCAAGAGATGGGTTCAGTACTGAATCATAGAGAATCTGATAGTACATACCTAGAGGCAGTCCTCTCATTGCCCAAACCGACGGTCAAGAAGCTAGGAGGACTTTAGGGCAAAGGAGTCAGGAACTAACCTACTAGCTTATGCAGACACACTATCTCAGAACTTGGCACCTGAGCCAAGAGCTACCAAACACATCAGTCAGCATCCACAGAGCTTAAGGTGTTTGTGGAGACTGGCAAGGAGTATAAGAAGCATCACACTCCAGTTTACCAATAGATTGGACAGACAGCAATGCACCCACCATATAAGCACTTCCAAAATGCACCAGGCCCTCTGCAACTGATCAACCCTGTTTACGCTAGCTGTGCTGAACTTCATCGTTCCCTTCTCTACCCCGCTGTCAGCCCCCAGTATTCCCTTTCCTCTCCTGCACATAGTTCTAGCCCAAGAGGTTACACTCTTTATCCTGCAGAAACATGTACTGCTTATTATGTTAACAAAACAGGCCAAATCAAAGCACAGCTGGCTTGGATATTTTGCTTATTTCTGAATTTGATACAGATAACTACACTGGTGTTCTGGTTGCTTACTAAGCACCAGACATCATGATTTAGAAAAAGATAAATAGAGAGAATGGGTTAAAACGTATTATGTGCAGGGAGGTTGAGGGGGGCTGGGTGAAAGAGGTAAAGGGATTAAGCAAAAATAAATAAATAAATAAATACTCATAGACACAGATGATGGTTGGTGATCACCAGAGGGGAAAGGGGTTAGGGGAGGTGGAGAAAGGTATGGGGGGTATAAGTGGTGATGGGAGGAGCCTTGACTCGGGGTGGTGAACACACAATACAATATACAGGTGATGTGTTACAGAATTGTACACCTGAAACCTAAATAATTTCATTAACCAATGTCACCCCAATAAACTCAATAAAAAAGGAAAAAATGTATTAAGTGCTACAATGTTCAAGGTACCTTCTATCCAATTGAGGTAATATTAAGGCTATATAAAAACAAAACAACATTAAGAACATCAGTTCTCCAAACAGAAGAGTTGTCACAAGACAGTAAATAACAAAATCATGGAAACGCTATTACTTCAAGAGGCCAGAGGAGACAACGGTCGCTTCAAGATAAATGGTGTGAGATCTGGGTTGCATCTCTCAGGATACAGCTTCTGAGCAGGCACGGAGAAGAGCCAGACGTGCAGGTGTGCAGGTGAGGACACAATTATGAGCAAACAGGAAGGAGCGGAAAGATAAGCAGAGCACGTGGCTACCTTAGTTGGAAGGAGGAGTTTACAAAAGGGGGCACAGCACCGAAAGTGGAATGTCTTTGATGACAGGCGATAGATGTTTAAAATTTTTCTCTCAAGAGAGCGCGAAGCTGCTGGGAGATTTCATTTCAGAGGAGTAATGTTATCACATAAGGATGCATCTGCAAGTGGGGTGCAGAACGACCGGAAAAGATCACCCTGATGACAGTGCAATAGTTCAGATGTCAAGAGACAAAGTCTAAACAGAAGAGGTCCTGAGGGAAGGGAGAGAAAAGAACAGATGAGATAACGAGGAATTGGCAAAACCTGTTGACTCTGGAGAGAGGAAAGTAAAGGGAACAAGTCTAAAATTTTGAGACTAGCAGAATGGTGGGAAACATGGATTTAATTTTAGGCAGCTGGACGTGAATGACTGCAATTCAGGAGGGAGGGCAGACTTACAGGAATGGATCGGAGTTTCATAAACATAGAGGAGAAAGCTGGAGCTGAAAAAGTGGGTGAGATTTCTAAAGAAAAGACTGCCAAGACAGAGGGCAGGGGTGCTGACTCTGACGTGCCTTGCAGTGGGGGCGAGAGGAAAAGAATCAAGGAAGTGAAAGGAAAAGTCAGCAAAAGAAGAGGGAAACCAGTAGTGCAAAGATATTATCAGAAGTAAACACAATCACTTTGAAAATTTTTCCAAATGGGAGGAGAGAAAGGACAATTATATGTATCAATTAGCAACCATCCTAAGAACAGGTTTTTGGTAAAGCTACAAAAAAGCTTTCGAATGTTACTGCTTCAAAGTGGGGATGGAAGAATGTGGGAAAACATCTGTTTGAGAATCATTTCCATAAAAGAAGAAAATACTTGGAATTCCAGGCAAAAGTCATTTGGGTTTTCTTTTATTCTCAAGAAAATGGAAGCTCTGATTCTGTGAGTTAGATGGAACCGAAAAGAAGACTTAAAATACTGGAAGGAGAAGGAAAAACTGAGTAACAAATCACAGAGGGGCCAAGGGAGCATGAAAATGTTCTCGGACACTCAGCAGCTACATCTGCACAAATATTTTCTTCAAAATGAGAGCTTCCAGTGAACTTCATACTGTGCTAAGAGTTTTACCAGACAGTCTCGCTGATCAGCACAACCACCTGTGAGGTAGGTGTCATCATCCCTGCTTTGTAAATGAGAAGAGTAAGCTTAGAGAGGCTGGTCCTCTCGTATATCTAGCCCAAGGTAGCACACCAGAGCTGAAACTCAAGTCCTGACAGATGCCCACGCTGCATTCTTAAAAAATGTCCCACTCTGTTTATGTCATGAACAAAGAAGTAAACCTATATTTAAAAAAATATATTAAGGGGAGGTTAACTAGAATAGTAGAATATATAGCAACATTTAATTCCTTATAATTTCATGTTCATCAAGGGATATTGCTTCTAATCAAAAATTATGTGTATAAGTATTCCTGAAGTGGTCTGAGATCTTTAAATGACCATTTAATTTGTACATCAAAATACTGCTTATAATACATATATTAGTCTGCATATACATGGTATAATAAAAAATGTATATGTGATGTTCGTCCCAGGTTCTTGGTACAGAGTTCCTAAAACTCTTGGAATTGTCTAAGTGACAGCAGTGTCTTTTGTTATTCATAACAAACCTTTTTTGACTGTATCTGAGTTTATGTTAATGAGGTGACCAGAGGTAAGGGCCCCTAGACAGCCACCAGGGAGACCAAGCACATGATTAGAGGGTCTGAACTCTCAGCCCCACCCCCAGCAAGGGAGAGGGGCTGGAGATTCAGTTAAATCACCAACAGACAGTGATTTCATCAGTCATGCCCGTGTCATGAATGACACTTCCATAAAACATCCTGTGTGACAGTGTTTGGAGAGCCACTGAGCTGGTGAACACAATGGCATGCTGGGAGGGTGGCACGGAGGCTCTGTATCCCTCTCCCCCATACCTTGCCCTAGGCATCCCTTCCATTTGGCCATTCTGAGTTGCATCCTATAATAAATTGGTAATTGTAAGTAAAGCTCTGTCCTAAGTTCTGTGAGTCATTCTACTGAATTATTAATGGGAGAGGGGGTTCATGCAAACCCTCAAGTTTGTAGTTGGCCAGACAGAAGGTGGGTAGTGTGCGTGGCATCAAAAGAGGGCAGTCCTTGAGGATGGGGCCCTTGACCTGTGGGGTCTGTGCTAACTGCATAGTCAATGTCAGAGTCGAGTTGGAATTGTTGGACCCCCCACAGGTGTCAGAGGATTGGAGAACTGGCTGTTGTGTGGAAAACCAACCACACAATCTAGTATTCAAATAATTCTGTATTGGGCTTTTATAATACTCAGATTGCCCATGTGACCTGGCCAAATATACGTATAATGTGTATAGCACCACTGCTGACAAGTGAGATTACAATCTGTGAAGTCTGTAAAGTTAAACTACCTTCAAAAAATTCTGCAAAATTTTTGTTGGAATGATTTTTCCCTCAATCATCATGATTAGAAAATGTGGAAAGAATGGCCATAAAACAGAACTAACCCATATGTAAATCTACCAATCCTGATAACTCTCTTTTAAATAATCAAGACAAACTGAATTTACAAAATATGATTAGGACACTTTGCTTGAATTAGTAGTCCCTGATTAAAATACAAATGTTATACAAACTAGGCTGGGTCTCGAAATTTTCCACAAAAGCAGACTTATTATTTAGCATTATTTTTGCTTTGAAAAAAAGAAAAAGAAAGTAAGACTCTTGAGAATCCCAGAAATATTTGCAGAAATAAGAAAATCCAACCTCGGAATAAACAGAATAAAAAGCCTCGTGTATTGAACAACAACACAAAGTACAGGCCTAAAAGCTGCCTATTACCAAACAGTAAAATAGACATGCCATGATTTTTATAAAAAATTGATAAAATTAAATTAGAACCAATTGATGTTTTCCCTCTTACCATTTCTGCTCTGGAGACTTGAGAGGGCATGCAATACGATTCAGCAGTTGTACGAGGGATAAAATTACAGTTCAATATCCGAAAAGAATAATGAATTGAAACCATTTCTTAGTTTCCACTGTTTGCCAGGCCCAGTGCTAGACAATGGCAATGTAAAAATGCATAAAATACCGCACCCATCCTGAGGGACCAACCGGGTGAGAGCGTTCAAATATCGTAGAGATGTTATGGAAGGGCTACACAGTGCCTGGTTCAACCCCCAGCAGGTCTCCCACTTACTGGTTGTGTTGTCTACAGGTAAGATATTGAATCTTTATGCCTCAGTTTTCCCATCTTTACAGTGAGGGTAGCAGTTACACCCTCTCATCCAGAACCATGCCTTGGTCAAAGCATGTGCTATGAAAGTCTTAGCTGCCATGATGATCCTGTCCTTGCCCCCTTCAGCCCCCACGCTGCAGGGGTGATGTCTGCTCAGGGCCACCCTGTGTCTCTGTGTCTCATTTCCCTTTTAAGCAAAGGCAATAACTTCTAAGGGGACTCTTTGTCTCTGAGTATTGAGCACAGGCTGAATGCTAAAAAGTTACAATAAGGACTGTCACAAAACAGCCAGCGTCCAATTTGCACATAACTAGGGATATTCATCATGAAGAAATATAAAAGCTTAATTGTTCCAATAAAAAGTAACCAGGGTATTGCAACATCCTGTTAAATGGCAAGATGATCTCAAATCATTATGGCTGCAGCAGCCCACATTCTATTAGAATCCTAGAGTAACCAATATTTTGGAAATTAAAAGTTCTTACTACATAATTTATGAACTGATTAGGAAGTATGACCCAGTGATGGCAAGGTGACTTTAGTTTATTTTTAGTTTTCTATACATTTACAAATTTGGTGTTGATTTAATACCAGAGGAGCAGCTGGCATGAGAGTCAAGAGAGTTTACTGAGGAGGGGGTTGCGGAGCTGGGAGAAAAAGACGAAGGGATTACAGCGCTGATTGGTAGTCCCAGGATAGCCACGGGAATGTAAAGTAAAGCGATGGAAATATAGTCAACGATGTTGTAATAACTGTATGGTGCCAGGTGGGTACTTGAAATATTGGAGGGTGTGTGTGATACTTTGTAAAGTGTATGATGGTCTAACCACCATGCTAGACAATGGAAACCAATACAAAATAATGTTGAATTCAAACTGTAATTGAAAAATAAAATTTAATACATAAATTAAAAGGGGAGAAAGTTTACTGTAAAGAGGCAGTACTGTCAGGGGCTCTAATCAGTGAATCCGACTCCTAATTGTGGCCGAGCTTACAGATGCATCTTCAACCCGGGCAGGGCAAGGCAAGTCGGTCAGTTGAACGGATTTACTGTAGCCCGTGTGCTGAGCATTACTGAAGAGTCGGAACCTTGATATTCCTTTCTGCTCATATATGTACAATCATGCTAAATACATGCCTGCTCCTCTGTTTGAATCCATGCAAAGTAAATCATGGGCAGATTAAATCATGGCTACTTTAGGTAACAGTATGACCAACATGAACGTTCAAGGGTTTCAAGAATAGGATATTTCTATTTTACTTCTGTGAATGACTGCTGGAATGTGAGTGTAGTCTCATGAGGGTCTGTATATGTCCTACATTTTTACTTTGACCATGAATTTACCCACAAGTATGCAATTTAGAAATATATTTGTACAATATTAAATTTAAATTATGCCATTCTCTTCTTCCTATTATCTTTTATAAAAATGTAACATCTTCATGAACTTTAATGTGCTTTGCTTTGTAAACTATGCATTTGTCTAACAGAGACATTTCCTGGCTATCGTGTTAAATTTCAACATGCATAGGGCATGCCAATCCTAAACCGTCTTCAATAACAAGCTCACAGAGCACTGCTGACTCTGGAATCCTAACAGCATTTTTTAAAATGGCATCAACATTTTTATTTTTGACAAGAAATGCCTGATTTTAATCACTTGTGTTTATTAATTTTTTTCCTGGACAAAAATATACAGACTAAGCTTTTTATTAAGGAAAAAAAAAGAGGAAAACAAATCACAATTTTCTGTTGCTTCCCCCACAGCTTAACCTCTGCAATGAATGGCCAACATCTGGCCACAAGGCAGTTCCCACCCAGTGACTGCTGAGAGTAATTCTGTCAAGGACAGGTCTGTCCTGGGTGTGTAAAAACCACTTTTGTGCTCTTCTATCAAACACACATCAGGTTCCCTTTGTCTACATGCCAACTTTCTAGTTTTGTTTTGAAAGATTTTGTTCCACGAAATTACTTTTATATCTTCTTGATTTTTGTTTCAGAACATTTCAACTTGATATATTAAATTTCAAATTTAGTAACCAGCTAGGAAAATGGAAATTCTCTGCAATTAATTTTTCTTATGAAGTGTGAAACTTGCACCTACACATTCTGCTAATTATGACACGCATAGGAGTCACAGTCTAGTGAAAACATGACTAGTTTTCATGCCTTGACAGCCTATACTATCTATACCCATACTCTCAGCAAACTGCCAAGTTCCTTCTAGAGAAAATTTCACACTTTGTGTACATTTTAAAATAGTTTGTTGCTATTTCTGAAAGTTATTAAGACTCCATTTTCTCAGAATTGTAACAGTTTGAGTCATTAATAAAACTCAAAACAACCAAGAAATGCTTTCATTTCACTACAGTGAATGAAGAACATAAACACACAATGGATAACACACAATGGTTTCATGCACTGCATATAAAGAGAAGGTTCGTGACGCTTTTGTTTTTCTGCAAATATTTTCAGTCATTGGTCTTTCAAGTGAGACTCTGCCTGGGATCATGTGACACTCTATACTGGGAAAGTACTTAGGAGTACGCGGAACACCTTCACACCTATTATCTCATTTGATCCTCATAGAAGTCCTGCAGCGGACACAGAAGCATTACCCTGTCTGCATTCAGCAGGTAAGCACTCTAAGGGGTTGGGGGCCTTGCTGGGTGTCACGACAGTGCTAGTCAGACAGAAGTGAGTACCAATTATAAACATACTTCTTGTCCTACTACCCTGACAGAATCCAGAGCCTGAAATAATTGTGGAGACGATCTGGTGCATTCTCTCCTCGCTCCAGCCTGATGGAGGATAACACTGCAATGGCTTGCCCATTGTCATGACTCAGAGTCCGGCCGCACAGGAACTAAGAACTCGCACATTTTTCCAGAATGGAACAGAAAGGAAGGTTTCAGAGTCAGACTGTGCCAGGTTTGGACCACAGTTCCAAAAGACACTATTTACGATCTTGTGTAAGTTACATAAATTCACTCAACTTTAGGTTCCTCATCCCTTAAGTGGGAATATTAATACTACTGAATGTAGTTGTGAGGATGAAAACAAATAGGGGCACGGGGTGTCTGGTTCATAATCGCTACTCAGCGTGCATTGGTTTTTTCCCCCTTCATTCCAAATCACCGTTTACATAATGGTACCTAGCTTTCAAAGTTCATGTCATAAACTAAAAACACTTAAGCAATTCATAGTTGTTTAAAAAATAGGTTTTAAATGTATTGTTTCTGATTTTTACAGGTAATCCTTACATTTTGCTTAATTATTTATTCCAACTTTTCATATATATAGTCCCTCTAATTAAAATGCTAGACCAAACAGTAAAGCTTGCTATTCTTATTATAATTTAAGATTTTAAAATGTAAGTCAAAACCCACGTGGGTCTGCTCTGGCCAACACATTTGTCATAATTTGTTTATTCTTGTAATTTCTTTTTTTACTTGAATCGCTTTGTGAGCAGAATGGACATTAATCCTTCCAATTATCAAGTATTTTGTGAAGTGACCCCTGCTGACACTGTTTTGCAGCAATAACTGCCAATATTCTCCAGGGCGGGGGTACTTAACACTAAGTAACAGAAATACATGTGATTCCAAATTGCATTCTCTCTACCGTCAAGTAGAGGTGGGCATGGTGCTGGGGTCACAGGAGCACCATGTGACCCTTAGAGGATTTTCATGGGATGCCACAGCCCACATAGGACCTATTTCACAAAGAAGCAGAACTCTTCAGCTCGTTCTGATGTTTCCCTCCTCATCATCTTCATAGTGAGGAATAAGAAAGAACCTTTATTTCCATTTTGCGACTGTGAGTACTGAAGCTGGGCGACTTGCCAACAGCCAGCAGAGCAAACGGGTGGAATTAAAATCCAGAGGAAGGACACCCAGTCCCTGGGCCTCCACAAAATCATATTCTCTCTTCCATGAAAGTCCTTTCTATTCTTCCAGGAAAAAAAATAGTGCATTTTGTGGAGTAAAAAAAAAAATTCTATTCTGATCTTGAAATTTTTGATGAAAAGGAGGAATTGCCCCTTGGAACATGGATTTAAATTCATGAGAAATAAATTTTAAAAGAATTCATTTTCATTCCTCTCAGGATCTCTGAAACAGACTAATTTCACTTTGTTTTTTAAAGTTATCTGAAAATTAAATAAACACAAACAAAATATGATAATCAGAGTGAGTAGATATGTATAATTCAGACTTTTTATAAAGCCAGAGTAGAAATTTTTATTAGATTTAATTAACGCAATTGCATATTCATGTGTCTACTCACATGTAATAAAAGATACAATTTGTTATTGCACTATTATCTAATGATGCAGTTCAAATGAAAGTATTTTTATACAAATAAGAGACACTGCAGCACTATTTCAATTTAAGTTTTCATACCTCCTCACTGAATTGACTTTTTTCCCCCCGCCACATTCACCGTCATTCCAAATAAGCTGTCAGGTCCAAAACAATCACTGCCTTCTTTCGGGCCATATTTTGTGGCTGTTCCCCCAGAGTAAAGCCTACCGGAAGTGGCCTTTAGGTGTATACGGCTGACAGAAGCAGCCCGCCTCTGTTTACTCTGCGGAACCTCATGCCCGGCGTATCTGAGTTTTAACAGCTTCCTGGCTTTCTCGACCATTAAGATGTTTATCTAACATCTTGCATTATTGTTTCTGTAACTTCACTTGGTTGCCTGGTTGTTAATTTTTCAATTACACAATACTAGATACATTTATATAAATCATCCTGAAATTTCTTTTGAAATGGGAACAGGAATAAGTGAGGAAATAAAATATTCAGCCCTGTTGTCAGATCCAATGTTACGGCTGTTGTCCTGGAATTATGACCCTGTGGACAAGAGAATACAATCATCGAAGCAGGAATCACGTTCCCTAGCATCATGCTGGAATAGTCTTGGAAAGTTCTCCCCACAGTCTGCATTCTTGGTTGGTAGAATGCACTAAGCATGGCAAGCCACTGACCTCTATTGGCTGTTTTCACTTGCTTTCTCCCCATGTTTATAGATGCGTAAGTCCCATGTGTCCTACAAACACAGGCAAATAGACATAAATAAACCCAGATTTTAAGGTCACTCACTATGGCTAAGGGATAGACAGCAGATTATATGACAGTTCCAGCCAGTTAGCTCCAATTCTACTCTTTCAGCTGATTCCAACATACTGGGGAACCCTAACGCACCAATGTGTATCCATTTCTTAGATGAAAGCTACCAGCTCCAGGAGCCTTTTCACAATGAAATTGTACACCGAATCCCAAGGTATAAAAGAGATAAAGGCAATATTTAGTTATACAATTATTTTATAAAAGGAAGTCCTTAATAATTATTCTGAAGTGAATATGGAAAGAACAATGATGTACTTTCGTAAATATTAAACTCTGACAGTTTTTGTGATATCAATGGCAGTATCCAAATTATTTTGCATTTGTTTCCATTAGAGAGTACAAAAGAGTCTGCATCCATTGAAATTCATAGCTACAGATGGTCAGAGTGTTTAATAGGAGATTTCCCACTAGAATAATTTAGATTAGCTTCAGGTGAAGTACCAAAATAATCTAGGTTATTATTGGGTAGGAGTAAATAAAGAACCTTTTGAGGTGTTCAAAATATTCTGTATCTTGGGCTATATGAAGATCACATGAATGTATTCAGCTATACACTTACGATCTATATATGTAACAACATTATGTATTCTACTCTACTAGGGAAACAATGACCCAGAGGCCTGACAAAGAGTGACAGAATTTTTATTTCGCAGTTAATAAAAATTTGTGGCAAATGTATATATTGTTTATTATTATTTTTAAAGTGAGAAAACAAGAACCAAAATGGTGTCTAAGGTATTTTCTTGGCCACACATGCTGCAGAGTCATGAGCTCTCGTACAAGCGACTGCTAGAGCATGGAGCGGGCACATGCTGCACACGTGGGCCTGGCTTTGCCTGACATTTAATTGAGTCTGGCACACGTGTGCTGTAGTAATGTACTCAGCTGTGCAATTTTATGTGAGTGGACATCTGTAGACATGAATTTGTAAAGGACTAGTGCAAAATGACAACTTTTACATGTAATAAAAAGTGATAACAGGAAGCAGCAACAACGAACATTTATGGAGGTTTTACTACATTACAGGCACTCTGCCAAGTTCTTGTGTTCACCACAAGAGTTACATTTACAGGAATTTTAAACACATGAACAGAGATGGCTGGAGATCTGTTTTGTGATCCGCCCCCACATAAGACAATCTGGTAGTACAAATTTAACGCACAGGCTTCACGTTTGTAAAAATGTTGGTAGGCAACTCACTTACATGTAATTCTGTTAAAACGGCAATTTAAAAAGTAATTAAAATTCATTAAAATGGACCCTAAACACTTAAAATGATGCTACCTTGAAAAGCATCATGAAAAGCAATTTTCTGATACCAGACGTTATCTTCTCATTCTCTATGTTTCTAGTTGACAAACTCCTTCGGTTGCACCACAGCAACAATGAACAAGCTTGGAGCCTCGACACGAATGGACTTCCTGGGTTAGGGCTCCTTTCCTTAACAACCACTGTCCTCGTGATCGATATTTTTCACATGTAAAGTTCTTGATACTTATTATTGTACCTCTTGCAAATGATCTATTGTCATTAAATTAAATCTTCTTTGACAGTAAAACTCTAAATTCCAAACATTCAATTACTTGAAGTAATTAATTATTAAAAAACAAATAAATAAATGTGGTTCCAACTGTGCTGAACCACAACGTCCATGCTCTCCTACTTAAGCTGAAGCCGTCCTCCTAGACACAGTTGTCGCGCATCACAATAGAGCAGAAATACAAACTTGGAACCACAAGATTAAACGGCAAAAGATATCGGACGGTTACCCGAAGTCATATTTACTGCAAAGGGCCTTTCAAGTATGTTAGTAAATAACCAGTTTTGTACAAAATAGACCTGAAAGATAATTTAGTCCAAACCCCTCGTTTTCTGTTTGGGACAAAAGCAAGGACCACAGAGGTTAGGTGACTCGTGCCAGGTCCACTGCTCGACAGTGGTGGACAGGCCAACTCCTCACCCCACCATTAAAATTCTAATTCTCTGTCACATTTTGGAATAATCTTTAAAAAAAAAAACTGCAAGTACACAGGTATACACATCTCTGGATATATTTTAGTAAAGAAAACACACAATGTTTTCATGTGGACCCTCTTCCTTTATATTTAAGCAGTTAAACCCTCCCTGTTGTCTGATGCCATTTTACTTACACACAACTTTGAAAACATTCTTAGGTTCCCCATTTGCTCCTGATGAAGCAACTTCAAAGCAAACTCTTCCAAGTTGTCAGTGTAACATTCTGACTTCAATCCCCCTAATTATTCCTAAAAGGATAGTGTAAGTAGAGTGCAAGAATCATAAAGGAATGCTTAGATTAATCTGTCCTGTGCAGGGTTTACCTTCTTTTTAACTAGCCCACAAAAAAACAACAACAACAAAAAAAATAAACAAAAAAAACCCAAACCATGAGATTAATGAATTTATTAGATAAGCTTATATAATCTATTCTGTAATGTAATGGATAATTTATCTACCTAAATTACCTGTGCTCTTCACTGCACAATTCGTATCTTTGTACTCTGTCTCCCAGCTAGAGACAGCTTATTACTGCTCTCCTTCATTTCTTTTCTTTTAAAAATTTGATTTAGAGAGGGGGGAGAGAGATAGAGATAGAGATAGAGATAGAGATAGAGATAGAGATAGAGATAGAGATAGAGAGAGACAGAGAGAGAAACATTAATTTGTTGTTCGCTTATTTATGCATTCATTGGTTGCTCCTTGACCAGGGACTGAACCTGCAACCTTAGCGTATCGGGATGACTCTCTAACGACTGACCTACCTGGCCAGGGCCTCCTCTATTTCTTTTTACCTGGTTTCAAAATCAACAAATTCCAGGTTTTACAAGCACCAGATTTGCTAACAAGAAAGTATTGATGTTTTTTTGCTGCCTAAATTGGAAAGGCATTGGAGACAATCTTAAATCTTTTTTTCCCCTGGATGAAGATGGTTTTGTCTGGCCCATGCAGACATTCCTGGTGAATGGAATGACTGGTGACTTCTTGGCATATAGTCAATGCTCAATAAATGTGACTGTCCATGAACGATAACATAAATTACTGCAATGGCAAAGCTTTAATACACTGGCACTCTTTGAATACAAATATCCTAGGTATCATAGTGGACCAAAAATGAAATCTTTCTTGGCATGTTAAAGGTGACATTCTCTACCTGTCTCCTCCTCAAAGGCTACTTAGCATGGTGTTCTACATAGGCAAATGTTCAGTATGCACTGAATGAATAATGCATAAGAATGAAGTAATTCCCTTCTGATGTTTGATGTGCTATTAGGTAGAACAATGCCGCCACTCAAAGTGATCTGGTAGGAGTATCTGGATGAATCAGTAATTTGATCTGCGATTTTGATTTAATGATCTAAGTTTTATGCAATATGAAAAAGTAATGCTGTAGTTCCTGGACACTTTACAAGCCCAGAAATCTGGAAAGTACTTAAGAGACTCTCATATCTCCAATTTGGATAAGAAATGGGAGGGCCAGAGTGTTATAAAGTATGACAGGGCCAGCAAATGAAAGGGCTACTACCAAAAGAAAGGGATCTTGTTTTCTCATTGGGGTGAACCAAGGCCCAACCTACCTTTTGGGTTTAAAGTTTACAAATACTCATTCATGTCTGAAGTTATGAGATCAAAGAAAGGAAAGAGAATTTCAAAGTTCCTGTGGATAAGAAGACAAACATGTACCAAGAATGAAAATGGAGAGAAGATAAAATGGCCTTGGCATATACTGGGCCTCCAACAAGTGTATTTCAAATGGATAAAAACTCATAATTGCTAGCCACACCAATTTGTCCAGATAATGATTAAATAAAAAAAATATATTTTATATATAAATATATATTCACTTATATTTATACAACTATGTAAATACATAAAAATAAGTATATTTACATAAATATATGAAAATAAAATATATAGAGAGTGAGAAGGAGGGGGACAGAGAAGGAGAGAGGGAGGAAATGGGGGGAAGAGAGGAGCGAAAGAGAGAGAGAGGGGTAAAGTATTTTTCACACAATTGTCTGAACAACTCTCAAACGTTCTTTTCACTCTGGGTAGATAGATCTCTAGACTGTATAAATGCTCATCACTAATATGCTGTCACCTTGTTTTTCTCGCTGTCCCTCATAACGACGTTTCTACATTTGTTTCTGGATGTCTAGGTTCCCAGCACTCACAATTCCTTCTTATTAGCCTGTTTCATCCAGGCTTTATGTCCTCTTCACAATTCAACTAGGTCTGCATTGTCTGTAGTTCATTTTTTGCCAAATTGAATAGGCTTCCCATTTTTCACTCTTCTGGAAACTCCGAGGGACAAGATCTGGTTGAAAATCACGCCTCCCCATTTTCTTTACGCTTCTCTGAGCCCCTGTCCTTGACTGACTTTCTTTCATCTGCCTCCTTACGGCCGGTCTTTCTCTAAAACTGGGTCTTTGGCATCCTGTTCTTCACTGTGAAAAATTGAATAGGTCCTATTTTAAGGAGTAAACAATCATTAGACTGCCTTAAAAAAAAAACCCAATAAAAACACTATCGGTATAAAAGGTAGTTGGAGATGTGGAGTGACTGAAACTCCTGCCCACTGCTGGTGGGAACGTAAAAGGCTGCCCCTACTTGGAAAAGGGCTTAGTGGATTCCTATAAAGATCAACATGCTTCTACCTTTAACTCAGCAATTCCTCTCCTAGGAATGTACCTAAGAGAAATGAAAACATAGGTCCATGGAAGATGTGCACATGCGTATTCACATAGCCTTACTATCTCATATAACAGCCCCAAATTAGAAACAACACATGTTCATGGAGAAGTGAATAAATAAATTATGTTACAACCATACAGTGGAATACTACTTAGCAATGGAACAATATGCAAGATCCCAAAAACACACTGAGAGAAGGAAGACAGAATGATATAAAGCACAATATATGATTCCCTAAATGAAGGGCCAGAATTATTCTTGGAGACAGACACCAGAAAGAGACTGGAGGCTGGGAGTAGGCCATGAATTTACTGGGGTGGGAGTGGGAAGGTGGGGCTGAGGAACAAAGCAACTTTCTGAGTGATGGAAATGTTCTATAGCTTGATTTGGGTTGCAGTTACATGGGTATAACAATTGTTAAACCCTTTGAACTGTACCATTAAAATAAGTGTATTTTATTATATATAAATAATACCTCAAAAAGCAAAAATAAATAAACCTCATTAATTGCTCTAGGCCAATGACTCCCTCTCTATTATTTCCAGTCCTCTTTAATCAGTTTCAGATCTACAAACACCACCAGGACAGCTCTATTTGAATCTTTCATTGTTATAAACTGCTCCTCTACCCACTCCTCTGAATTTACTACATTACTCAACTCAAAGGTAGGGTCATTCCTTCTTCCTCCATTTTTTCCCTCCTTTAGAACATAGTTAGCACTAAAACTATCGATTATTTCTTTAAAATATAAATCATAAATCCTTTCTCTTCATGACAGAACACAGGAAAGAACACTTTATCCAGAGTGGAAAATTACATTTGACTGGGCACCGTTAACGTCATTCCTTATTAGTTCTGTGATGCCAACTAAGTCACTTAATTTTCCTGAGTCTTATTTTTCTTATCTGAAATATGAGATAATTCAATCATCATTGTAGTAAGAAACATTGTGAGATACATACATAAAAATAAACTGATAGTTACAAAGCTCTACATTCTTATTTAATACCACACCCAAGGCTACTGTCGCTGATCCTCGTCCAAAGGCGCCGCCAGAGAGCTGGCTCAGGCCCAGGGCTGCTCGTGTCTGAACTGCTTCAATAACTTCCGGTATATTCTTCCTGATTTTTTAGGCACATGACCAAACTGTTACTCATCTTCATAACTAATAATTTACCATGTAATCCCCTTTAAAGCACTATTGTATAATCTTGATCTCTTAAAGACATCTGTGGCAAGATTTATAAAACCCCACATCTGTTTCAAAGTAGCTATAAATCTAGAAATGGGTAAAAATGTAGGAGTAAAAAGCCAAAGCTATAAATACATTTAAAAAATAGTTGATTTTAGTATGTAAAGACATTGCATGCTTTTAAATCAATAACTTTTGTTTTCTTGAACAGTTTCTAATTACACTGGATATTCTCACCTTGTAAAACTTTTACTGCTCCTGACTTTAGTTGGATAATAAGCATCATAAACAAACTACAGCAAAAATTAATTATTTTAACCCCACAATCTAATTTGCCCAATACAATATGACAAGAAGCTATTTTAATGTCTTGATTATAAAAGTCATTTTTTTCTAATAGATTTTCTTCTTTGCGTTCTCATATTATATATTTGAAACGTTTTTCTAAATGTGTAATTTAAATTGTTTGATATTTGCCTTAGAAAATGGAAACTACAATAATCAATCCCACATTTTCTCTCATTTGTAATAGTGCTTTACATATATAGAGCAAAATAGAGAGTGGTTGCAGAATGGAAGACCAAAATACTTTCTGCTTAAAGGTCATAAAACTTTAGCTCAAAGATTGTATTTTAAATTCACGCACAATTATTTGAATAACTGTCTCATATGTATAATGGCTTCGGTTTTATGTTTTATTAGTGTTTTGTCACTGTTGTAGCCCCCAGCCATATAATTTCAGAAACTGGGGGAAAGGGCACAAGAGCCGATGTTATTTGTTTTTCATTTTGTGCACCACGGAGATTAATCAATGTTAATTTGAGTTTAGAGACTAAACATAACTATATTTCAAAGGCTTTTCTTATTCAGCTGGAATTGGCCTCTTGCCTAGCTCTCCGTATTTTTGAAATGCAAAAATATGAGGTGAAATAAAACATTTCTGAGAGTATAACTCCGGAGATAAGAATATACACTAAGAAATTCAAACATCGAGACACAATAAATGTACTAGTGATTATTCATTTAAAAAATACATCATTAAGTGAATCTAGGAAGAATTTATGAGATCCAGCAAAACCATCTAGAAATTTTATAAGAGAACACTGACTAAAATTTGCTAAAACTTAGGAAATTAGTTTTTAAAAATAGGTATATTAGGTAATTTCAATTGCTTCTACAAACAACAGCCTTTCTTTTCTAAAATAATACATTAGTCATTTTCCTAAAGTTCCCCATCTCCATGGAGGGGGGAATACACTTCTTACCCTGCTGGGGTAGGTCATGCTGGGCTCAGTCATGTGACTTTGTGTTGGCCAATGGGATTTTGGCAGATGAGTGACATATGGCAAAGACTTAAAATGTGTTTGTACATATAGGGCTTGCCTTTTTGCACTCCAGCCATTGCTATGAGAAATACATGCCCTGGGTTGCCTGTTGGGTTTAGAAAAATGAGAGACATGAACAGTACAGCTCCCATAACCTGAAGACCTGCCCTAGCAGACGAGTTGATTCATGAAGAGAAGTAAATGTTTTATGATAGTATACCACCGAGTTTTGGAAGGGCTGGCTATATAGCATTAAAGTGGCAATAGGTGGTTGATGTTTTTTTGTCCCTTTTTTTTTCTCCCTTTATCTCCTCTGCGCTATACCCCATCCCATCATACCCGCCCCCTCAGTTCATGTCTATGGGTTGTACATATCAGTTCTTTGGCTTCTCAACCTCCCCCTATTTTGTTCTGTTTTGTCAACATTTTCCTGCCACCACTTTCCCCAGCCCCACCCCTCCCTAACTCCCACCCTCAACCCTTCCCCCATTTGGCTTTGTTGAGGGATCCTTTATGTATGTTCCTTGATGACCTTTCCCCTTCTTCCCCCACCGCCTCCCCCCCCAACCCCCCCGTTATCTCCCTCCTTTCCCCTTCTGGTTACTGTCAGTTTGTTTTTTATTTCAATGTTGCTGGTTATATTTTGCTTGCTTATTTGTTTTGTTGATTAGGTTCCACTTATAGGTGAGATCATATGGTATTTCTCTGTCACTGCCTGGCTTATTTCACTTAGCATAATGCTCTCCAGTTCCATGCATACTGCCGCAAAGGGTAGTAGCTCTTTCTTTCTGCCGAGTAGTATTCCATTGTGTAAATGTACCACAGTTTTTTGATCCACTCGTTTACTGCTGGGTGCTTCTAATTCTTGGCTATTGTAAATTGTGCTGCTATGAACATCGGGGTGCATAGGTTCTTTTCAATTGGTGTTTCAGGATTATTAGGGTATAATCTCAGCGGTGGAATTGCTGGGTCAAAAGGCAGTTCCACTTCTAGATTTTTTAGGAAATTCCAAACTGTTTTCCACAGTGGCTGCACCAGGTTGCATTCCCACCACCAGTGCACTAGGGTTCCCTTTTCTCCACATCCTCACCAGCACCTTGTTGTTTGTTGATTTGTTTACAATGGCCATTCTGACTGGTGTGAAGTGGTTTCTCACTGTGGTTTTAATTTTATTAAAAATAAACATGATGGCTGATTTTTATTATTATTTTCTGAATATTTTATTGTTTATTCTATTACAGTTGTCCCAATTTTTTGGCCTTTGTCCCCCTCTCCCCAGCCTGCCCCCATTCTCACTGTCAATCCCCACATAGACGTCCATCTCCATGAGTCATGCATATATGTTCTTTGACTAATCCCTTCACCTAATTTCAACCAGACCCCACCTCCTCTCTCCCCTTCTACAGCTGTCGGTCTGTTCCATGTTTCTGTGCCTCTCTGTTTTGCTCATTAGTTTATTTTGTTCATCAGATTCCAGTTACAAGTGAGATCATGTGGCATGTCTTTTACTGACTGGTTTATTTCACTTGGTATAAAAGTCTCTAGTTCCATGCTGGCACAAAAGATCAGAATTCCTTCTTTTTAACTGCTGCATGGTATTCCATTGTATAAATACACCACAGTTTTTTTATCCACTCATCTACTGATGGGCACTTAGCGCTGTTTCCAATTCTTGGCTATTGTAAGTAACACTGCTATGAACATAGGGTTGCATATATGCTTTTGAACTGGTGTTTCAGGATTGATGACTAATTTTAAATAACTCTGGTACTGGACTTGGGGAAGTGTCATGTATATTTTTTTTGTTTTATTAAATTACATTTTAAGTTTGGGAGCAGACTTCATTGGTTGACTGTCTCAGCCCACCCCTATTTTTCTTTTCCTTAGCTATGTTCCAGAAAGTGGAACCACGTAGACTAGTTTGGGCCAATGAGCTATAAGCAGACGTCGCAGGGTCGGGCTCCTGGGAAAGCTTCATAAGAGTGCCATGGTTGGCCTGCATGTTCCTCGGGCTAATGAGTTTGTTTGTTTTGCTTCTACCCCTTCCCTTCTGACTAGAATAAGGGCAGGGCTCCTGGAGACTCAGCAGACTTCACATAACCCTAGGTAAGAAAGCCACAAGTGAAGGACATCAAAACAGAAAGTGAAAAGAAATTTTAAGAACATTCCGAGTACCTGCACCAGCCTGTCCTGACTATGGCAGACTCCTGTTACCCTAGAAAAGTTACTCTGTTTGAGCTCTCTATTAAGTTTATTGTTTCTTGCAGCCAAAAGTAACATTAACAAATATTTAGAAGGACAGATAGGTAGATGGGTAGGTAAATAGGTAGGTAGGTTGATAGAGATGATTTTATTCAAATTACTTAGAAAATACATAATTCTATCTAGAAATATTATTTGACTCAATCTAATCTTAAAAATTGGATAAAAGATCATTTTAGCTAAGAATATGTAATTACACCAAAATTAAGTTTCAGTTTTTATATTTTAGATATGCTTTCCCATAAGTTGAGATAAAATAACACTAATGATGCATCAGATAATTTTAAAACTAAAATGTGGCAGAATTAATTTTATTTTATAATTTAAAGTCTGGAACTCTTCTCCCCACACTAATAATTTAGAAGATTAATCAGGAACATTCTCAAATGTGCTGGTATTTTTACTATAGTAAGTGCACAGGGTTGGGATTGAATTTTCAGGGTAAGCAACGATGTAGATTTCTTCTGGGCGGCCACCCTGAGGTGTGTGATTGTGAAAGAAGGTGGCAAAATATCATGGTTAAACAGCAAGCCAATAAGATTCACCCTTATCCAAGCTATCTTTCTTTTATTTCTATCCAATTTTTCTACACAGCAGCACGTTCTCCATGAAAACGTATCCATCAATATTTTACTTCCATTTGATGCATGTAAGCAAATGGTTTTGATGAGATTCGAGTGTGTGGCAATGTGCTATAAAGTAAGGGAGAATTGTGGTGCACCGGCTATAACTTACAAAGAGTAATAAGGAGAGAATGTCTAGAGCATTTGACTGAAAATAAGAGATTATATCCTGTTGAATTGAGTTAATTTTGCATAGATTACAATATAGTTTTCTTTTTTTTCTTTTTTATCATGTGTACTTTTTCTGACCATATTAATAAATGAAACAGTGATGAATAGTTCTGGGAACTTGTAGAAAACATTAATATTTCAACATTATCCCTGAGTACCTATGTCAACGCACACCAAAAATGCATGAGAAATGACTACCTATACTCACTTCTTACGCCCATTAAGAATATATATGACAAATATAAATTGTGCACATAAATTTACAATATGATTACAGCTAGAACATACAGCAAGAAAAAAGCTACATGAAGATCTCACATGGAAATATAAGTCAAACAGACTTCCAGCCGAGACGGAGGTGTAGGTAGATACACTTTGTCTCCTCGCACAACCAAAAGAAGGACAACAACAAATTTAAAAACAAAAAATAATCAAAACTGCCAGAAAACTGAACCGTATAGAAGTCCGACAACCAAGGAGTTAAAGAAGAAACATTCATCCACACTGATAGGAGGGGCAGAGACTGGCAGCAGGGGCAGAGAGGATGTGTGGCAAGGCTGTGGTGGGTGGACCGGGGTGGGTAAGGCAGCAGCTGGCAGACCTGGTGGTCCCACATTTGCGTGCAGATAAACCAGTGGGAACAACTGGGGAGTGAGACCACGCCACTCAGGGTTCTGGAGCAGGAAAAGAA
This sequence comes from Mormoops blainvillei, assembly GCA_004026545.1. Taxonomy (NCBI): domain Eukaryota; kingdom Metazoa; phylum Chordata; class Mammalia; order Chiroptera; family Mormoopidae; genus Mormoops; species Mormoops blainvillei. Next base: position 280,112 of record PVJD01000316.1, on the reverse strand, counting down.
AGCCTCAAAACCTCTACCAGTAAAAACCTGTGGAGGTCGTGGTGGTGGGAGATACTGCCAGTCTCACAGGGCAGTTCGTTTGAGAGAGGGTCCTAGAATGTACACAAACCTACCCACCTGGGAATCAGCACCAGAAGGGCCCAATTTGCTTATAGGTATTGGGAGAAGCGACTGAGAGCCGGCTAAGAGCCAAGCAAGCAGTACTGTTCCCTCTCTGACTCCCCACCCTCCACAGCACCGCAAGGTAGTGACGTGGATTGCCCTGCCCCTCACAACATAATAGGTACACCGAGACAAAATAAACATGGCCCAAATGAAAGAACAGATCAAAGCTCAAAAAATAAAACTAAGCAATGAAGAGATAGCCAACCTAACTGATGCAGAGTTCAAAACACTGGTAATCTGGATGCTCACAGAAATGGTTGAGTACTGGTCACAAAATTGAGGGAAAGGTGAAGGCTAAGCAAAGTGAAATAAAGCAAAATACACAGGGATCCAATGTGAAGGGAAGGAAACTGGGACTCAAATAAATGATTCAGAGCAGAAAGAAGAAATAAACATTCAGGCAGAACAGAATAAAGAAACAAGAATTCAAAAAAATGAGGAGAGGTTGAGGAACCTCCAGGACAACTTTAAATGCTCCAACATCCCAATCATGGGAGTGCCAGAAGGAGAAGAGGAAGGGCAAGACACTGAAAACTTATTTGAAAAAATAATGAAAGAGAACTTCCCCAATCTGGCAAAGGAAATAGACTTCTGGAAAGTCCAGGAAGCTCAGAGAGTCCCAGAGAAGTTGGACCCAAGGAGGCACACACCAAGGCACATCATCATCACATTATCCAAGATAAAAGGTAAGGTGAGACCCTTAAAAGCAGCAAGAGAAAAGAAAAGAGTTACTTACAAAGAAGTTCCCGTAAGACTATCCGCTGATTTTTCCAAAGAAACCTTACAGGCAAGATGGGGCTGGAAAGAAGTATTTAAAGTCATGAAAGACAAGGACCTACATCCAAGAATATTCTACCCGGCAAAGCTATCATTTAGAATGGAAGGGCAGATAAAGTGCTTCCGAGATAAAGTAAAGTTAAAGGAGTTCATCATCACCAAGCCCTTATTATATGAAATGTTAAAGGGACTAATCTAAGAAAAAGATGAAGATCAAAAATATGAACAGTAAAATGACAACAAAATCACAAGTATCAACGATGGAACCTAAAAAAAGAATAAAAACAAAAACAAACTGAGCAAACAGCTAGCACAGGAACAGAATCACAGAAATAGAGATCACATGAAGGGTTATCAGTGGGCAGGGGGAGGCGAGAGAATGTGGGAAAAGGCACAGGGAATAAGAAGCATGAATGGTAGGTACAAAATAGACAGGGGGAGGTTAAGAATAGTACAGGAAATGGAGAAGCCAAAGAACTTACATGTACGACCCATGGACACGAAGTAAGCAGGGGAATGCTGGTATGGGGGCGTGCAGGGCAGAGGAGAATTAAGGGGAGGAAAAAAAGTGGGACAACTGTAATACCACAATCAATAAAATATATTTTTTTAAAAAAGAAAAGAAAAATGTCAAACAATCAATTTGGAGTACAGTGTATGACCACATGAGATTCCATTGTATTTAAAATGATGAGTTACCTTATTAAATTGCTAACACTAAATCATTTTTAAAAATAAGTTTAAAGTAGTAAAAAAAATAGCTACTCTAAAATAAAAGTGGTTCTTCAATTCTATCCATGATGTAATTTTGGAATCTCTTATTTAAATAAAAATAAAAAGTTTGTATTTAAAAAGTTTGATTTCTATCTATTTTTAAGTTAATCACCAAGAAATAATAAATTCTCATGAGAATGAGGCTGACACTTTAAAAACAAATCAACACTCAGTTAATGCAGTAATTTTCAAATATTTAGGAAGGCCAAAAGTAGTTTGTTTATAACTATAGACTATCAGAAGAAGGTGATTATTCAGTTGTGGTGGGGCCTGTGTCAAACTGATTGTTTAGCATTATGTGTAGAGTGTAAAATGCCCACCATAGAGATGACAAACAATAAACATTCTCAAAACAGCAACACCTGTGTAGTAGCTTTCACATATACCTTTTATTTTTAGTGATCTAAAAGATTTATGCACCAAGAATTCTAAGGATAAGCTCACACACGTAACTATAGCTACATCATTTTTAGGGACTAAAGTAGTTAATGGCTGCTAGAAGATACAGTAATAATATGTAATACAATTTTTTTCTAGGATAATAGATATTTTTGATTCATCAGGGAATATATAAATTTCAAGACCCCGGGGGTGGGGGGAGGCAGGTATAAAGTAAGCAAATGTTTTGGAATAAAATATTTTTTTATGTTTGTTTTTTCATTTTTTGTTTTGGTTAAACAAATGTTTGCAAATTCCCTTAGAGAAAGAGAATTTTTGTAATAGCATGGAGCAAAAAGTATAAGTGAATAAAGAGATTCAATCCTGAATCTCTCTCTCTACAGGAGTGTGATGCCAGAATAATTAGTTGTCCTCTATGGAGCTCAGTTTCTTCTGCAACACTAAGAAATTCTAATTAATGTTCTCTAGTTGGTCACTAAGTTTGCTTTTTTACTGTAGTCATTCCATAACTTTCCTGCCTCAGGGTCTCTGGATTTGTTGTTTCCTTTGCCTGGAATGCCCTTCCTTTAGAGATCCTTGCAACTTGATGTTATACTTCTTCAGGTCTCTGCTAAGGCATAATGTTATGAGAAGTCTTCCCTGAACACCTTATATGAAATAATAAACTCTGTCTACCACCTCCACACTGCCTAGCACCCAAATCCTATTTCCTTGACCTCCACAGCACTTACCTTCTCTAGGAATATATGCTTGTTGTCCTCCTCCTCCCACCTCCTCCCTTGAATATAGACACCACAAGATCTAATGTCTTCAATTGTTTAAAAAAGTGCCTTGCCATGTACCATGCCAGCCCTGCAGGTATACGGACGGTGAGGACATGTTATGTGCCCTCTGTATAGCTCAACATACAGCAGGTATATATGCATATATACATATGTGTATATAGACATTCTTTGGGATATACAGTGCTCAGTCTGCACAACCAGACCCAGCTTCCTTAAGACTGATACCTGTAAAACACAAACTTGAGCATGCCATTTGGCTTAAACCCTATCGATGGCTCCCATTGTCTACAAAATAAATTCATCCTTCCTGATCAGGCACCTCACTGCCCCTCCAAGTAGCTCCATCTCTCCTCCATACACATTTATGCGTCCCTACCACACATGAATATTTTTATCTGTTCCAGTCTGAGTTACGTGCCCACCCATGCCATTCTCTCACTGCCACCCTTCATGTTTTCATCTTATTGTGCTTTAAACCATCGCACGGATCTGATGCTGAACTCCTTGCTGTCAAGTACTATGAGTCATTCATAACCCCAGCATGTAACACAGGGCTGACTAAATGAATGAATTACACATCACATGATTATGTAACTTAATCTGATAATTTGGGAAACGATTCAAATTACTGAACAGTTCCAAAATGGCAGAGGAGTAAGTGGAAGCTATATTGACCCCCGCTCAGGACCAATCTGGAATTAAAACTAAATTGTAGAGAAATCATCCTGAATAACCAACTGAACACTAGCTGGAGAGAAGCCCTATAACCAAGAACAGACAGAAGAAACCACTTCACCACAATGAGGCTGGTAGGGAGGGCAAAGGAGGCACGAGAGGGGCTCCCATGGGCAGTAGCTGATATCCTGGAGGGATATTTCAGTGACTGGGGAGCTCCTCCTGTGAAGTGTGGGGTCTAAACCCCAAGCTGGGCTCTCCAGCCTAGACCACATGAGCCAGAAAGGAACGCATATAACATCCAGCTGTGAAAAGCAGCAGGGATTCTGTCTGCCAGGGAGAGACAGCTGGAGACTCAAAGAGCCCCTTAACGGGCCAATGAACAAAATTTCATTTGCAGCCCCTTACCCTGGGATCCAGCACAGGAAGGGAAGAGTGGACTAGAGATGCTTGAGGAGAATCTGGGTTAGAGACTCTTAGGAGAGAATTGAAGGAACAGCAACCAGGATCCCTGTGCTGAGTCATCCCCTACACTGCAGAAGCCATCATTCTCAGGCACAGCACTCCCAGCTAAATGGCATCCACCTGAGGGGAAGCAATAGTCCCACACACAGGAATTACTCTGACCCACCCTGTGGTGTTTAAGCCAGGCTGCTGATTACAGCTTGAGGCTATAATCACTGATCAGTTTAACAACTAAGGTGGAAAAACAAAGCAGCAGCCAAAATAGGAAGACAAAAACACAGATCCCCAATGAAAGAACAAGAAAATTCTCCAGAAGAAGAACTAGATGAAATGGAGGCAAGCAACTTATCAGAGAGTTTAGAGTAATGATTATAAGGATACGCAAGAGCATAAAAAAAGACATAGAAACCATAAAAAAGGACCAGTAAGAAATAAAGAATGCACTATCTGAGATAAATAATAGACTGGAAGGAATAAAGAGTAGGTTAGATGAAGCACAGGACTGAATCAGTGATATGGAAGAGAAGGTAAAAAAAAATGCCCAGGCAGAGCAGCAAAAAGAAAAAAAAAATTTTTTTTAACTGAGGAGAGCTTAAGAAATATTTTGGACAACATTAAGCATAACAACATCCACATCATGGGAATACTGGAAGGAGAAGAGAGTGAGCAAGAGATCCAGAACATATCTGAAGAACTAATGACCGAAAACATTCCCAATCTGGTGAAGGAAAAAGACACAAGTCCAGGAAGCTCAGAGAGTCCCAAACAAGTTGGATCCAAAAAGGTCTACACTGAGACACATTATACTTAAAATGATAAGGCTTAAAGACAAGGAAAGAAAGAAAAGCTGTAGGAGAAAAGCAGGTAGTTACTTACAAGGGAGCACCAATTAAACTGTCACCTGGTTTCTCAACAGAAATATTTCAGGCCAGAAGGGAGTAGCATGAAATATTCAAGGTGATGAAAAGCAAAGACCTACAACCAAGGCTACTTTACCCAGCAAGGCTATTATTTAAAATCAAAGGAGAAATAAAGAGCTTCCCAGTGAAGAAAAAGCTAAACTAGTTTGCGAACATCAAACCAGTACTACAACAAATGTAAAAGGGCTTGCCTTAAAAAGAAAGAAAGAGGAAAAAAAAAAAAAACCCAGAGGAAAACAGGCCAACAATAAAATGGCAGTAAATACATTATCTATCAATAATTACCTTAAATTAAAGGACTTAAATGTTCTAACCAAAAGACATACTGTAGCTGAATGGCTAAGAAAACAAGACACACACATATGCTGCCTCCAAGAGACCCATCTCAGATTGAAAGATACACACAGACTAAAAGTAAAGGTATGGAAAAAAGATATTTCACGCAAAAGGAAAGGAAGAAACAGCTGGGTTGGCAGTACTTATATCTGACAAAATAGACTTTAAAACAAAGGTTACAGGAAGAGACAAAGAAGGACTACATAATGATAAAGGCGAGAATCCAAAAGGGGTATATAACCTTAGTAAACATTTATGCACCCAACAGAGGAGCACCTAAATATGTGAAGCATATCTTGATGGACATAAAAGGAGAGACTGACAGAAATACAATCATAGTCAGGGATTTTAACACCCCATTGACTTCAATGGACAGATCTTCCAGACAGAAAATCAACAAGGAGACAGTGGTCTTAATGACACATTAAATCAAATGGATTTAATTGATATCTTCACCTAAGCAACAGAATATACATACTTTCGAAGTGCACATGGAATGTTTTCTAGGACAGACCATATGTTAGGACACAAAACAAGTCTCAATAAATTTAAGAAGATTGAAATTGTATCAAGTATCTTCTCTGACCACAATGTTATGAAACTAGAAATCAATCACAAGAAAAAAATAGAAAAACATGCAAAGACATGAAAACTAAATAACATGTTATTAAACAATGAATGGGTCAACAAGAAGATCAAGGGAGAAATCAAAAGATATCTTGAATCAAATGAAAATGAGGACACAACAGTCCAAAATCTCTGGGGCACTGGGAAAGTGGTCCTGAGAGGGAAATTTGTAGCATTACAGGCCTATCTCAAAAAACAAGCAAATAAAAAGCTCAAATAAATAATCTAACTTCACACTTAAAGGAACTTGAAAAAGAACAACAAACAAAGCCCAAAGTGAGTAGAAGGAAGGAAATAATAAAAATCATGGCAAGAATAAATGAAATAGAGTCTAAAAAAATAAAACAAAATATCAATGAATCCAAGAGCTGGTTCTTTGAGGAGATAAACAAGATTGACAAACCTTTAACCAGACTCATCAAGAAAAAAAAAAGGACCCAAATAAATAAAATCAGAAATGAAAGAGGAGAAATAACAATGGACATTGTAGAATACAAAGGACTGTAAGAAAATATTATGACAAATATATGCCAATGAACTGGAAAACCTGGATGAAATGGATAAATTCCTAGAAATATACAATCTTCCAAAACTAAATCAGATAGAACCAGACAATCTGAATAGACTAGACTAGATTACATCTAGTAAAACTGAAGCAGTGATAAAAAAAACTCCCAAAAAACAAAAGCCCCGGACTGGATGGCTTCACAAAGTAATATTACCAAACATTCCAAGATGAACTAACACCCTTCCTTCTCCAACCATTTCATAAAATTCAAGAGGAGGAAAGGCTCCCAAACTCGTTTTATGAGGCTAGCATTATGCTAATTCCAAAACCAGATAAAGATACCACAAAGAAAGAAAATTATAGCCCAATATCCCTGATGAACATAGATGCTGAAATCCTCAACAAAATAATAGCAAACCAAATATGAGAATGAATCAAAGAGATCACACACCATGATTAAGTGGGATCTATTCTGGGAATGCAAGGTGGGTACAACATTTGCAAATCAATAAATGTGATTCACCACATAAACAGAATAATGGATAAAAACCACATGATCATATGAATAGATGCAGAAAAAGCATTGATAAATCCAGCACCCATTCATGATACAAACTCTCAGCAAAGTGGGATTAGGGGGAACATAGTTAAATATAATAAAGGACGTATATGACAAACACCCTGCCAGCATCATATTCAACAGGCAAAAACTACAAATGTTCCCCTTAAGATTGGGAGCAAGACAGGGATGTCCACTATCATCTCTCTTATTCAACACAGTACCAGAAGTCCCAGCCACAGCAATCAGACAAGAAGAAATAAAAGGCATCCAAACTGGAAAGGAAGAAGTAATACTGTCATTATTTGCATATGGTATAATACTGTACTTAGAGAACCCCAAAGATTCCACCAAGAAACCACTGGAACTGATAAATGAATTCAGCAAAGTAGCAAGATATAAAATTAATATACAGAAATCAGTTGCATTTTTATATGCCAATAGTGAACAGAAAGGGAGATTAAGAAAACAATCCCATTCACAACTGCAACAGAAAGAATAAAGTACCTAGGAATAAACCTAACCAAGGATGTAAAAAACCCGTTTTTTGAAAATTACAAGACACTGAAGAAAAAAATGAGGAAGATACAAATTAGTGGAAGCATGTATCATGTTGATGGATTGGAAGAATTCACATCTTTAAAATATGCATGCTGCCCAAAGCAATTATAGATTCAATGCAATTCCTATCAAAATTCCAATGATGTATTTCACAGAATTAGAGCAAATACTGTAAAAATTTATATGGAACCACGAAAGGCCTGGCATGGCAACAGATATCCTAAGAAAGAAGGACAATGTTGGAGGAACATCAACCTTCCTATAAGGCCGTTGTAATCAACACAGCTTGGTATTGGCATAAAAACAGACACACAGATCAATGAACAGAACAGAAAGCCCAGGAACAAACCCACACCTTTATATTCAATTAATATTTGACAGAGGAAACAATCACATACAATGGGCTAAATTCAATAAATGGTGTTGAGAAAAATTGGACAGATACATACAAAAACATGAAATTAGACAATCTTTTCACACCACACACAAGAATAAATTCAAAATGGATCAAAGACTTAAATGTTTGACCTGAAACCATAAAAATCGGAGAAGAAAACATAGGCAGCAAAATCTCAGACACTGCTCACAGAAATATTTTATCAGATACATCTCCTCAGGCAAGGGAAACAAAAGAAAAAAATAAATAAATGGGACTACATCAAACTAAAAAGTTTTTGCACAGGAAAGGAAATCATCAACAAAATAAAAATACAACCCACAGAATGCGAGAATATATTTGCTGATACATCTGATAAGAGGTTAATACCCAAAATTTATAAAGAACTTAGAAAACTCAAGAACAAAGAATAAAACAACCCATTAAGAAATGGGCAAAGGCCTGAACAGACACTTCTCCGAAGAGGACACACAGATGGCCAAAAGATATAAGAAAAGATGCTCAATGTCACTAATCATCAGAGAAATGCGAATTAAAACCACAATGAGGTATCATCTCACACCTGTCAGAATGGTTATCCTCAATAAATCAACAAACACCAAGAGCTGGTGAGGATGTAGAGAAAAGGGAACCCTTTTGCATTGTTGGTTGGAATGCACACTGGTAGAGATACCTCAAAAAATTAACAATGAATCTGTCTTCGACCCAGTGATCCCACTTCTGGGAATATATCCCAAGGAACCCAAAACACTAATATGAAAGACCATAAGCACCCCTATGTTCACTGCAGTGCTATTTACAATCACCAAGATATGGGAGCAGCCCAAGTGTCCAGCAGTAGACGAGTATAAAACAATCAGGGTGCATTTACACAATGGAATACTACTCGGTCGTAAAAAAAGAAGAAAGTTTTACCCTTTGCGAGAGTATGGATGGACCTGGAGAACATTATGCTAAGTGAAATAAGCCAGTCAGAGAAAGACAAATACCATATGATTTCACTCATATGTGAACAAATGAACAAATCGAACTAATAAGAAAAATGGGGACAGACTCATAGATGGAGAGCAGGCTGACAACTAGTGGTGGGGGAGGAATTGAGCTAAAAGGAAAAAGGACTCATGGACATGGACAACAGTGTGGTGATTGCTAGAGGGTAGGGGGTATAAGGGGACTAAATTTTAATGGAAAAACTACAATAAAGATTAAATTTAAAAATTCAGAAGAACAAACAAAAAAACAATGACCAACCCAATTTGGTACACTTTACTTAATTTACAAAGAGACCACTGCTGTCCACCAAAGCGGGTAACAGGAACTGTGTATGAGCTACAATCTCTATTTGCTACTATGTCCAAGGACTGAGTTATTCGGTTTTCACTATTTTTAACTTTTCTTTTTTTTCAGGCTTGGAAGACTGTTGGGCTAATGAAGACTAAGCATACACATTAGCTTTTATATGAGTTCATTTACAGTAAATCAGTAGCTTTTTCTGACCTCCTTCAACAGAAGAGGGACCTAAAAAAGTAGTATTTATTTCCCCAGGCAACACAGGGGAGCCTCCAAGATTTATCCATCAGTAACCCCACATCAGCCATTATAGTCACTGTTAGAGAACTAGACTTCCATCTGAAGGTATGAATCAAAGGTATGTCTCTCCTGAGACATAAAATGGAAATCTGAAGGTGTCCCAAACATGTTAGGCTTATTAAATAAAGATATAAGTTCTTTTAATGAGATAATACTCCGGGAAGGATCTAAGAGCAAAAGCTGAAATCATTAGACACATTGAGCTCTCTGACATTTGCTCTGGCACAATCATCTCAGCTGGGTTTATTCTAATCAGCAGGTAAGGGAAATAACATGACTCAAATACTTCTCAAATCTTTCAGTCAAGGGGTATAAAATAAGATGACACAGTACCAATTCAACACTTTGACAAACTTTTCTGTTTAAATGTTGATGGTGGTTCTAAAAGGGACATTCATTTTTTTGGCTTTGGGAATGTCAGTACTTATGTTTATACTGAAATGCACTTGAAACCATATTTTTCCTAGCAATAACCATTTAAATGAAATAACAATAACAGTGAGGTTGATATAAAAACACTGTAATACACTGGTATTTTATTTTCTCACATTTCAATAAAAACCTGCAGTTTGCAATGTAACTGTAAGAGAATGGTATCTATACTCAATTAAGTGTTCCTGTATGCATATGTGCTTTCTAGGGTAAAACACATCTCCCTCCAGACAAGCCTTTTAATCAAGCTCTTCAGCACAAATTATATATTCTTTTGTAACTTCCCTGCTGTTACAAATGTTTTGGATTTTAAAAAGTTATCTGGGCTATACACAGAAGACTTGCTTATTAACCTTTTAAAGTTGAATCATTATCACTGGATTTTAGGCAGGATTAATAGTTAAGCTCCCACCCATTACTAGATTTAAGTAAACTTCATATTGGCCAATACCAGGATGTATTCGATGAATGTCACTATTTTGAATTGAGAATTAAAGTTTGACATTCTCAAATTATGTTTAAAGTGCTTGATATAATTTATAAAAATGTTTAATTTTGATATTTCTTTAAATTCAACATAAGGTTTATATTTAAAATGTCAAAAAAAATCTGTTGTGATTCACAGAAGAGAAATACCTTTAAAAAATTCTCTAAAGGCATTTGAAAGAATAATTTTCTCCTAATTCAAGTAACAATGAGTTTAAAGATAAAAGAAGTCTGAAATTAGTTCATGAATGTTTTCTTACTTTTCAAGACTCAAAAAGCTTTGCTGATTTTGGATAGTTATTTTGGAAGGTTTAGAGATTTTAAAGGCACAGCAAAACAACAAAAACAAAAACAAAAAAAACAAAAAAACCCCCCAAAAAACAGGAGCCACCTTCATGTAGGAATATGGGTTTATAGTCACACAAACTTGGATTTGAATATGAGCTCTGCCAATTACCAGTTGTAGGACCTCTGGGAACAGAATAACCCTCCCTGAGCCTTTGTTTCTTTCTCTGTAGGATAAAAACAGGATCACAGGGTGAATTAAATAAAAACTATGTAAGTTTTCATAGAATTTGCCAAAAAGTGGGCTCTCACTAATGGCTCTTTTGTTTTTTCTCTTTTCCTCACCTCTAGTACTTTTTTTCTGCTGTAATTTAAAAGACATTAACACAATTGTAAGTGAGGAGATTAAGAGAAACAGGAGGTGAGTTCAAGAAGTTTGAAACAAGAAAAGGAAGAAAATAAATGATCACCTCCTTAAGATTTCTGACTTTCTTTGATCATTAAATGCTATTTTCTAAATTAAGAGCCGTGGTATCCGAAACTAGCAACAGAATTTGAAGGAAGCAATCATACATCTAACTTGCTAACTATCTGCTCTTTCAAACAGCATTTAAGTGAAGGTAGCCTAAAGATAAGACTCTCTATTTTCAGTAATTCACAAGTTGTTTTGTTTTAAGAGAGCCACTTTACATGAACAACATAGGGATGACCTTTGAACAATGCGGGGCCAAGGGTTCTGACTCCTGTGCATTCAGAAATCGATGTGTAACTTTTGACTCCCCCAAAACTTAACTGCTAATAGCCTACTGATGTCTGGCAGGCTTGCTGATACTATAAACAGTCAATCAACACATTCTGTATGTTATGTGAATTATGAACTATAGTCTTAAAATGAAGTAAGCTAGAAAAAATGTTAAGAAAATCATAAGTACGTTTACAATATTTATTGAAAAATATCTGTATAGAAGTGAACCTGAGTAAGGCAAAGGTCAACAGGAGGAAAACAGTGAGGTGTTTTAATTAGCTGAAATGTAATCAACAATGAACCATTTAAAAACATCCTTTTAAAACAGGTGCAAATATCAGAGATGCTAGCCAAAGCAAAAAGTTATTAACACTATTGTTTTATGTTGCTTTGTTCCCTTCTGAGAGTTATAATTAAAATCAGAGGGCAGACTACTCAGATATGGTATGAGTTAAACTATAATGTGCACTTACGAAGTCTGAAAGGACCGAGACTGAGAAACACAGGTGCATGTCCTTAGCATCTCCATCTGCTTTCTCCACCCTCCACGCTACCATTTCTCATTTCACTCTTACTGAAAGTATTACATCTACAGCCTTGTTCTTAAAGGTTAGTGCTTGCTCCTGGTTAAATAGAAATTTCTGTGAACAGGGTCCTATTTCAGATATTATGATTCATTTACACTTTAACTTGAAGGAAGGTGATTATTCTACTTACACCAACAAATGAGGATTATGAATGTTTGGATTTAGAAAAAAAGAAGTAAATGGGTTACAGAGATTAGAGGCTCTGGATAACAAAGCCAGGCTTTGCCTATTTAAAAAATATTGTTGTTTTGCCTAGGGTAAGAGTTAATTATAATAATTTGCTCTAATCATGAGTCTGTACCTCTCTTTTCCCAAACGCTTATTTCATAATTATGTTTGTCAAGTTGTTAAGGGTAATGACCCTATTATTCTATTGGGGGTAAAAAAAAAAAAAAGAAAGAAAAGAAAAGAAAAAAAGAAAAAAGAGAAACAGGTCAAAATAAAACAGATGTTCTCTGAATTACTAGAAGTTGGCTTTGTCAGAATTACTGAATACATGGTTTCTGACTTGGCCGGTATCTCCAGAAGTGAAATAAGAAAAGGGTAGAGCCTGTCCGTGGGCCTCTCTGGCCATTTCTTCCAATTTATCTGAACTCACTGATGCTGAGCTGATAAACAGGAATCACGTGGATCAATGCAAGGGCTTGAAATGATCAGTCCTAGCGCAGAGCAGTAGCCTCATTATAAAAATCTGTATAAATCGAGGTAACCTCAGGTTGCTGCTCTAGCCACCAAGCAATGTTCTTTTTTATTTAAAGACAAGTATGTGAATATTTGTGGTGGGGCAAGGGATGCAATGCCCACGCACAACTTCTGCATTTCAAACCAAAGGAAACATTTCTTAAACTGAAGCTTTAATAACAGCTCATTTTAAAAACCAATAAAATGCAAAATATATTAGACATTCAGAAAACATTTATTAGCATATTAACTTTTATGCTATGTAAATATAACAATGTCAATAAAGTACCAAATTAAAAATTCATACTATAATGATTATTGCATGAGGTATGACTATGAACCTGAATGGGAAAGGGGAGCTGCCGCTGGAGAAATTCACCCTGCGGGTTAGCATCTTGTTTTAAGGGTTGGCCCAGGACAAGGCAATGTCATCCCTCTCGAGTGTCAATCTTCCTTCATATCCTCCTTTCTCATCTTCCCCCGTCTCTTCCTGGACACTCCCAGGGTGGCCAATGAATAAGAGGCTGGCCTTTGTACCCCTCCTAAACCATAGCTCCTTTAGTCTTTAATTGGAAAGACAAAACTGAACTGGTTGCCCGGGTCTTTAAAAATGTGCTACCACGGCTGCACAGAAACCTTTGATTTCAGCGCCCCCCTACCTGAAAACATTCTTCTCAACCTAACTCTCTCAGGAAAGTTTGGCAAGGGCAGGAAATAGATCCCCAAATGACTTTCGAAATCATCGCATCTCGATTATGCCAAGTTGTTGTTTAATCCCTTTATTATTTACTGCATTATTTTATTGATCACAGTATATTAGAATGTTTTTTTTGTTTGTTTGTCTGACAGCTTATGAATTAATAGAAGGCATCAAGGTCTAAAGGCACAAGAAGAAAAGGAAAGAGAGATTAATAATGAAACAGATGTGCATTAAAGAACAGAAGAGCGGAGGCATGTCACAAAGGCACACACTGAAAGTTAACTTCGGGCGAACCTAGGCGGAGTTTTTATTTTTTAATTCTCTAGGAAGGATCATGTATTTATTTGTCCCAGAGCAAAATTTTTCTCAATGTATTACTGTAAGTTTTGAAATAGACATATGTTGAAGAGGTCTCTGAAAAACAATCTTTTTGCTTCACCTAATAGTATCTTAGCACTTCCCAGTGTTTACACACACGCTTAGTTGAACGATGGTTAATTAACTATTGATGGGTTCTGGCATTCTAGGGCTTCCCAGGCGATAGCTCAGTGTTTTTTACTAATCGTTTAATGAAAACACTTACATGAATAATGAATCTGGCATTTCCCTAGGTACACATGCAACTTTTGTAACAAGAATAAAAGGAGACATGGGCACATGTGTACAAAATATTGTGGCTTGAAAATGTTTTCACAGAGCAAATCAGAGAGGTTATATTGAAAAAGAAGATGTGGTTCCTGAGGTTATTAAAAGTTTCACATTAATATATATTATTATATTATAGGCACATAATATTAGAAGCACAAAATGGTTATGTTTAATAAATTAATACCATCCCTTGCTATATAAGCCCCCAAATGGAGTAAGCATAATTTAGATTTTAGTAATCACAGTTCCAAACTTGAAAGTTTGAATTAAAAGAAACACATACATGTCTAAATGTATACACACAGATGTATATGTCTATGGCACAGGGCAACAATGTGATTAAAATGTCTGCGAAATTTATTATTCCTCTTGGAACTGAAACTTGTCATCATTTCGTCTAATTTTACAGATGAGATCATGGAACCTTTGACATTAAGATTTAGCCCACACAAATCTACGATCACTGTGCGGATCCCCGAGCTAGGGATGAGGTAACTTGGCATGCCACCACTTCAAATACAGCTTCAGTAACCCCTTTGAGTCAGTGCCTACCCTGGCTCATGTTGACATTTGCTTTGGATAAATTAGGTTACTATAACTGGTTATTTAAACAAATTTGAAAAAAATGTTTTTTATAAATTGTTCTAAGCAGAAGGATATTATGGATAGAGACATGACGGGAACTTCGAGAAAAAGATTGGCTTTTGGAGTCAGGAGCCTAAAACTTTGTCTTGTTAATATTTATTATGTGACTCTCGACAAGTCATTTAACTCCTCTGATCCTCATCACTTGCACAATTAAAATAATGGTGCTTCTGGCATCTGTGCATTTCCTAGTTGTCGTGTATTCACACCACACGCTATCCCTGTTATTATAGCTACTAACTGTAACACTGCTGGTACCATTCATCAGAGCCTGCCATGTGCTCAAGTGCTGTGATTTGCTTTTAATGCCTTGCAACTGTGTCACACCTTCACAATCGTCCTGCAGAGTAAGTGTCCCGATTTTCTCATGACAGATCGACATCTGAGTCCTTACATAACTTGCCAAAGTCATGCAGGCATTAAGAGTTTGAATGTGAATTTGAATCCAGGTATGACTCTACATTTCATTTTTGATCTCCTATATCCTGATTTTCCCTAATATATATATTTGTTTGTATACATATGCATATATAATGTAAATAAATAACATATTATAGCCACATACATCACTCATTTTATACACGCACATACATATATGTTTTAAATTCTAAAATGTTCCACAATTTTTTTTTTTTAATTTCAAGGCTTAATACATGGAACAGAGCAGGTACGTAGTTACTATTTGGGGAAGAAGGAATTAATATATGAGAAGTAACTAAAATCCTTTTGAGCAAACTGTTCATTAACATGTGTGTCAGCAGTAACAGTGGCCACTAAATCCTCATCTTCTTCAAGATTATGTTATTAAAAATTACTCTAGAGAAAAAATACAGACTAGCCATAGGTTCAGTTCTACATACAGAATTGGCAGTGAAAGAAAAACAGCTGCTTTCAATAAATAAGGGCTGAAATGTAACCCTACGATCCAGACGAAAGGCAAGAGAAAAGGTCCTTTTAAAAATTACATATGGTTCTGATTTTTCAAAGTGGTAACATCTTGTCTCCCAAATTTGAAATTTCAAAAAAGCTATACTCTACTTTCCTATCAAAACAAAATAATAATCCTTGCTATAGTTACTTCTCTTGACTATTGTACATGAATAATAGCAACGAGGATGATAATTGGATAGTGACACTCGGAATGAACCATTTTTTTTTTTCAGAGTTAAGGGGAAGGGGCAGGAGGTATCAGAAAAGATGCACAGAAGTCTTGTTTCTAATCAAAACACAAATTTTCAACTGTGTAGAATGCCCCAGGCTGCCCCTAACCTCCTCCCGAAGAACAGAGGGCTGAATGGAAAGACGCCGACGCGCGTGCCAGTGTGGGGCTAGAATGACATGTCTGGGGAACAGGAGAAGCCGCTATTTCCATTATCCATTGAACACCTTGGCAAATCTTATTTCATCCTGAGAATGTGATACTTACTCTTGAACTGCTCTGGCTATGGAAAGGGCCGTAGATCCAGTTTCATTAACGCTATCTAAGGTCACATTTGGCAGGTCATCATCATCACTGTCACTTTTACTTTGTCTGGGAGATAGGCCTCGGGGGTCCATTTGTGCTGGGAAGAAAAGGCATATATATGAATTAAAATTAGTGTGCAGAAAGACAACCTTGTCCTGGACCAACATCAAGCATGGAAGGTCTCTTCTGTGTCTACCACACACGCAGAATTCTCTAGAAATCCCAGGAATTAGTGAAAGCAACGTATTTTATGTACTGAGCACTCACTGACTCTTTTCCCTTGTTCATGTGATTTACAAAACCTCCATCAGCTCTCAACAGTTTCCGGGTATGGCTGGAGAACAGAAACTATAAAATCCACGGCAGCATCTACTCCTGAGCGTTCAGAAGCTGACTAGGGAGCTCCTACGTTCCTGCTCGACCCTCCGGTTTCTCCTTGTTTCTGCTGCAGGAGGCCTGGCCATTTTACTGCTCTTGCTTACAAGCTCTCATAATAAACTTAAAGAAGGGCAAGATTCACAAGACTTAAATAAAGTGTTAGGTGTTTTTCATACTTTAGTTAGTGATTATCTTGCAGTTTATTATTGAGATCAGAGTGTAGAGAAATGCAAGTAGTAGTAGCATTTTACTTATGTGTTTGTGTGCGCTAAAAAAGCCCTCTTTGTCTGCCCCCCGATTTCACTTTTCAAAAAGGCATTTCCGGATATAATTCCCCTCCCGCTGTGAACTTGCCAAAGCAAGAAATGGCCCTGATGATCTGAGCCCAGCTGACCAGGACCGTCGGGTCCTTTCAAATGAGAGAATGGCAGTCAACATTTCATACCTTAACTCATATTTTTAAAAATTAGATTTCAGTTCCACCTCCTTCTCCCTATGAACAGCTTTAATAACCGCCGTGCAGGATTTCCATCGGCCCTCCCCTCATGCACAAAATATACACACCTTCCAAATTAAAAGAACTACACTAGCTGCACAATTGTGCTGTCAGACTCCATGGCTTCAACGCCCGCCAGCTCCAGCCAGATGGCTGCGCCTCAAACCTGCCTACGTAACATTTCTAAAACCACCACTGCTTATAAAAAGAAATTTAAAAAAAGCAAATCTACTTAAAATCATGGTTACAATGACATTTGAGTACGTTTATAATTTTATTTTTTTCTCAAATAATTTTTCTTACTGCTAGTCCCCCCCCTACCCTTTTTTTTTTTGGCCCACAAACAGGTAATTTTTTATGATTCTACCTAACATTTACAATATGAAGAGAAAAACTATACTTAAAGAGTTTCAACGCATTTGTCACTAAACGTGGTTAGGGAGGAGCTTCTATCTGTTGAGCCTTGCGTACTATTGCATCTGCCACATATTATTCCCATATGGATACACATCTCAAAATGTAGTCTGAATAATGAAAGTCCTTGGTAATTGTTGGTTAAATTAAAGAGAAAATAATTCAAATAATCTAAACCACTGGTCCTCAAACTAGAGCAAAATTTCCTCCCAGGAGACATTTGGTAATGTCTGGAGACATTCTGATTTGTCACAACTTGGGAGGGAGATGTTACTGGCATCTTTTAAAAAAATTATTTTTATCCTCCCCAAGGACTTTCACAGAGACAAGAAGGGAGAGAGAGGAACATCAATGAGACAGACATTGACTGGTTACTTCTCTCACGTGCCTTGGACCAGGGATCAAACTCTCAACCCAGGCATGTGCCCAGACTGGGCATCAAACCCTCAACTCTTTGGCTATGGGACAACACAGCAACCCAATGAGCCACACTGGCCAGGGTAGTTACTGGCATTTTCAGTGATACTCCTTGACATTTCACAATACACAGGACAGTCAGTCCCCCACCCCATCAAAGAATTAATTAGTCTAAAATGTCAAGAGTGACAGGTTGAGAAACTCTGAGCTAAATATTTAAGAGTTTGGATATAGAAAGATAATACATCTTATGACTTTCAACTGCATAACTATGTTCTAGTTTCAGTCACTAGCAAAGAAATTAAATCATATATTAGATTATCCATATTGTCTGGCACTCAAATAAAACAATTCACTATCATGCATCTCAGCTCAGTGTTCACCAGTTCCTCAAATACAGCATTCACTTCCTCAAATGCCAGAATTAAGCAGTGACACTCATTGAAGAGAATTGTTGAATGTTTTCTTTGTCCTACACATGATGAAACAGAAAGACTTTTCCATCTGATCTCTAGAGAAGATGTCCTGGAAGAGAGACTTTGGAGAAACTGTGGAAGAACGGAACCAGTTCCACAACCATCTGATAACAGAGATACTTAAGCATTCAATCGCTCCAAACGCACTGAAGGTACCATGTCATTTAAGATTTATCTTGGCTACAAGCAACATAAACTGGCTTGGGATAACTTACATGAAACAGAACGTACTGGAAAAGATACTGAACAGCTCACAGCATGTCAGGTAAAGATGAACAAGCAGCACTCACATAGCAGAGAACACAGAGATGATACGGGCATTTCAACCAGGAATTCATAGGCAGTTTCTTTTGGGCAATCTGTTGTAGAATGAGTCAGTTAACAATCATTCATAACTACTCAAATTCAGCCAAGAAAATGAGTAACAGCTCTGTCTAGGCTTCCATATCACATATTGTGTGGTGTTATGTTGCCTGTAAATGTCAACAACTTAAAGTTGTTGAAACATGATGCACTAAGACTCCTTTGCCAAGATACCAAATTAACGAATAGCTAAAGATAAAGGAATAATTTTGGTGGTCCCATTACTTCCAAGACAACGAGACCTCTCATAGGTAAGTAATACAACTCAAGGAAGATGTGGGCAAGTAACCAAGGAGCAACCTGACTTAAAGCTGAAGCCTAACCAAACGGAAGACTCCAAACAACGAGTGTGAGAGTTGATCATCTAAATTATGTTATGTTTATATCTCAATGAAAGTTTAAAATATGTTAAATATGATTTTTTTTTTTATGTACTTTTCAGGAACATTATAATTGAGGATTTCTTTCCAATATTTTCAATCAATATTATGAAATACATCTGCTACCACCCTGCTGAGAGACTCTTTTTACCATTCCTTCAGCCAAATTGAGGAAGTAATTAGAAGGCTTTTTAAAATCTGCATTGCTGATTAGGTCAGATGATTAGCTTGTCTGCATACTTGCATAATTCCACACTGCCTTTGTTAAACGTGAGGTAAGGACATCTACCCTGGTGAACCTCCATGCTCTTTGAGTTTCTCAGCTCATTCAGGAAACACGCCTTCTCTGGAGTGCCCATTCAAGAGAAAATGGAAAAGTGACCTGGGCACCAGAAACGAAAACATAATACTTCCCTGTGTGAGGCAGCAGTAGATGATCTATGTGCATCATTTTACATTTGAGATTTTTGTTCCTCTTAAGTGAAAACGGGATCGCACAGTTCTGGGTGTGCCCTCTCACTGCTGAAGGAGGTGCCATTTCTGCGTGGGAGGTACCGGGGATTCAGTGTGACAAACTCCCCTGGAAGGTAACTGCACAACGCCGACACCTGAAGCTGAACCTATTTACTCTGACTTTCAAACACCCACCTACAGCAAATGGTGCCTGTAAAGATCACCCTGAGTGATGATACATGATTTATGACGGATCTGCTGTTTTTACAACCTAGCCACCACGTGAAGAAGCCCAGACGAGCCCCAGCGCTGCGCTGCTCGGCGGGCAGCCAAGCCCGGCTGATGTGGGTGAGCCGCGCTCGGATGACGGGCCGCACTGCGGCCACCCGTGTGGGCGGCTAGCACAAGAGTTTCCTGGCTGAACCATTCCAAATACTTGCCTTACAAAACTCTGAGCAAATAAAATAGTTGCTATTTTAATCTCCTAAACATTGGGGTGACTTGTTACGCAGCAATACAAAACCAATGCACCGTGTTAACCCTCCAGCTCCCTCCAGAGGTTTCCCGGCAATGATGTGGACAAACTGCTGCTACAGGTACAGTCGGCCTATCGCACAACTTTCTGTTCTCCTAAGAGGAAACCTGGCCTTAACTGTCAGACATTTTAGTGGGCTATTAATATAGAAAAAGAAAACAAAAGCCACATATTCTATTCCACATTATTTCCTTCTCAAGACAAAATATGCAAAATGTATTTCCAGGGACTTTGGTTTTAGAAGTACCTTCTTTGATCCTTGACTGAGCCTCTGGTGGGCTTCCACTAGAAGGGGCCATGGGTTGGCATTACTGCTCAGAAGAACAAAGCTTTTCGACCCAAGGTCATGGTTGACAGGAGGCTCACCCCAGTGGGTCCTCCCAAAGCTGTGTTTCATGTTTGCCTCTCTTCAATTCACAGAAGACATTTAAATTTTACTTTTCTGCCGTGTAACAGTGGACTGACACTGACAAAGTGGCATCCGTGTGTGTGCGTTCTCACCTCCCCCACCCCATCCTAGCACCGTCGAAAGATTAAACGCTCTTCTAACTTCCTTAGAAATAAATTGGCCTATTCAGCTATACTTAAAGGAAAATAAGTTTTCCCGTAAGTCACCACCTTAAATGTGCACAAGACAATAATCTATGAACATACACTGAAGCCCACAGACTAACTTTTCCTAACCAGGATGAATCACAGAAGAAATTATTCAATCCCTTTCACCTCCACCCATCAGGGCTCAAGGGGGTAGGGGCGGACGCACATGGATGGAGGGGGTGTGAGGCAGCTGAGGCTGGGGTTCTGTCAGCCTTTCCTCCTCCCCTTCCGCCACTGACAGGCCGCCTACTCCCCACAGATGCCCTCATCGTTCGCCCTGCCAAGACCGAAACATGCCCCAGTTAGAGAAGCGATGGCTCCCGGGAGGGCTGCTGCGTTCCAGGAGAAGGAAGGGCAGTGGGAGAAGGAGGGAGGAAAGGGAGAGGAAACCGCGGGGAAGATGTCACAGCACCAAGGCCTCGGAGAGTGCAAGCGTCCTCCTCTGAGGCAGAAATTGCTCCCGAAAGGACACCGTGTTTCTCGAGGATAAAAACACAGCTCTGGTTCCGAGAACATGAGTGTGACTCTGGCCCTGTCACGTGCAGCCGTCTGACCTTGGACGCTTCACTTCCCACCACTCATCCTCGGTTTGTCCCC
This sequence comes from Mormoops blainvillei, assembly GCA_004026545.1. NCBI lineage: Eukaryota > Metazoa > Chordata > Mammalia > Chiroptera > Mormoopidae > Mormoops > Mormoops blainvillei. The sequence continues at coordinate 258,794 of PVJD01000316.1, read as the reverse complement.
TGCCATTGCTGCCTTGGTTCGTAAATGACTATATGCAAAGCACGAGGGCGCTGCCCAGCCCTTCACCTTTAATCATCATTCTGTTTTACCCTGACAGTGCCTTTAGTGATTCTTCAACCATCCCGTATAGAGCCCGATTTCCAAATCTCTCACCTTCCCCTGGACTAATTCGAATGAGGCAGTTTTCTTTTTAAAGGTACCTGCATGGAAAATGCCACTATTGACTATATATTGGGTAATATATAAAACTATTAATTCTCTTGATCCAAACATTCATTTATGGATTCAGTTAACAGATATTTACGGGGCCTGTGAGGTACCAAGCCCCCTACTGGGTGCTGGGGAGAAAGTGGTGATGGAGGCAGGTACAGATTTCTGCTTCAACACTGGCACGAGACAGAAAACAAACAGATAAATAAAACCATGTACTCTGCCAGGGAAGTGCCACAGAGAAAAACAGAACAGCGGAGGGGAGTAGGGGCTGCTGAGAGGCAGGGGGATGATTTCAGAGAGGGTGGTCAGGAGTGGCGTCATGGAGAAGATGACAGCTGGGCACGGTCCTGAAGGAGCTGAGGTCGGCTTCCTGATAGGGTTTATTTGGGGGTGGGGGTGGAGTGGTGGCGGTAAACAACAGGTACCAGGGCTCTGAGGTCAGCCGAGACTTCTGTGTCTGAAGACCTGCAAGGAAGCTATATCCCTAGCTGACAAAAGGAGAGCAGAGTGGACGAGCACAGACAGAGGGGGGTGGGCAGCGTACAGAAAGGCCTGGCATTGGACAAGGTCTGTTCTGGGTGGGAAGGAAGGCCACTGGAGGGCACTGAGAGCAAGAATGACAGGCTCTGAATCGTGTCATCTGATGAGAATCATCCTGGCTATATGAGCCAGGAGCACAGGGTGGGGGGAGAGATCCAGCTGGAGATACGAGCATGAGAATCATCAGTGATGTTCATGTTAACATTCTCTAAAAACTGCACTAGCTTTTTCTCTTTGGTCACCTCAAGCTGGCTGCACGTACTGTAACTCAGGGCTTTATATGACTCAGGGTGATACAGCTCTTCCTAATGTATTTGCACAACTGATATTCTGACCTCATTTGGCTTTGGAATATCAGTTGCTCAAATATGTGCCTGATTTTCCTAGCATATCGACATACATGATGAGAGAAAAATACATAAGTAAATAAAGCCTGACTCAAAGTACGGTGAGCTCGGAGATTATAACCTGCTCTCCGGGGCCCCATTCTGCGTACTGATGTTTCCACTATGTTCTGTTTCTTACTTTCTTTACTTTTGTTACTGCTAATGAGACTGTATGCCTCACAGTAGCAACTGTGATTGATATAACCCCAAATGAAGACTTAAAAATGCAATCAGTTATGTAAATCTTAGATGCTGCTGCTGTGTAGATATAATATGCAATTTATTCATTTTTTCTCAATTCTTATCTGCACGCTTGACAGTGTAATGGCTTCTGCTCCCATTATTTTAAAAAATAACCTCATAATGTTCTGGTAATTCCCTACTATAAAGTCCACTTCTCGGTTATAATGCCATCGGGCCTCTTACAGATGCGGCTTATCTCTCACTTTCACTTCTAATCTCTTCTTAAAACTGTCTCCTCCCCTGGTTACAGGGACGGGGCACACTAGGGCCAGTTGGCCTTGATACCCGTCTTTTGTAAATAAAGTTTTATTCAACCATGCCCATTTATTTTGTCGCTGGCTACTTTAGTGCTACAATGGCAGCGTTGAGTAGTTGTCACAGAAACTATATGGCCTGCCATAGAATACCATTTGGCCTTCTATTTTTTTATTAAATTTATTGAGGTTAATAAAATTATATAGGTTTCAAGTATGTAATTCTATGATACGTCATCTGTATATTGCATTGTGTGTTTACCACCCAATGTTAGATCTCCTTCTGTCACCATATATTTGACCTCCTTTACTTTTTCCTACAGTCTTTCTGCCCCTCTGCCCTCTGGTAACCACCACACTGTTGTCTGTGTCTGTGATTTTTGGTTTGTTTGTCTTGTTAGTTCATTTGTTGCTTTCAGGTTTACCTTCCCACATATGAGTGTAATCATATGCTTCTTGACTTTTTCTGTATGACTTATTTTGCTTAGAATTTGCCCCTTTAGGAACAGCATTTGCAGGCTTTGTTGTGCATTGTTTAATTTGCTTGGATCTGTCTGTCTCTCTCTTCCCCTCTCCCTCTCTCTTCTCCTCCCTTTCTCCCTTTTACCTTCCTCTTTATTGATCTGTGCAGACACATAAATGTTAGTTTTCCCCCTCAGATTCCACTATCTACCCTCTTCTTTCTGCCGCTAGTGGTGAGCTTCTCAGAAATTCTACACAGTGCCACAATTTCTACAATTTCAGTTACTATCTCAGAGGAGATGAATACCACATCCCCATTCCCAGTTCCAACCTCCCCCATAAACTCCACATCCTTCTCCACCTGAATGTCCAAAAGTCATTTCAAACTTGAGTTCTATTCTTCTTTCAAGTCTCAGTTCATAGACCCATCACTCCGCCGGTTACCTGCATTCAAAACTCTAATTCATTTCACTCGTCCCACTTATTAAATCAGCTGCTCATTTTTGTTGCTTTTATCCCACAATTCTTCTGGAGCCCCTTTCTTTCTTTTCATGCTGCTTCTTAATAAACATCCTCAAAGTACTGCTACAAACATCCATGTCATACAGGATTTCTCCAGTAACTGAATGAAAGCAAACCTTTTCTCAAAGACATTCCTAATTTGAAAACCTTCAATTTTCCCCACCGTCTAACAAATAAGGTTCAGCGGTTCTCCGAAACCATTCCGCAATTCGTTTTTCATCTGGGTCTCTAACACATCTCATCCCCCGAGCCCCTTAACCCACCTGGGTCTGGTTGTCCCCGTCCCCCTGCAATTCAACCAAAAAAACACAAAGAAATCCACCCTTCCTATAAAATGATAGCTTAGTCGAGAATCTTCCTTTCATTTTTAACAAAATTCAATCTCTCCTTTTCAAAAAATACACATATTTTGAATATATATATATGTATATATGCGCACTCTTACGCTTTTCCATTTTGAATAATACTTAGGCATATACTTATTATACATCCCTGATTATTCTGTCTACTCCTTCAGGAGAGGCTGTATCAATTATGCTCTCTTATACATAGTAAAATGTAACATTTATTGATGAAAATGATGGTAATAAATGCAGGTGTCTACTTAAAATGGTCACAATGGTTCCCAGTTGGCAAAAGATTCTGCAATATAATGATAAAAGTGTCTACTTCACATTTTATTTTTAAAAGCTACATTCTGGCTTATATTCTAATATTAGCATTTACGGGGGGAGGGAGTCACAATTATTAAATTTCTATTGCTCTATGAAGTCTTTGATAACTATATTTTAGTTTAAATAGACCATGGGATGACATGGGAAGAAAACGTTCATAATTTCTATTCACTTTTTAGATATATTACATTAAACAGGCTTTCTTTCCTTTCAGGAAAATATTTTAAATACTTCAACATAACCTATCATTTCTATAATATGAGTTACTGCTCAGAAACTATAAGGAAGTAATTCATTCATTTAAAAATATGGCTTAAAAATGAATGTTTGTTGAGATTATCACAACAGCTACTGGGGTTTCATTTTTCTGAAGAACCATAACTAAAACTACTTTTCTTATTTGTAGAAGGAAGACAAATACAGATTTAGCATTCTCTTGTGTTCACTGGAAGAATATCTTCAAAGGCAAAAGGCTTCTGTAATTAAAAAATGTTCATAAAATTTTCCATTAATAAGTGGACGTTTACACTATGTTCGATAACCTCATATAACTCTCCAGAGTCAGCCGAGTGTCCTGAACTCTAGGAGCCCTCTGAGATTCAGCACGCCGCTATTTCCCGTTACCTTCCATTTTGTCAATTCTTTACAACTGCTCAAAGCCCTAGCCAACCAGCTCCAACTGATTTATTCAAAACCGAATCCACTTTAGGTAGAGATGACTTAAAATACTTAATGATAAAGTGATTTTGTGGTGAGTCTATATGGAGAATAATGAGATCACTGAACTAATTTTCACCTGTAATGCACAGAGAAGATTTTAGGTATTAATCTACGGTCTTTTTACTTACTTTTTATTTTACTTAGTTGGTCCTTTTGCTCTATCTGGGTTTTCTGGTTTGTTGGCTGAGTAGAATTGAATGTTTCAAGAAATAGACTGAGATTTGCTATAATAATTTTTTCCCCAAGTGAAACTTTTTAATCCCATGGCAAACTACAGTTACATGTTCTTAAATGTGCAGTCCTACCAACTTCCTCTAAAGTTCCAGAGAGCCAGAAGTAAAGGTCAAGGTGGTGCACGCTCCTAGAGAGAGCTTCCAAATGTCTCCTCCCAACTGCAAAACAGTTTAGTTCTAGTCTGATAGGGAAAAGCCCAAGTGACAATAATGATGATAAATAACAATTAAAATTCAGTTAAGACAGCTCTAGCCAGGTGGCTTGGTTGGTTGGACCATCATCCCATGCACCAAAAGGTTGCGGGTTCAATCCCCAGTCAGGGTACATACCTAGGTTGAGGGTTTGATCCCCTGTTGGGGTGCATATGGGAGGCAACTGATCAATGTGTCTCTCTCACATTGACGTTTCTCTTTCTAGCTCTCCCTTCCGCTCTCTCTAAAATCAATAAACATTTCCTTAGGTGAGGATTAAAAAATAATAATAATAAATAAACTTTAGTTAAGACAATACCAGTGTACCTGTACAATTCTTTACTACTTAACTATAAATTCTATATTTCATTGCACCTATATGGTAAGTCATGATTTTATTTTCTGTTTTTTTTAATTTGTTGTCTTAGCCTCCATCTTTTTTTAATATAATATTTTTATGTACCACTGAACCACAGTCTTCATCTTATGTGCTTTAGATATAAGAAATACTTAAGAAAGGGCAGAAAAATCTACCTTGGTCTTAACAGTTCTGTTTCTGTATTGGCTATACTATGTGCAGTTAGTTGACACATAAGTAACTTGCCATAGAAAGGTTCTTTGCTGATTTAAATGTAAAAAGGTTAATGAAATAGGCATGAGGAACTACTGTGGCACATTTACAATCGATGTTTCTGTTGCCCTCCACCTTTCTTAAAATAGTTTTGCTCTCTGTGTTCATTTGTACTTAAACCTGCTAGACTAAAAGTAATTCCTAATACGTAATTGGGATTTAATTTGTCCTCTTGGACCTATAATAGGACCCTCTGAATTCTTGAAGGTATGTTCTGAATTATTATTTTTGCATGTTATTGGATTTCTCTATGGCTTTCAAGATTGTTGGTTATCTCCTTTTAATTTTGCTTCTGGCCTCTTAAAACTCTCCTCCCTTGGCTTCAGGAATGGGCACACTGGTCCCTACAACCCATTACAAATTTCTGTTGAGTGTTATATGTTTTTCTTGTGCCCATCATCGCCAAACATTTTTAAAAAGTTTATGAAAGTTTTCTTTCTCCTTTGGTAATTTACACACACACACACACACACACACACATACAAACACACACTTTCTCCTCTCCCTCACAATTTGCAAGAATCGCTGGGTGGACCACAAGCCGTGAGCACAGAGCACCAGGGAGATGATTCCCACAGCTCACTTGTGACACAGCTCACTCAGGAACCGACGCCGTGTCTTCATATGACTCTAACATGTAACGCAGCAAAACAGAAGCACTACATAACAGCCTTCTGGTACACACGTGAAAAGCAGAAAGGTGTTATATCTGTGAATGGGTCTACTGTGTTAAAATTCTGGAATGTACCTTGTCTTTATGCAGGAAACGTAGCAGCTGACTCTTCTCTTTCCAGTGCAATGCATAGCACTGTCCTCTCTTGAGATGAACAGCTTTTCAAAGATGACCAGTGAGTATCTTTGGACTAAAAAACAAGTACTGCTACATTTTTTCTTCTGTTTCAATCTAGGTTGAAGGATGTGGGGGTTAAGTGTTCAGAGAAAAATTTACTCTGTCAAACTGGATATACAGGTGTTTCCCATATTAATTGTATGAGTGGTATGTTTTTATAAGAAAGGATAATTCTATTAGTTTCCATCACTAATGGCTGACGAGAAGCACATACTCTACATTTCTTGGTTTGTTTTTAAACACATTATTTTAATAATATGCCAAAAACTTCACCTTGAGATGATAAATTACCTAGTCTCCGAGAAGCCAGTGAAATCCCTACCACCTGTAAATGGAGTTAGGACTTCCTTTGGCTTCAGGTTCGACCACTACATGAGGCTCATTTACTCAGACCCCTTCCTGAGAACTCTGACATGGAAAGGGAAGCAGCCCATAGAGGTGGGTGGCACTGTCTCCAGAAATGACTCGTAAGAAGCCATCAAAGTTGTAATTCTGCCAAGAAGACAGGCCAGGGGAAACAAGTATTTTTGAGAACACTGCTATACGATATGCTACATTGGGAGACGGTAGAGAAGGCACACACCAGTCTTTTTTGGTGTCCCAACGTTACACGGGGTTTACACTAACTTCTTTATGAAAGCCCATCTGGTTTCTCTGAGCTCCTGAAGAAGACATAAGGGCTCCTGATGGAGGCTGAGGTCATGGGCCTTCCTGGAAAAAGCCCTGGTAGGGTGTTTGATGGTTAAGGTCAGTATGTTTAGGTGTTCAGCAAACATAAAAGTTTGATAGTGTTTTCTCTGAATATAAAAGTAAGGACAAACATAATTTTTATTGGTAAAATTGAGTAACATTCATGTTTGGGTAAACTTCTGAAATTTATAGTGTGCTACTAATATGCATGCTGAACATCTCCACCCCGATTTCCTTAACTCAAGCTGGAAGGTCACCTCAGCACTAAGCGCTGGCTGCCCCTGAGCCCACGCGGAGATCTGGGGGGCCCTGCTGGCTCACTGTACACCACGCATGTTCAGAGGCTAATACAGGGCTTCTGCCCACGTGCCCACCACGTTTACACTATCAGTTACATAAGTCAGAATTTCTCCTCCTGCTTCGCATTCAACTACCCCAAATTCTGAAAACCGCAGCTTCGCAGAGTCTCACACCCGACAACCCTTATGTTAAAGGCATATAAAGGGCCATTTAACATATGAACTAGCACTTGCTTCCAGAAATGTGCTTATAAAATCCAAGTTATTTTAATTTAAGAAATTCCATACATACATATGACGACCCCCTCTTAATTCACCCAAATGATTAAAACGACCTTAACATTTGCAGTATTTCAGATCATTTGAAAAAAAAAAAGAGTAAAATATCACAGAAATAGTTGGTTCTTTGTATTTTTTTCCCTATGTTGTTTCTCTCTTCCATAGCATCCTGGTGTATACCCTTCCTGTGCAAGTTTTTATGCTTTTACTACATATGGGTCAATGAACAGCCAGCCACCAATACAGTTTTGCTCTTTTAAATCCTGCATTTAATGATACTATATTCTATGATGTGGTTATTTTTACTTTACATTTGAGATTTTATCCTTTTACTTTAATTGTTGTATAGTATTTCACTTTGTACATGGACTACCATTATTTATCTATTCTTATAGTGGTGGGAAATTAAGTTGTTCACAATGCACACTGTTAGAAAAGCTTTCACAAGATTCCTCGCAGTCTATACCTGGTAATAATAATTACAAGGTATGCAGATCATCAGTTTAATTAGATATTGCCAAACTGCTGTCCAAAGTGGCTGAATCAATTAACACTCTCACTGATGAAGCAAGATGCCCATTTCTCTATGTTGTTATAAAGCTTAATACAGCAAGATTTTACGTTTTTTCTAAAGTCATCTTGGGTATCTAGTCTCCTCCAAAACACAAGGAGGGTTTTGTACGCTGTACCTCCCGACACCTATTTCCATCTCCTCTGTGTTCTTTTTCCTTATACTCTAAAATTTGACTCGTGTTTGAATGTTGAGTTAATTACAATTAATCTCTTTATGCAGGTGTTTATCTATATCATAGAAACCGGTTCTAAGCTCCCCTTTCCTTTTGGTTCTTTTACTTCGCTCAGTGATGTACCCCTCACTTCTTTCAGCAAATCTGTGTGGGTGATAAGTTCTTATTCTATATACGTCTGAATTTTAAAAAATTATATTGTTTCCCTGGCTGGTGTGGCTCAATTGGTTGGGTCCCACAAACCGAAAGGTCACGAGTTCAATTCCTGGTCAAGGCGTGTAGGAAAGGCAACAAATTGATGTTTTGCTCCCTTTCTTTCTCCCTCCCTTACCCTCTTTCTAAAATCAATAAGCATGTCCTTGGATGTGGATAAAAAGTATTATACTGTCAACTGAATTTACCTTAGCTGAGAACAGAATTCTAGGAAACCTCCGCTATCTGAAGAGTCTCCTACATTGCTTTGTGGCATTTTTTGTTGCTGACAGGTTTTTGCCATTCTTTAATTCCTTTGTAGATATGCCTTGGAGATTTTCTTTATGAACCATGCTTGACAATTCCACTGCTACGTGTCCTGATGTGGATTTATTTTTATATATTTGTTTATACTCTAAGATTCATGACTTCCCTTAACTTTTCAAAATTACTAGACATTTTTCTGAATATTGTACTCTATCTACTCTTATTTTATAGAAATCCTTTTATATAGGTATTGGAATACTTCAATTGATGTCTCTTACCTTTCCTTCATGTTTTTGTCAACTTTTCCACTTCACACTGTTTTCTGGGTAAAATTCTCAGTGTGAGTTTTCAATTCATATATTCTTCCATTGACCTTTCTCAACATTTCACTTGCCAAAACAAGAAATATCCTACATTCATTTTCCCCCTCTTCATCTTTGATGTTTATTTGGGCAATAAGTTCTGTCTATCAGATTTCCATTCATCCTGCCTCTGCACAGGCCTTTAGGAATTCTCACTCCTAAAATAGCACCCTAACTTTACTCCCTTCCTCCATTTTCACTATATTCAGTCCTTCATCCACAGATTTGAATGTTATCATGTTACTCCCCCCACTTTCAAGCTTTCTGTGTCACCCTGAGACACTCGGTAAATACAGACTCCTTAGCTCGGCACACAGTACTTCTGATAGTCGGATTCATGAATACCCCTGCTGCCTCATTTCCATTTCTTATAAGCACCCTTTATGTCAACCAAACCAACCCATCTATCTGTATAATCTAGTATCTACCAGGACGTACTATGCTTTTGCCTGTTTCCAGAACTCTGAGTCTTTTAAAATTGCCCTTCCTTCTTCATATTGACAAGGATATACAACCAACACTCTCCTCTGAGAAACTCCTTCTCCAGAACTCAGAGCCACTCCCCGCAACCGCCGAGCTCAGGGCTCCTTGCCTGTGACCTGCTGCTGCGGGGCTACACTTATCTAGTGTCACAGCGCTCTTCCCACTGTGGTGGTTCTGCTCCTTTATTCACACAGCTATGAGCTTCTTGTGGGCACTGCCTGCACACTGCTCAGGTGGTGGGATCATAAGTGTGTATTAATCAAATGAATAAGTGAAAGGGAAGAAAAACACTGGACAATTCCTGCATAAGACAAGTAGTTAAAAAAACGGTGCTTAAAGATTTTTTTTAATTTTAAAATTCTTAATATATTTAATCTGGCAGTGCAAATTTTATTTAGTTTTAATAAAAGAATAAGAAAGCAAGAAATAAAATAAATTGTTGCTATAATCATGTTCACTTAAACAATAACCATGAAGACTTTTTGCCCATTATAATGGTACAATGTAAGGAACAAAATTCGGTAAGTTTATAAGTATAGCAGTTTCTAAGTAGTATTTTTATTTTTTATTTTATTTTTTTTTTAAATCCTCACTTGAGGATCCATTTATTGGTTTTTTTCAGAGAGAGGAAGGGAGAGAAAGCAAGAGAAAGAAACATCAATGTGAGAGAGAAACGCTGATTTGTTGCTTCCAGTATGTGCCCCGACCAGGGGTCCAAACCTGTGACCGTTTTTGGTGCCCAGGACAATGCTCTAACCAACTGAGCTGCCTGGCCGGGGCTCTAGGTTATATTTGTAAAGTATGAATATGTTACGCCGCTGGGGGGTGTTCGTGTGTTTTTGTTAATATTTATACATCCTGCATAACTAAGGTACAATACCAGGCTCTTCTTGGAGCACATTTTAACATACCCAGATACGAGGTGGCCTCTGCAGCCTGCGCCATACAAACACGCACGGCCTCTCTACATGAACCACCCCCCGGCCGACTGGTAATAATGCGGCTCATGTTTCTTATAATCGTCTCCATGATGAAGTATGGAGCACACAATGTTAACGAGTAGAGTCTGAATCTCTGATAGCTTACTCTGGCTGTCAGTGAAAATGATTCTATTCTCAATGTTAATCATAATTAAAAATATAGAGCGCAATGCTGAAAAATAGCTATGAACCATTTCATTCGGGGGCTTTTTTAAACTTGTAAACTGCAAAAGCTGTAATCTTCCACTTAAATCACATCACATAAAATTATATAGTTAGAATTAGTTTGTTGTAGTTAAAAGTTAAGTGCGAGGGGCTTATTATAGTGACTAACATAAAAAATGATCACAATTGGTCAAAGAAGGAAAGAAATGGGTCTGTTAATAGTTGTCATAGTTGCAAAATGGACAATGAGATAAACCACAGTCTTGGAGGCTGTGTCACCCTGATTAGTGTGGGTCACACCAACAGGCCCGCCGCCGCCACCCTGCAGAGCATTATGCTAGTGCTCACCTGTCAGATGGTAAACGCACAGTGTCCCATTGCAACCGTGACTTTGAGAATGTGTGAGGAGAGGCTGGCGACCGCATATCAAGGTCTCAGTTAGTTTTGGACAGCATACAAGCTATTTTGCTCTTTGATAAACTTAATAAAATAGTAAGGGACCTACAAAAACGGAAAACATACTATACGAGGCTGAAGAAAAACTGAAATAAAAACTAGAAAATGTCAGATCTTACTATGCAGCTATTCTCTGTAACCAAACGCACATTTTATGGAATTTATTTTCCAATTTTGAAGAAGGCATTTCAGAACATCTGCTTATATAAGCTAAGATAATTCTAAAACTGTAATGTTATAATCATTATTAGCTATTGGCTACTGCTTGGAATTTTATTGAACTCATTAATCTAAGAAAAATAAATGCAATTATAACAGTAATAATAAATGTTGGCTGTACTTTTATTTTGTAGTTTCCCCTTTGTTTTTCAGAAAATAACCATGACCAGAATGAGGAGAGGCTGAACGGGCGTGGCTGTTGTATATGCTGACTATGTCTGCCTAACCAGTTCCCTGCTCAAGACGGCTCCAGGCAGGGACCAGATATCTCCGACAACGACACATGCAGAGATGTCATGTCAGTCTCTGAAACTCAGTGAACCACACTTTGACAAAATGTTCCTGAACCTGGAAATGTTAACCTACTGCTCGAGGCTGTTGTTTTTAATATTTCGAGATGCTGGAGAAATAGAAATACTTAACGTGGTGCCTAATGCCAATATTTAGCAACATGGAATTACTCCATGCAAGTCATATATACGTATACGTGATTTTTATATACAGGGTGGGGCAAAGTAGGTTTATAGTTGTGAGTATGCAAAAGTTTATTCTTATATTATTAATTACTGTATTATTTTGAATATGAACTGTAAACCTACTTTTGCCCCCACCCTGTATATAGTAGATTCCATATGTAAAAAATTTTAACATTCATAGGAAATAAATGATTTAAAAATAAATGTGCCTTATTGAGGAAATACGGGATACAGCTACTTAATATTGACAAATTCTCTAGAAAAGTAAGGTATATCTTATTAAGCATCAAGCCCAAGTATAGCAAAATGGCTTGAGGGTATTAAATAGTTTTGGTTTTATTCAAGTCTCTACCACTCATACGCTGTGACCTTATAAGGAGTAGAGGAAGTTACATGAGTCTCGGTGTTCTTATCTGTAAAACACAGACAGGCAGTAATACCCACATACTAAATCTTATGTATGTAAGGCTTATAGATTAATGTATATAAAGCAGGAAGAACATGTCGGCATTCACGTAGGTTAATCATTGAAAGATTTTTAATAAATATCTATATAAGATTGATTATATACTTTGTTGCTTACCTCAAATAGACTGACCATAATGTACTCTTTCTTTCATTATTAATGGTCATGATTTCAAAAGCAGTTATTATACTATAATAAAGTGTTATCTCCAAGGACTGAAGAGCTCTTTAAGCTTATTTACTCCAATCTCAAAAGACCTTGCTGTGATTTTTCAAGTTCTTATTTTAATAATAATTTTGACACCTTCTTTGTTGGCTGCCCCTTTTTCACCTCAGTGTATTTACAGATAAAGGGAGTTGACATAAAAGACTCTCAGAGGGTAGTAGATTGGGAATACAAAAATCAGTAGATCTGTTTTTTTCTTTACTAAAGAAAGCTACACAAGATGAAATGCTACAAAATCTCTGTGGCTATTGGGACTGCATTACAAAATCTATTGAGAAGACATTTTAGGGGACCTGAGTAATAAAAATAAAAATTGCGAACTATTACTCTCATTATTTTGTCCTTGTCCATTTGTAGTCACTGTTCTCTCTCTGCAGAGCTGGAAAATCATTCTCACCACGAAGCAGGTGCCAATGTGTTGTTCAAAGGCCTTCTCTTTCAGAGGAGGGACTCAGACCCTCTCTGACAAGTAATTCATGGTATCTATCAAGCATGCAATACATGTTTTACACCTTTCGCAGTGTGTGTGTGAGTGCATTATAACCTACGGTTCAGAAAAACCACACTGTTCTTTATTCTTTATGTACTTTTCATTCTCTCCCCTCGTTGTTTACTCTGCCTGGGCTGGAATACTTCTCCCCACGCGGAGGAGCAAAGCCTTACGCTTCCTTAACTTTCACCTCAAGTGCCACCTACTCTACCTTCATTATAACATATGACTTCCTCCAGAGTCTAATTCATGTTCTTTGGGGATTTACGACCTAGGCCTCTAGAAGGTTTCCTCTGTTTTAAAGGGCTCTGTGTTTATAGGGGTCTGATTTAAAACATCCACTTCTGACAAAGGCCACACCAGAGATGATTAGGGAGTCCTTGGCTTTAGCACAGAAGAGGCAAAAATACAATCACAAAATCGACAATGCCTTCTAAACACAGAAGATTTCAAACAATTCACACAAAGCTGTTTCAGATTTGTGCTTAGGTCTGCTTAATATACCTTTAAGATTAGAGATCTGTGGAAGGAAACCAAATCATTGTTTTATGGCTGCAACAAATGGGCGCACCACGGTAAATATGTCACTTATTCTTCCTCACAAAGAGGCATTCACTGCATAGTGCAAATAAAAGTAGCATTTTCCTTCTACTTAAGGTTCGTTAGACGAAATTTATGCTTTCAAAATGCACTGCAAACACCAAAAACTGATTGTACCGTTATCAGCTTTTAAATCAAAACAGCTTGCTCTCTGGTAAGGACAGGAAAACTGGTCGATTTATTTCATAAAACTTTATGTACAAAGAGACAGTGTCTATGAACTTAATGGAGAGAATATAGAGTCTGGAGGGGTAATTTTTATTACAATTTATAGTGGGATTATCCATACTCCACAGTTTTCATATTTTATTGAGATTTTATAGCACTGTGATGCTGACGCAGTTAACTGCAGCAGGTAGGAGGTGTAATTTGCTTCACCCTGACTGGGAAATGAAACTGGCATTACTATTATATAAGAAACCTAGCAAACACTATTAATTGCTTGAATCCAATCAAAAGCATTATTTATCCTGGTTCGCAGGTAAAATATTTTACCCGAGACTAAAAGAATAAATAAGAACTGACTATATCTCATAATTTTCATACAGCAATATCTTTTCATTAAGGCCATTTGGAAGCCATAAAAATAGTTTTCACCCACAGGGGTTCAACTCCAGAAACTACCGAAACCTAAATAAACGCTTATTGTTTATTGTGTGCCAGACAAAGGAAAAGACAGTAAGGTAATGATACAGATACCGTTATAACTGCATATAGTAAATATATTAGATTTGAGCCAACTATATTGAGCTAAGAGATTATATATATATAATAAATTGGTTTATAATTTGGTGTGTACATTTCTAGAAGAAGAAATTTGAATAAGGTCTTTACCAGAGAAAGAAAGTCCTTCCAGGAAAAGGAAATTACATGATAAAGGTAGAGTTGTCACCCTGAAAATCCATGGAAATGCTGGCTGGGGCAGGGTATCTGTTTGGTGGAATGGCAACAAATTGGGGTGGAACAGTGGTAGGAAGGAGCCCTGCTGGTCATTACTTTATGTTGTTGTTTCCTCTGCTTCACCGTACAAGGGAAGATTTTTTTTATGGTTAGGGTTTAGGACTAGAGACCATCACCAGCCATAGTATTCCTAGGCACCTCAAATAAAACACTCTGCTGATATTAATTAATTCTTTGTCCATTCATCTCTTTATTTAGTAAATAACTATTGAGCATTTACTACCATTGGGCACAATGCAATGTGTTGATGAAACAGTAGGTAATGAGGCTTCGATTCTGGGAGACACCAACCTATTTTATGCTGGGAGTGAGGACTTATACACGACATTGCATAAACAACCACAGATTTTACAACAGAGGAGGTTATTCTTACTGGAGGCCATCGAAACCCCACTGGTTTTTTCAACTCCAGGAAGCTGAGAAATCCATATACCATGGGATTATCTTTCTAATTCTGCTCTGTTTCTGCTGAACTTTTCCTAAGTCCCCAGCTATTGAGAAGACAATTCTCTGATGAATTCTCCAAGGGCTATTCCCAGTTATCTCAGTTTCACCAAGTTCTCCTATTTTCTGAGTTCTTGCTGTCCCACGGTATACCTCTTCTTTTTCTTTCATACCAACGTGCAGGATGGGAAGCAGGACAAGTAGGTAGAAGTGATGTTTTTTTCTTTCTGGTCCAAGTTAATTGCCTTTTTATTTATTTATTTAATATTTTCCTATTTTGGAGCTCTAAAAACAGTAGATAAGTTAGGTTTCAAGTTCAAGTTTTATTTCGAAAGGGCATATATGCTGTATTCCCTGACTGACAACCAACCCTAAACCAACTGGGAAAATTCAGGAGCAACCATAGTGTAGACTATGGAGTTCTCTCTCAGTTCATATGGTTTTTAAAATTATACCACTAGGTGGCAGTACAAAGACTGTAATTTTCAATATGGATCACTCAGTTCCATAATAATTACTTCTGGGATAGGTGATTTGGTTAGATAAGGGAGAGAAAGAAGGATCAAGATTCAGGAAAAGGTAGCATGGTGAGGGCTTGAGGGAGATAAAGAAGGACAACTGGGAGAAGGAAGAGGATGGGGGAATGGAGGGAAGATGGAAAGAGAGAAGGCAGAGAAAAGAAGGTAGAACAGCCAAGGAGGGTACTTTGAGAAGGAGATGCAGAGAAGGAAGGCATGGATGGACCTAGAGGTTACTACGCTAAGTGAAATAAGTCAGACAGAGAAAGACAAATACTTTGTGATTTCACGTATACATGTAATCAAATAAAAAATAACCAACCAAACAAAATAGGAACAGACTCATATAGACTCTTCTTACACAGAGAACAGACTGACAGCTGTCAGAGGGGAGGGAGATTGGGGGGCTGGGTGAAAAAGGTGAAGGAATTAAGCAGTACAGCTTGGTAGTTACACAACAGTCGCAGGGATGTAAAGTATAGCACAGGGAATACAGTCAATAAAATTGTGATAAATATGTATGACACGAGCCAGGTGGGCACTTGAAGCATCAAGGGGACCACTCTGTAAAGTACATGATTTTCTAACCACTTTGCTGAACATCTGAAAGTAATTCAGAATAATATTGAATGTAAACTATAATTGAAAATTTAAAAAAAAAATACAAAGAGACAGGACAGAGGAAAGGGGCTGAGTTAAAGGTCAGAGAACTCCACGGTAATCTCTTTCAAGCTTCTTGGACAGGAACCTCAGTATGAAATACATATTTCAATATGACTCAGACAACACACACACACACACGCAGAGTACTGATATGCATGTATATAAATAGATTGATGAACAAGAGTTTCATAATACAGTATTATTTGGGTGATGCTGTCAGATGTTTTATAATCTACTTCATTCTTTAATTTTCAAACTGCTGATTATGAGCTACTAAATTGATTTCCAAATTCACCAACAGAAAAATGTCCCACAGGGTAAACAACACTGCTTTAGTGTATTGTCCACTACAGCTGGCTTTTAAGAGGAGGTATTTTTAAATCATCATCGCTCAGAGTAGTGGACATTCCTAGCCATATAATCAACCGTAAAACATTTGTTGAATAAATGAACTAATTAATTGAAGAAAAAAAGATGGTGAAGCCATGAATAACACATTTAATTGGCCAAAGATCAAAGTAGCATTTCCCCCACGTAACACTGGCTGGAGGAAAAATAGAGTATGTGATGATTACTCTGTAAATTAGTAGTTGTTCTTTTATTTATTGGATAGACAAACGTCAACTTGTTTTTTTCTAAAGACTACAAAGCAGACTACCAACCAATGAAATTCTCCATTAAAAGTGGAAAACAGGCAGAAAGAGCTAAGAAAACAGTAATAGTTCAGAACAGAAAAGGAATTATTATTAAGGAAATAAGAAAAATATAGGGAAGAAACCACAACCAGAGAGTTGTAAATAATTTAAAAGCCAATGAAAACAGTGCTGGTAATGATTCTAAGGCCAAGTTTCCCTCCTGGATCGTATATTCTTCTTTATTTAATTTGTTCCTTCCAGGTATTAAGAGTTATTGGGTATAAAGCCCATTTACTAAATATATGTCTATGTATGTATTTCCAATACTCTATAAAGTTTTTTGTAGTGAGTATATGCATCCAAATGTCATCAAAATAATCCTATAAATACCTGCGATCTAATATGTACAATAAGAATTTCCTTGTAGCATAACAGTACTATTTTTAGTATAAAATAGTAGCATAACTTTACTATTTGAAATTAGAGGTTTTACATTTGAGAGAAAAAAGTTATTCTTAAAAACAAAACTACAAAGGAAACAACAACATTATATTTCAAAATCCAATATATAATGCTCAATGTATTAAATGTTATCAGAGAAAACTTTTCAGGTGTGGTAAAAATGAACGTAGAGACTACTACATTAGGATGCTATATTAGTTACATTTCTCATTTAAGCCTGTACTGACATTGATGTAAACAAAAATTAGATTTTATTTTTTTTACTATAGGAGAAACTTGCCCTAACAAATTAAAATGGTATGATATATATCGCTTTATAACAGAGCGAACATGAAGCCGTTTTTTGTTAACCTCTTGCTTTAGCTACTTTATGTAATAAAGTGATTTGTTTTTGTCTATATCTTCACTTCCTTAAATAGTATCTACCAATGATGGAAACATCAACTCTCTCTTAATGTGGATGCCCTCTGGTATCCATACTTCTCTTTTTGCCTTTGTACTTTTATTTACTCTTTAACTGTGTGGGGCAAAAGCTAATCAGACTCATTCCTTGACATTTTACAATTTCCAAGGAGCTTACCTAGTGTTCTCTCTTTTCTGATTCTCTTAGAAAAATATAGACAATTTCTATATCCTGCCTGAGCCAGTGATTATTATCAAATCTTCAAACCAACCCAGTCTATGCCAGATGAAACAAAGGAATCAATTGAGTCAAGGTATTTCAGAAAAAACAAAAGCATAAGAAGACAATTTTTTGGTAGACTCTGTTTAAATTCTTGTGCATGCCCAGAAGTGAAAAAATATAAATAAGTTTTCAAATCCATGTTGAGAATCAGGTAAAAACAAACAACAAATGACCACTATATCTACATAAAATAAATTTTCTTAACTCTTACTTAAAATTCAATTTTCCACAAATATTGGCTGACTGCCTTTCTCACTATTTTACAAGTTCCTGTCTTTGTTATATAATGATAGAAGTGAAACACTCAAGTCCTACCAAAGTCTATTTTTAAGAATAATAAACCAGTCTTTGGCTGGTGTGGCTCAGTAGGTTGAATGCCAGCCTGCAAACCAAAAGGTCGCTGGTTTGATTCCCAGTCAGGGCACATGCTTCGGTTGCAGGTTAGGTTCGTGCCAGAGGCATCCAAATGATGTATCTCTCATCTGTCAACGTTTCTCCCCCTCTCTTTCTCCCTTCCTCCCCCTTTTTCTTAAAAAAAAAAACAAAACAAAACACAAAACAAAACAATAAACCAGAAGTCATCAATTCGCTGGTCCCACTTCCCAATAAGCAATATTAAAAAAAAAATTAAAGAACATAACTAGGTGGTCTGTTGATAAAAATCAAATTTAGAATTAAAATATGAATCTATACATAGTAGTTATCATACTTAAGCATTAGTATAAAAATAAATTTACCAAAGGAAGATGTGGTAGCTGAATCACTCAAGAAGCAAGGACAACCACACACATAAGCAAAGGTCAGTTGTCCCAGGCTATTCTGGTCACATGGACAGATGACACCAGGATTCCGGTGAATGGTACATTAAAAGAGGACGGTCATGTAAGGCAGACAAAAGAAGTGAGTCAGGGACAAAATGAACTGTGATCTTAAGTAAGATGTCATTAACATCAGGTGGGAAAGCTAGAGGCAGAAGAAAACTGGTGAAACAAACAGATCTGAAGTCGGGAGTTTCATGGGAGTAAAACTACAGTTGCAGTCAATAGTCAGGAGCTACCTACAATCAGCTTAGTAACAATCACGGTGACAACCGTGTTTCCTTTCACAAATATAAGTGGCACAGGACTAAAAATACACTTGTGGTTTCTTCCTGTAGGCTGTCGAGAAGAGCAACAGCCTGTAGGAAGAAAATGGAGTGTATTTCAAATTTGTTCCTGGCCACACCCCTTTGAAACTCCTGAATGAGTGCCATGAAAATAAGTTATATTTTTGGAGAATTTATCACTTCATCTAAATATAGTAAGAAAACAACACTCTTTTAAAGAAGATAACCAAAGAAATTATGTGTCCAAGTGGTGTTGGTTTCTAGACAGCAGTATCAACCTGCTCTTGTCAGATATTTTGAAAAAAATGTAATTTATAGCATAGGATCTAATCACACAAAAGTTTTAAGTCAGGAACGATGCACTTATGACCCAGAATAAGTTATTTTTCAAGCATGGCACCATTACAACAAAAAGTCTTAATGCAATAACTGTGTTCTGTAAGCTTCTGGAAGCTTGGGCTGCTGGTGTTGCACTTCCAGGAAAGAAAATGTGGCTGCATATAAAACTATGCTAGAGGCAGAACTCGCTTCTCTCAGGTAATCGCTTTTTATTATAGTCACATGGACATACAGTCACATGACGGGCTTGGTTGGCTAAGGAGAAGACAATACTGGGGAAAGAAGGAAACCACACCATCTACATAACCTAATAAAATAAAATGGGACAGTGGCCAGAAAAGAAGTTGGGCAACAGTGAAATACCCACCCAGATGCACTAGACTTCAGTTCTGACTGTTCCAGAACCACCGATCAATCCCATCCTTGCTCAGGTTCTCATTTCTCGGCAACAAGGTAATAATACCTGTGCCTCCCGCTACATGGAGAAAGGACCAACTCAGGTATGGCAGGTAGAGTGTAAGTCCATTTTTTTTAAGCTCTTTCATTGGATTTTCACAGACTGATAATGGCACTGACCTTTAAGTGTTTTGAATTTCCAAAATGTAGTATATATTGATACTCAAATGTCTTTAAATAACAAATACAAATTATATTGGGTTAATCTTTTGTTTTGAATGAATTCTGTATATACTACTAGGTGATGAAAGAGAAATGGTTGAGCTTATATTTATGTTAATTCGGGTATAATTTTTATAATTTTCTATGGAACCCAAGTTTTACTACACTTACATTTGTTTGCTTTTCATCGTCAATCCTAGATTATCTTCTGTTTTCACATTTTCCTAAAAACTTTGTCAACCCAACAAAATGACTTTAGAATTCATGTTAAGTACAATAAGATGCAGGTTACTTTCAGAGAATAAGCAACTAACATGCACTTAAGGACTTTGCTTCTATAATTCTTCAATTCTTTTCTCTCTAGAATTACCCATTTTCAACTATCTACTGGATTATTCTCGACAGAATACAAATAGGTGATGCTATCTCCCCTTTTTAAAATCCCTCCTTCAAGAGCTTAAAAGCCTTCCCAGCTATTATTCATTTCTCCACAACTCTTTCCAGCAAAACTACTCCAAAGAGCTGTCTAGACTTTGTCTCCCCTCTCACTTCCCATCTGAACACAAACACACTTCAGTCAGTCCTTAGTCCCCACCACTCCACGGACACACTGTGCCACCAATGACCTCCGCCCCCACCAAATGCTCAATTCTTAGTCCTTATTTTATGTGGCCCCTTAGCAACTTTTGGCACAACTGATGGCTCCTTCCTTGGAATACTCTCTTCACCTGCCTTCTCTTTAACACTCTCTTCTTACCTCATTAGCAGATGAGAAGGAAGGAAGAAGGGAGGGAGAGAGGCAGGGGGACTAAACAACCCTACTCTTCCACCGAGGTAGTAACAAAACTGAGAACAACTCTACTGTGACATAAGACCCTCTATGCTTTCTGCTATTAAATATCTGTAAAAATTAATGAAAATCTGTAAGCTCTACCAAAAACTTCCCCAGGCTGGAGTGAAATTCCTTTATTAGGTAAAATAATCCCTTAGGGTCTTGTTTATAAATAACATGTTTCAGGTTACCTGGTAACAAAACTTGGGCCTGGTTAGTCTACTGGCTGTTCCTTCTACATGGAGAGTGCTCTACCTCTCAGCAATATGACTTTGAATGGCTATCTGCTACTTCATCCTTTTTGTATTGAGAAAAAAAAGAAACACAACATAAACAAACAAAAACAAAAACCCAGCCTTCCTTGGGAGAGTTTCTTTGGGATACGTTCATTCCCTGGGCTAGCTAACAACTTGCCATTCTTTTAAACCAATATTCTTTAAATACTTGGGTCAGCCAAAATACTGCCCTCATTTCCCATGCTTTGTTGTTAGTCAAGCACGCCCACACAGAAGTTTTACCCAGAATTCCCAAATCTAACAACCCCTTCTGAGCATCACAGTAAAAGTATTTCTTCCAACCACACAGCGCATCCTCCATGAAAATATTTTTGCCAAATACTACTTTCTCTATCTGCAATTATAATTAAACTCTGCCTGGGCAACTCTGCCCTGGGCAGATCCATGGCTAGTCCATGTTTTCATCCAAATCTATCTGTCATTACCAGTTATTTGTATAGTTCGCTGTTTAATGCCTGTATTTCCTAATAGATAATAAACACTCAGATAGAAACAGCATCTGTTTTGTTCAACACTCTATCCCTGGTGCCAATAAAATGCCTAATACTTGATAGATGGTCAATAAGTACTTGAATGAACAAATGATTCAAGTCATATGCTATGTGTCTTAGACATGGATGGGTACATCGACAGCCCTTTGTGTAATGTGACACACAGTAATCTATTTCTCTACCAGAGATCAGACATGTTACACCAACTTTAAAAGTTATTAGTCAGTATAATCATCTACATTTATATGACTTAGTTTTCTATTTCTTTTTAAATATTTTATTTATTTATTTTTAGATAGAGGGGAAGGGAGGGAGAGAGAGAGGGAGAGAAACATCAATGTGTGGTTGCCGCTCGTGCACCCCCTACTGGGGACCTGGCCCACAACCCTTCATTCCCTGACTGGGAATCAAACAGGAGACCCCTTGGTTCACAGGCTGGTGCTCAATCCACTGAGCTACCCCAGCCAGGGCTAGTTTTCTATTTTTATTACTAGCACTTTGAAAACCCAACTTCTTTATCATGTTTTCTTATGCACATCCAAACCAGATTACAAGTCTTAAGTGGGAATGGAAACAGGGGCTCCCTTTATCACTCAGCCACTTCATTGCTGGCCTAGTGCCCAACTATATATGTGCAGAACAAAGTCTTGAAGAATTACTGAAATGCCCTTTCCTTTATTCATGCAGGGAGGTAGGCAAACCTCCTCTGGTAGACACTTTTACTATCATCTAACTAATTAGTTAAACAATTTAAAAACTTATAAAATGTTGTAAGCAATATTTGTAGAATATAGTGATTATAAAAACTTAATATTAACTAATAAAAATGGAAAATACGGGATGTTTCCAGACAATTTCTCATACTAAACTCTCATATAATCTGTTGTAGTAACAACTTTGAGAGGCATTTCTATGCTACTTCTTCGGAGCAGTCTTTCATTTTTAAATTCGGTAAGTTTATTCCCTCCAAGTTTCTGTTTTTACGAGAAAAAAATTCTGAAAATTATTGCTTCACGTATTTGGCAGGGGAGATAATAATTATAAATAACTGCAAACATTTATGGATAGTTAATCAATGCTACATTTATACATAAACTCTTACTTAATCTTCTCGAGAACCTTCAAAGATCAGTCATGTTTTTAATCCCATTTTATCACTGAAGAAAATAAAGATTAGTGAGATTAAATAACTTTCCAAGTCCAAAGCTGTAAGTGAGAGAACTACAATTCTCACTCACACATTCTTGATTCCAAATCTCAGGCTCCCAATGCCCACACCTCAGTCCAGGGTATTTATAATTACAGGGATATTTATTTTTAATATGAAAAACTTCTGAGTAAAAAACACTGCATGTAACTAACAAATATACTTATGCAGAGAACAAATAACATCCAGAGTTTTAACAAATTCTTCTGCAAAGATGTATTTTCCAGAAAATTAAATTTTGGCAATGTACTTTATACGTTATACACTTTAAATAAAAATAATTTCTCCCATAAAAATGATAATGGCAAATAAAAGAGATATCTCTTTTTTCCTTCATTAGCATACCAAAATTATTTTTAAAAAGACTTGAACAATGTTAAAATCCTTATCAATCAATTTTATAATAAAAACAATATTTCCCTTAAGTGCTACCTCACAAAGACTGGATTCTATGGTATACACATATATAATATACAAAATAATGTAATATGTCAGGTTATATTTTTACTATTTTCTAATTCCTAATTCTCAAAAAAAAATTATAAAAACATCTATAATTACTCTGCTGCATACCTGAAACTAATACAAAATAATATTGAGTGTAAAAATTATAATTTTAGAAATTTAAAAAAGAAAAAAAGAAGGAACTGGAGTAGAATTTTATGGGGTATGGAATAAGTTGGGGGAAAATATAAAGTCCAAAATGGAATATAATAAAAAGAATCTATAATTATAAAAGAAATACCTAAGCTGACATCAGTTATGTCGTTATTCAAATCTATTAGCTCATTTTGATCAGGAGTTTTAGTAATATCAAAGAGTTCAGCTCAAGTAAAAACCCATGAAAGAGGACCCCTGCTCCTTCTTTTTCTTCAACCTGTTCATACTGGGCGTGGTGGCACCAGCTCCCGGCCTTCGCTCAGGACAGCGCAGAGAGAAACTGTCAGGTACGTGCGGCGTCTACCTCTCCAGACTGCAGCCTGAAATCTGACTGCTGTGAGTCAAGAATATTTCACTTGGTAGAACTGGGAAGGTGAAATGTACTTCAGAAGCTCTGAGGAAACTCCTAGCACTACTCGTAAACACTACCTTGCCAAAGGTGAATGCGTAATTTTGTAGTAGATGTTTGCAAAGTTTCTCTAAGTACGCAATCGAACATTTCAACTGTGCGTTGAAGCCGACCTTACGTAAGAACGTAAACAACCACGTTTCCTGGTATTTGATGAGAAGGCCGTGTTTTATGTATTCATCAATCATATTTTAATTATGGGCCTCAACAGTAATACAGTTTTCAACACAGAAAGGAATACAACATAAAGTCTTAATCCATCATCATTTCTAAGTTCTAAAGACAAAATGCAAACATAATGTACTCAGTTTAAAAGAGAATGAATCAACAATGATCATGGGTCATGGGCATTTTACATTTCTTCTACAGAAGGGTGGCTTACTTTTTAGATCCATGGGAAAGAAAGAAAAAAATAAATAAAACACGATTCTTTTATAAGTTCCTTCTAGAAAACGGGGGAAAAAGAACTTAGAAGTAGATAAGTAACTTCATGATCAGCTGTAAACTATCATATATAATTAACTAACTAGATATTATTAAATATTCCCTTCTAAACCCTAGAAAGGAATATTAACATTGCATGTTGAAATATTTCCATCATACTGAGCTATCCTGCTATTTAAAATAATAACAATGTGAAACTTATATAAAGATAAGAACTTAAGCTACATGATATTTTTGTAGCCAAATGCTTAACTTGAAAATTATTTTAATGGCCCATTAATTTACAAGCTACTTAAAAGTGAATGATCAGATGTCAAGCATTCCAACTTCATGGCATTTTATATCACTGTCATCCAACTAAGTTCCAGTCTGAACCACTGCAAGAACAAACATACCTATTCACTTTTTGAAATTTCATAATGGATCATTTCTATGAGGGATTTATGCATTTATACTTACAAGCAGTTATACTAACTATAGATTGTCCTTCCCATCCATCTGAGTATTTGAAAGTAAATGGTGTTTTGCAAATTTAGGTGTCTGAATTCTGACATGCAATGACTTTATACATAAGAAGAGACTAAGTAATAGTGAATCACATGCCTATATATATCTAAGTTAGTTCCTACCCTCGATGGCTCTGTGTTGCTTCGCACAGAACTTGTTTGGATGTAGTGTATTTGCGTAAGATTTAGGCTCCACTCACTGAATGAAAGAATAGTTACCTCTAGTGCTGAAATAAATCAAGGCTTTGCTTGTGTCCCTTACCTTTGCCATGACTTCTCCCATCCTCCAACAGCGGCACTACAATAGTGTTGTTCACATTTCCAGGTGACCGCACGGCTGTGTAGACAACAGGCACCGACTGTACCACCACGGGGATGCGGTGAACGTGACTCAGTTTGTTAGACTGTAAATTCATGGGACTTGAAGGCGGTACAGGATGGATAATGTGCAAAAACTGCTGGCCTCCCACACCAGATGCAGAGGCAACAAGGGGCCCTGGAGTTAATACTGTTGACGAAGATGATGCTGAAGATACTGATGTTATAACAGTTGGGGATGAGGCTGGACGACTAGAAGACGATGAAGAGGTTGAAGTTGAAGAAGGCGAGGAGGCAGACGCTGTCATGGAAACTGGGGAGGATGAAACAGCTGTGGGGGAGGTCCTGGCTTTGTTGATAGACAAGTCCACTGGCTCAGTTTGTGTTTGGAAGTGATCTACAGATAACGAGTCCTCCGGGGGCTCCCCTTTCACATTATTTAACAACAGGGGTACAGCTTCCATATCGGGGTAGTTGTGGACGTTTGGAGACTGTGGGGAGAAAAATGGAACACACATTTATCTTTGTTAATCATACATTTTAATAGATGCGCGGTTTATTACTGGAATGATTATTAATTTTTCTCTTATCGCTATAAGACATTACTTTGGTTCCCAAATATTTTAAGGATTGCTCTGTGGCTATCGTTGTGATTAAAGTTGAGAGGACAAAGGTACAAAACAGAGCAGGAAGAGGCTATAAAGACACTTTCATTCTGTTGGGAGAGACAGGCACTGTTGTTGAAATCCAGGGACAGTGTGGTGACTGTGGGAGGTAAGGGGGTCTAAGGGGACTAAATGGTAATGGAAAAAAACCCACAATATAAACAGATTAAAAAATGAAGTGGGCAGCCACCATTCAAGCAATAAAATAAATCCAGTGAGATGAGTGTGTTATGGAGGAGTAAGAAGGCCAGTGGAACCTAAAAATGAACAGCAATTTTACAGAAAATTTTCTAAAAGACAACTTCAGTATGTAAAGCATTATCTACTTAAAACTATATACATGCAAGCGATTTAGTTAAAAACATTCATTTTGTTGGTTTGACCCATCCTTCATTTATGAGTCTCAGTTTCCTCAGTTATAAACGAATGAAAATTCTGATTAGATAACTTTAAACTTTGTTCCAACTTTAGGCTCTACAATTTTATAATCTAACCCTTACCCAACATTATTATAATCTGAAGGCATAATGTTGCCTGGCAACAACACTGGAAAACCTTAATATTTGGTCAAAGAGCTACCATACAATTCTCATGAGCATTAAAAGAGGGGACAGAGTTCTCCAACTTCCCGCACCTGCCTACTATGTTGTTAAATACAAATCATTTCTAATAATTGGATAACTTAACTCTTAATGATGACTATTTTTTCTCATAGTAACATACGGAACTACTACAATGTACCTTTTAGGAAATAATTTCAGAAATAACTTTTTTTAATGGAAATTTTAAATTGTCTACGACTGTTTTGTTTCCCTTAAGATAACGATAATAGTTTTGACCAAGTTCAATTTCATTCTTTTAAGTTTTAATGAGTAAAATATACTACTACTACTACTCATAATAATAAAGACTCCAAGATTCTACCCAGACTAATGGACTCAGTTTTTATTACTGGGCATTAATATAAATTGCTCTTAGATTTATTCACTCGTAAATTCAACAAGTATTTATTGGATCCTACTTCTGAGGCCCATACTGGCTCAAGAGTTTGCTTAGCAAGTATCAGCCCCAACAGAAAGGAGTAGACCGCAACAGGTCACTGTGGTTATATCTCATTTGGCCAGGCTAACACAGACGTTATTGTTCTATCACATGAAAACCAAAACCTTTCTTTTCAGCTTCATTATGGTATCAGAACAACAATGCCTACAATTATATTGAATTGCTACATTTCATCTTTGTTTAATAAAAGATTTTGGTTGGCTATTCTGCACGCCCCCCCCCCCAAAACCTGAGCACACACTTAAAGGAACAAAACATGTTTCTCAAAACCTTTCTTTATAGGATATAAATTATAGCTCCATTCAAAACATACAATGGGCAGTAATGTAAGGGAATTTTATCTGCAACAATGAGAAGAGAAAGAAACTAAGTCAACAATGGTACCAAAGGGAAATTAGTTGATGTTTATTGTTTCTTTTTTTTTTGCTTCTATGATAACATGATTACTGACCAACAAAAAGATAAAATTAGAAAATATAAAAATGAATCATCCAAATATCTCCTGCATGAGATTCTAAATAAGATTTCACTTATGTGCTGAAATTGAGAAATAAGTTTTTTAATCTTCTCAGACATTAAGAAACAAAAAAAGGGGGGAAAAACACCATAAACAACTACTTTTATAGAAAGCTATTATCATTATCCAGTCTTGTAACTAGAACAATATTTCAGTTGGTTCCCAGCATTATGATCTAATTTCTTTATAGAATATTTTATGAAAGGTTGCTGTCATAAAATATCTCAACTGGTTTATTGTTGAAATTATAAAATATGTCATTAGGCTTTGGTATCAAACGCTGTTTGGTTTCAGGTATAATCTTGATTCATTTCTTTTTACTTTATTAGACATATCCCAAATCCTAATTTTGGATATAGTGACTACTTCCATCTCAAATTTTTCTCCTATCTACTTAGAAACAAGTTTCCTACATAGGTTTACAAACCAAAGGCCGAGATGTGACTCACCATTGTAGAAACATTTGTAATTAAACAAAAGACTATGTTAGCTGATTACGACAACACAGACGGTGATAAATCCAGAGCTTATTTGGAAAGAGGTGGCTTCTGTGGCATCAAGCTTCACTGAGGTTTGCAACCTGTTTAGAACTCCTGAGACTATGAAGAGGAGTCCACCTTTGGAAGGTATCTACTTAGTCCATCATTATAACAGATATTTACTCCTGAAGCCGTTTTACCGCAACAGAAGAGTCTTCCTCTTACAATTCTGTGCTGACTGTATACTAGTTAGCCCCTAGGAGGTTTCAAATTATGGAGTACTACACAGCTTTTGTATGAGCTCTCACCAAAATATACAAAATGTTCATAAAAATTAGGAAGGATAAACCAAATCTTTGAACTACAGATTATCTGATTTGGAACCATGGGCACATTATGCATGAACATATATGCATAATGTATATATATATATATGCATATATATATATATATATGCATAAACATCACAGAGGCACACGCTGGTTCCTTTTACATATGTAGCAGCTGAAATGCAGCCAGCATGTCCAAAAATAACACCTCATCAGTGTAAAGAGGACAAAATCCTTTCGTACCATTCATCAGTTTGCAGTGTTGACATATCATATCCTCAGAGTCCATAATAATCACTTCTCCTGTGATAATGTGGCAGGTAAGGCCACCCTTAAGTCCGGCTTCCGGCTGCACACACATTTAGGTAAAGCCGGCTATACTGGCGAAACATGGTTTCCGAACAGCGATGCCACACTTTTGCCCCTCTTTTAGGAAAGAGAAAAGACCTGGAAAGCTTGATCCTGAAGCCAGCATTAAGAATCCATTTCTTTACCTCCAGAAAGTGGAACACTGAAATGTACTGGTTCTGAGGTTTGAATCCATGAATGGGAAGCAACAGTGAGGTGATGGGAGTGCAGGAGATAACTGAGAGGGAACAAAAGCTGAGAGAAACCAAGGGAAAACACCAAAAGGGAAGTACATAGAACAGTTAAAAGTGAAATAAAGCGACTATAAGTATGTGAAAGAGTGAGAGAAGATGTGGGTATGTTATCAGGAAACTAAGGGGTTGGGCTCTGAAAAGCCCAGAAATAATAAGGAAAAGTTAAAAGTCGTAAGCACAATGAGGAAGAAACAATTTTGTAAAAAGAACAAAGAAAGATTCCTTATGGTAACTTTTCCCTTTGTTACTAACAGTGCAATTCTTGAGCCAACACGGATGGACTAACGTCAACTAAACACTGTTGTTTGTATTGTTTGTTTTAAATAAAAGCCCATCAAGAATTTTGCCTGGGGATGATAACTTTAGCTGACTTTTTGCTGTTGATTAAACATTAAATTCAGTATGATTTTTTTTAAACACCCTTTCTAAAGACATAAAGATTATAAAAAAACACTGGATTTTTGTCAAAGAGAATGAGAGTAATTTCATTTTCCAAAAGATTATATAATATCACTTGAAATGGTCAAGTAATTTCTCAAATAAAATGTCTTAAGAAATAATTGCATAAATACACAAAAGTGTAGCAAGGTAAAAGGTAACAATATAATTCATAAAAAATGTGTATGTGAAAATCTAAACATACATATAAACAAGATTATTATGTCATGTTATCACTTTCTTCCAAAGTTTTAAATGAGTTTTATTCATGACATAAATCGTATACATATTAGTCTACTGAACATACTCCTCTCAGTGATCTGGGGATTACATGTGAGCTTTTCTAATCACATAATCATTTTCCTGAACAAACATTTAAAAACGTAACTTCACCTTTTGGGATTTGGTTGAATGAGTGTAAAAATGAAATCTAAAGCCTCCTATGTGTTATTACCTAGAGAATGAGATATGTTTTTTTCAGGCAGCAATTACTATCAGTTGAATAAAAAGTGTTTGTAACACTGGTCATATATTTTAATCACAGGGAGATCTTAACATGAGAAAAAATGTCCACACGCCACTCTACCGTTGGAAAGCCCTTCAGAATTCTTATGTGTAGTCATGGTTGAGCACCACTTGGACAATATTCTGTTAACTGCTGGCCAAGATTTATAAGCTTCCTGTTTTGACTTTAATGATACCAGAGATTTTTAGAGAAGTGGCATGTGTGAGCACATACACACATACACTCACAAACATCCCCAACTATCTATCTGTTCATCCATTTAGCCAGCCAGGCAGCCAGCATTTAAATAAGTTATGTTTAATTCTGTCTTTATAAATTTTGAGATATAATCTCATGGCAGTTTTTAGAGAAGACTGTAAAGCTACTTGCCTAATATTACATAGCTACTGGCTTAACTATTACAAGAATCTTTGCTTTATAGCCCGTTGTGTGTTTATTATAAAAAGAAAATTTTATTTGGACACAAAAGATCCGAATTCATTTATTTGCTGTGCAATCTTGGTATCATCATTAAAATTCTCTAGGTTAAGGTTTACCTACTTATAAAAGAGTAATATTAATTCCAAACTCATGCAATTATTGTAATGATTGAATTAAGGGTATTAAGTGCTTTTAAGCGCTACTGAGAACTGTGGAAGAGAAGCAACTGAATTTCCCCTTTTAGAACTAGAAATTCCAAATACAACCTAATCTATTACTACAGCTCTCAGGAGTAACTTCATTGACTGAAATCAGCCTAAGATATATTCTGATTCAGGACCATGTAATTCAGCCATGTAGAGGTACAGTGTTTGCTAAACCACCAAACAGATATGCATGACAAAAGTAGCTGAACAAGTCAGGGTATTGTGAGCATATTTAGGGTCCACATGTGGTTTTGAACAAACACATTTTCTCTTAAAATACAGGAAAAAGATATCTGAAACTGTTAAATTGTTTTTCTATATTTTTAACTTAATTAGATTGGTCCACAGAATGACCACCTAACAGATGATGGACCAGACTTTAATTGGCCTGATTTCTTAATTCTACAATATAAATAACAAATCAATCCATAGTTCAGTTTGTATCCATCATGACATTATATAAATACAGTAAAATAATTGTTATGGAATGTTAACCATTCTTTAACAGTTTTATCATGGGATGAAAACAACAGAGCATTATTTGTTTTTTTGTGTCTCAATACAAAACTAGTTTATATAAGTTTCACTCTGATTTTGTGATTTTTTAAGTTGAATCTATTGGGGTGACAATGGTTAACAAAATAATACAGGTTTCAGATGCACGATTCCACAACACATCATCTGTACGCTGCATTGTGTGTTCACTGCCCCAAGTCAAGTCTCCTTCCATCAGTATTTATCCTCCCCATACCCTCCTCCACCTGCCCCTCCCCCACAGCTGGCATTCACTGCACTGTTGTCTGTGTCTGTGAGTTCTTTTTCTCTTTTCTTTTTCGCTCAATCTGTCCACCCACTCCTGCCCCCCACACCCCTGACAGCTGTCAGCCTGCTCTCTATCTATGACGGACTTCATGATGAATTGAATGCCTTTTATAGGAGGTGCTTAAAGAAACTTGTGCACTTCAAGTAAGAAAAAGAAAATAAACTAAATCTATTGTGATCATTTGAGCATTAAAGTTATACGGTATTATTTTAAATGGAAGTACATTTTAATTAGAAAGCTAAATTCCTTTTTTTTTAAACAGAAGATGCAATAGTAGGTATATGCATTGGTTTTCATACCTTCCTTTCCCTCATTAGTAACTGATATTATAAAGCTACGGGCACTAGGCTTAAAGCAAGCAACCTGCAACTCGGGCCATTTTTGCTCTAAGTAGAAACGTCACAGAAAATCCATTTGCGAACAGAGCCTGCACTTTGCTTTCCACTATTTTGTTTTATTGTACCAAAGAGGAAAGCCTATTTTTCAAGATTTGTCTTGCATTGGCCCTCATGGTTATCATTTACCTTGTTTTCAGAGCAGTGATTTTTATTCTTTACATGTTCAAGGGCAAACTCTTAAAAATAAGTGTCTCATAAGTGTGAATTTATAAAACTGACCAAGAAAAAAAATTAAAGCCAAGTTTAGTAAAGACTGAGAGGTAGAATGAGAGATAAATTGTGGTTTCTCTAAAAATATAGATGAAAGAAAAAAAGAAAGCAAGTAGAAATATTCTACATTGACAATCTGGAACTTGATTTCCAAAGTATTGAATGAGTTACCTACTGCATGTAGGGGAAGTTATTTGAGTGAGTATTTAATTCAATTGCTTTATATCAATTTCTCAAGTGTTAGCTTAAGAAATGTTTGATTCCTTGAGAAAATTTAGAACACATGCATAAAATAATGGATTCTTTATGATTTTATATTTATGTTTTCACACACAAATGAACTAAAAATGCTAGCCTTAAAAAAGGGTTCAGTACACACATAAATTTATTCCAAATTTTCCTTATTTACTAGTTATTATGTTTTTCCATGACCTATTCATTTCCCAGGACCTTCATGTAGCATTATATGTATGCAAAGCAGTCAGAATCTATGGTAACAGTTGACTGCAAATCCGACACTGGTCTAGCATGTATGCGTGGGGGTAACATGAGGTGAGAAGGTTTCTCCTATATTGTGATGGAAGATAAAAGGGATTCTATTCACGCATTTTTAAAATTAATAGCAGACATTCCTAACCACGGAAAATATTGACAAACATGTTTGGATATGAACATAATGTGTTATATATCATATGTAAATATATAAATATTTAACAAATAAATAATATTACATAATATAATTGGTGAACACTGAATTATACTTGCTAGGTAAGAACATTGTGCTTAAGATATAAATCATTAAATCCCACTCACCTGGTCAAATGAGATAAAGAAGTAACATCACCAAAAAACAAAAAGTCCAAAAGGAAGTCTAGGAAGTTAGTTTTGCTCCTATTTTCTTACAACTGCTATCAAGCTGAACCTCACAAAACATGCACAGATGTCCTAAAAATAAATTTTATGTTTTCAACTATATGACATTTTGGAAAAGGCAAAACTACAGAGACAGTAAAAAGATCAGTGGTTGCCAGGGGCTTGGGGGGAGGGATGAATAATGAAGCACAGGGGATTTTCAGAGCAGGGAAACTTTTCTGTGTGTTACTGCAGCAGTGTTTATATGTCACTATGCATTTGTCAAAGCCCATAGGACTGTACAACACCAAGAATGAGCCTTAATGTAAAACCATGGGCTCTACTTAATAATAATGTACCAATATAGGTTCATTAATTCATTATATGTAACTAATGTGCTACACTTATGCAAGACTTTAATAATATGGGAAACTGCAGCATCGGGGTGGAGTGAAATTCTTAGTTACGATCTGCCAAATAATTCTGCAATTTTAGTACATTTGTACTAAAAGAATAAATCGCTAATTGTTTTTTAAAAAATAAATTGAATTCAATATTAATATTAGTGATGAGATCCAGTTCTGTCCATTAGTTTGTCTACCACTCTTTGTAAAATTAATAATCCAAAACTCTTTACACATTTATAAATTACAAAAAAAAGTAACTGTTATTAGTTTATCTTTTCTACCTTATGATCAAAATTGTGTTCTTTTGGTTTTAAGTTATTATTCTTTCAGTGACTGATAATTTAAAATATTAATTAAAGTTTCACTACACATTGGACAAAAAAACATGCCTTAAAGACAAAAAAGTTGACTCACTATGGGTCACAGTCTCACCCAGTGACAGCAATGTTCTGTTATCTAGCTCAGAACACGCAATAATGTTTACCACTATCAGTCAGGTTAATCTTCATTGCTACCATATGAAACTGACTTTTGGATTCACACAATGTTCACCATTAAGAGTTATTTTTATAATCACATCTCACAGTAGTGAAACATACCAAATGTCAGAGACAAGAAAACCTAACCTCAGAGAGTTGAGACAACCAATTTTATTGAGATACAATTAACAAATAACATTATTATTAGTTTCAGGTGTACAATATATTGATTCAATATTTTTATATATTGTGAAATTTCAAGCAGTGGCACTGTGAAGAAGCTTCCAAAAGACCGTTGTTTTGTGAGGAAGAATATATATATTTCATATATTTCGATAATCTCAGTACCATGCAAAGAGTACTTTAGAGGGCTCGGGTAAAAAATCCCAGGGGCAACATCACCATTAACTTAAACAAGAGTTATATCTCAAGCATATCACACAAGAATTGAGATGATGCGTTCTAGAAAACTCTGTTAGATAACTTTAAAAATTCGCTCTAGTGAGGATACACACTGATGCTAAAGTTGCATGTAAAGATACTGAAGTAAGTAACATAAAACTTGAGAGTCAGGGAAAAAGTATTTAAAAGCTTATACATTATTCTCTTTTAAAAAAAATGTTTTAAAGAAAGAGGAAAAGGGAGGGAGGGAGGCAGGGGGCGGGGAGCGGGAGGGAAAGAGAGAGAGACAGAGAGGTTGTGAGATGGAGATAAAGGCAGAGACGAAGGCAGGCAATGATTTGGTTGTTCCCCTATTTATGCATTCATTGGTTAATTCTTATATGTGCCAAGACCGGGGATCGAACCCACAACCCTGGTGCTCTGAGACAATGCTCTAACCAACTGAGATACCTGGCCAGGACCTACATTATTTTTTATAAATTGTGATTTTCAATTTGTTTTGCAACTAATGTAATATATCAAAATACTGTAACCATTAAAGTTAAATTATCTACAAGTTTAATATTCAACTTGGTTACAAAACTTCTCTCCTAGGAAAACAGGGGATAGCTTAATGTAGTGACTTACATTTAGATGTACTTGAGAATTTGGGATTTTAATAAAGTATACACATATTTTTAACCTTGCTTATTTTAGGAATAAAAATTATAAATAACAAAGTGGGCGTAAACACAGGAATAAGCATAGAATGATGGCTTTAACCTTAGCTATGAACTGCAATCGTCTATGAAACACCTTACAGGTATGTAGGTCACAGATGCAATAGGTCTGGGATATGCAGAGGCACCAACGATTTAAAAATGTAATTCCAATGATCTGCCTAGTTTGAGAAACAATATTCCACAGCATGAGAAAATACTATCTATATAATATTAAGTTAAAAATCTTAGTACATAAAACTATTTGAATACAGAGAATGAACTTAATTTTGTCCTCCCCCCAAATATTTGTGTTTATGTGTAAAAATAAGAAAACTGGCTAGTAAAACTATTCTAGAATATTAATAATGGCTTCTGCATTTGGTGCATTTTTAGATGATCTCTATTTCCTTTTTTATTTTTTCCTAATTTTCCCATATTTTCTATGATGAATCTGTGCTGCTTTTAAAGCAAAAAGAAATGTTATATTTTCACAAAGATAAAAATGTGAGTAGTGTACAAGGTAAATTTTTTTTTAATCTACAAAAGTTACAGAGGTGTTTATAATTTTTAATCTGGCTTTTCTGTTCCTAAATTCTAATGAACCATATGTTATTAGAAGAAAATTACAATACTGTTGTTAGGAGAAAATAACAAATTCTATTAAAAGCTCCATTTGCCATAGGTGTTACTAATATCAGTTTTAGATTGGTAGCATGGTTATTCTACAGGAATTAATGTATCTTCCTATATAACTTAGAACTAAACTACAGAAAAGAGCTAAATATAATTGATAACTAACGGTACATAATTCCAGTTCCCCCAGTGGATTAAAACTATGAATTTCTCTTGAAATTCCAAGCTGCTGCATTAGTTTATTGAACGAACATTTTCATACTTGAGAAGCTAATGTAAACAATTACATACCAATATATGGGAGCTACAAAGGTTTTTATGTTTTTGCTTTAAAAAAAACTTTCACTCAATCAATATATCTTTAGAGGACATTACTATTGATTGAATATATACTCAGTAATGCACTGTGATAAATCTGAGGATGCTGCAAAAAAGATTTTTAATCCTTGCCCTGATAGAAGCAACTCTTCCTTTGTGCCCGCCCCCCACCTCTGCCACTGGAGATATAATGAGAGTTTCATCACTTTTTTAATGAACTACATTCATTCAGTAAACATGAAATGTAGAAGCAATGGAAATGTTTCACCCCTGTGCTGTAAAAATAGGAGGACATTCAAAATGAATTTGAGGAAGCAAAGTTGTGCTTCTTAAATTAACTTCACAGTGTACATACAAAACAAGTAAATATGCAAATACGTGTTATAGATACCTTATAATCATATATTAATAATTAAATTGTGATTATTTAAAATGCAGAAAAAATAAACATTTATATTTAATATTTACCACTATGTTATTATATGGTAGTATTTCCTCCTCCCATTTTATAAATGAAGAAATATAGTCCCAAAGAAGTTGAAAGAATCATTCAAGGCCACAGTGTAATGCAGATTTGTGTGTAACTCCTAAGACGGACTTTATTCACCCTGTGCTGCCCTCAGAGCTCTGGAATGGGGAGGGAGAGAATTTGTGTTTATGTATGTGAAACTTTTTCATGTAGTTCATATGCAATTAGTATTTGGCAATATCCAACAGAGGAGAGTATAAAAATGACCATGGCTTGGATAGCTGTCTGGTAGGCACCAACTCACTTCTCCAGTATGCCTTGCACACAATAAATTTAATGGCATGAGACAGCATTATAATTTATTTTTTATTTAGTTCCCGTTTGTTCTCACGTTAAGCTTTAGGATAATGGCAACTAGAAAGATCATTCTTTATTTAGGAATAGCGTTCACACTCTGTGCTATGGTCATGCTGTATGTGATATGTTTTGACAGAAACACACTAAGATGAGAGAATAAAATAGGAGAACCAAAACCCTAATTCGATGTGTAGCAGAACAATTAGAAATCTAAGTAGAAAAATCAGTTTCTCATCTATTTAATTTTTGTTCCTTTCTTTTAAGCCAAACCCTCAGAAGTGAAAAAGAATATATAGATTGTTTCATTTTTGACTAACTAATGATGTGAACATATTCCTTGATAAAAAGCAGTGTAATAAAGTATAAATTTTGTAAATGGAACAGAAAGTGCAAAGCAATGTGGTTTTGTAAAAAGGGTACTTGTCTGAGTTCTAGTTTAGGCTCTACCTTATAGGACTAGCTTACCCATTGCCTCATTAATTTCTAACTGAAAATGACCTCAATTATGCTAGAGCACAGTCAGGTATCAACTCCCGCCTTCCCAGATTCCGCCTGTCCCAAACAGATGCCCCTCTTCTGTGCTTCCAAAGCACTTTGAGGCCTGTGGGTCTTTCTGTAATGAGGCTATGAGCCCAGCACCTATCATGGTTCCTAGTACGAAAAGTAAGCACTTAATTAAAGCTCATTACTAAAGCTCCAATTGATCCCTAAAGGCTTTATGAACTCTAAAATTGAATAACTCTATGAAATTACTCCATGTTTGAAACTTAATAAACAATAAATGCATTTATTAACAATTAAAGCATTAAAATTAGAGGTGAAAGTTTCCATCGGCTCATTCCTTCATTAAAAATGTTGAGTTTATTAATTGCCATTAAAAAATTTCTCTCACTACAGAACTTTAAGTGACTAGTTTCAGTATATTACAAGATAATTTTTTAAAAGAAGGGGTGAAGGAACACTTCCAACAGGTCTAAAACCTAACATATAAGTCACATTTTATATATTTGCTAATTTGAAATGTTTTACTTTCTTAATAAATAAAAAATGCATAGATAGAACTGCTAAGTATATCTCAGTAACAGAAAGTTACAAGATCATGTTTTTTTGCTTCCAAAATTTAGCTTTGATGTCTATCGAATTTAAACCAAAGTTAGCCATGATTCTGTATTTTTTCTATTATTCAGTAAATAATACCTGGAAGGGAGATTATAAATCTTATAATTAAATACACTAATAAATGTATGTGTCTGATCACTGTTAGTTTTCTATTCCATGGCAACACATAAAAATGCTCTCTCCTCCCTTCTGCGGGGGGCGCCCTATGCTGGCAGCCTGACTTTACCCCATCTTCCTTCCAAACTCTGCTGCACACTTCCTGTGCATCTCATTCTACCTCCCTTTCTCCTCTTATCCTGTTTGCTTACTGTGCTCAGCTCCTTTAGGCTAATATCATTTGACTAGAACTTTTGCCTATCTGCATGCCTTGGTCTCCAGTTCCGTCTACACTCTGACATATCCGATTATCACAACTCGGGGCAAGGGGGGTAGGACAGTCTCCGTAATAAAGGCAGGAGATCAATGGTGCCAAGAGTGAGAAAGTTGGCACTAGGCTATCAGCCCTTTCCTCCTGTCTCTTGTACTCTGTCATCCCTTACCCCTCTTAAAAAAAAACACAAAAAACCCCTTTTTTGATTCTTTTGTTTTCCTCTGTCTTTTCCACCTTGACTTCCTCCATATTTAACTGTATCTACACAATGCAAACATTGGTACGCACATCTCTGTGGGTATGTGGTATGGGTTATGTATTTGTATGAATGCTAGTTAAATTGTATACATTCTTGTGATTTCTTAGCATAAAGTATGCTTAAAACTTATGGGAGAAATGTGTTAGGATATTCACAAAAATTAACCTGAGGTATTTATAATCTATTCATGCAGATGTGTATTTGTATGTTCCTATGCCTTCATTTTGTTTTCATTCTTGTGCTTAAGTGCAAGAATAGAAGAGTGCAGATATATATATATATGTATGTGTGTGTATATATATATATATATATATATATATACACACACACACACACACACACACACACATATATATATAAATTAACAGTTGAGGTGAGCTGGGTTTTGGTCAAAGAACTTAAGTCACAAGTGCAGTGAATGATTCCCAACTCTGTTAACATGTGCCTTCCCAATAAGGATTCTAGATATCAGCCCAGAGGATGCCTACTACCAGTTAAATCTAGGCATCAAAACTGAATCAACTGTACCACATATAAAAGTGTGATAGCAGGTATATTTAACACCTATAGACATGGAGATGCATATGGTACATTCATTTAATCCTTGCAACATCCCAATATAGGAAACTATTATTAATCACAATTTACAGACATAAAACAGAGATGTAGGACAAGTTAAGGAATATGCCAATGGCCCTCCAGGTGTAGGTGCAATGTCAAGACATAATTTTTAGTGATCTCTACCAACAAACCCATGGCCTCAACTATATGGCTTCCACAACTGACTCCATACTGTACAGCTACAGTAGATCAGGGAAGGCCTAAATGACTGCGATCACTTCCACAACAATTCCTTCCTTTTATTTCAAGCAATTTAAAGAAGACTATCATATTTAATAAAAGGACAAAAAGGTTAAATGAAAGCTTTCATGGACTTCACAAACATAGCAGAGTCATTTTCTTTTATTAGTTTTCTCTATAACACCTCTACAATAAAAACCAACTGCACATTATTCAATTATTTATTACTGAATAAATAAGAAAAAAAAAGAACAAAGCACATTAATCACTCTTTGACCCAAATAAGAGAACTTTGATTCCCATGAGAAAAAGTTTATCTGTGTTTTTTGGCTTTAAATGATTTCTGCGATGAAACCTCAAATTAATTATTATATAAATAAGCAAAGTCATATTTATGTAGTTCATTTTCTACTTAGCATCAATACTTTCACAGCTGCCACAGAAACAGCCAACATTCAATTATCTACAGACTTACAAGGGACTATAGTATAAGTAATCCCAAGTGACAGATAATCCAAAAAGCATTTATGTTGGGTTTTAAATTCATTATATGATCCAGCAGATTTATTGCCATAATTGTATTCTTTTTCTCAGGCTCATATTAAAATTTATTTGTATTTCTTGAGTACAAGCCAAGCGACAGCAGAAGGAGGGGTCCCAGATACGTGCTGGATGACAAAAGAACAGCTGATTTGCTATTAGCATTTTTTCCTGTAGGTAACTGACAGGAAGATAAGCAAGAGTTGATTGTGAAACTGCATTTCATATTTATGAAATGCTTTATATAATTAATTTAAAGGATCTATTACAATACTATAGCAGAGGTTTGAAGCGCCTGGGCTAGGAACGAGCAGACTGAGGCTGGGCCCTGGCTGCGGCTAGTTCAGTGACCACAGCAAGTTGTTTATCTCGCTCAATTTCAGTTCCTCGCTTTAGAAAAGGGTTCAGCAATTAGTCCCTACATTTGAAGGTAGTTCTGAAGGTTCAATAATTGAATCCTACTGCCTGACAAAAAGTATTAAACTGAAGTAAGTTTCGGTTGTTATTTTTTGGTAACGATTATTTTATCTATTTTAGTGTAATGCTAAAACTACAATAATAGAGCTGAGAGTTTGTATGAGTTTAGCTTCCATAAAAAGACACTGCCTTTGATTCTTTAATAAATTACATAGTACATTGTACAGTCAAATGTTAAAGTTTGTTCGTAATCTGCTAAGCAGAAGACAGTTGGACCTATTTGTGTTGTAACTATCAAAACAAACTAGAAAATACTGGAGATGTACAATTTCTTGTTTTAAACCTGAGGTAATATATATTTCACAATTCTAAATTTTTAGGTTTTTAGGAAGAGGGTGATCCACTGCCAAGAGGGTGTGGAGGTGCATACTGAGACATTTGGATATTTCTGCAGTAATAAAAATGAGCATTTACACTGAGTGTTGCAAATAAAGACTACGAATATCTGCACATGAGTTCAGCTAAGGTTTTAATTCTACACAGGTTTTTTTAAATGTTAATTTCTCAGAACTTTTAAGAATTTTAGAATTACAGATAAGAGATTCTAAAACTGGATTAAATCAAATACCATGAATACCAATGTTACGGTTTTCCATTAATACTCTACTACATATCACAGAATTGTAGGTAAGATAATGAGGAATAAAAATGTTTTCCTAATTTGCATTAAAATGGTTTTGGAAAATTTCTTGTCAATTCAATTCTAAACAATAACCCAAGCTTAAACAATTACTCCTTAATTTAAAAAAGCATGCAACAAATTTGTAGAAGATGGCATATAGGTAGCATTATTCTTTCCCCCTTAAATTTCAATTAGATTTCTTTCTTAGCTGTATTTTACAAGTAAGCTGGATTAAATTATTATATTTCAGTTTTAATAAGCTATTAAATTTTTGATACTTTAGTCAATAAATGAGATAGAATATAAACAATATGATAGAAAAGGGGGATGGATTCTCAGAAAAAATACCCTGATTTATACTGTATCTTCCCAGATATACATACAAATTATACAGGTCATAAATATTCTCCAAGATGAAGCGAAAGATAACATTTTGATGTACACTTGAAGATTAAAGAAAAGGGTTTACACCATTCACTGACACATGAATATTCTTATGAGTAAAGGAAAACATTATTCCAATATTTTCTATAAATCCAATATATAAATCTAATATATCCAATCAGAAGGGTTTTAAAATATAAAGGAGTTCATTAATTTGTCTGACTGCCAAGGCAGGACTTGCTGAAAATTCTGTCTAACCGGACCATCAATCAAAGTCCATCATTCAGGCTACGCCAAATTCCCTGGAGTGCCTGACATGAGAAATTCACAGAGTAAAGATAAAACACATGTGTAATAAAAGTAATATATAAAGTAAGCCCTGAAAAATAAGGATTTTGTATAAGACTTAATGGTGGCAACGTCAAATAAGGGCAATAGGTTTCAGTTCAACCTGAAATTAGGAGCAATTAAGAATCAACAGGTTTAAAACTTCAATTATCCCAGTACATGTATAGGGAGAACCCTGACAGAAGGTATATGATGAAAGACATATATGCCATTACATAATAATTAAAAAATAGAGAAGGAAGGTAAAAAAGGAGGGAACCTATAAAATAAAGCAAATACTAAGGTCAACTTGACAGATGAATTTTAAACATGACTTTGTGCTTCTTATTAGGATAAAAAAGTAATATATGAGTTACTCTCTAGATCGCTAAAAGGGCCATACATATTTTTCACCACTGTTTCAAAACATGCATTAAATTGCAAAACTTTTTCATAAGGGGCTTCATGGGTAGAATCCAAAGTGCTGGAAAAAAAGTAAAAATTTGCTAATTTATTGCAGATAAAACGTGGAAAAAGAAAAGACTACATTTCATTTCAGCTGAAGCAATGTCATCTCTAAGATCAACTCTCCCACTAGGAACAATAGGAAACTGGATTGAACTTCAAAAAGTGCAATTTTAAGACACTGGAGATCAACTAAAGCAACCAAGACTTGAGGTACACGATCCAGAAAAGAAACAAATACAATGAGAAGAGCATTTGCTCTATAACTACTTTTTTTGTTTTGAGGCATAATCACACTATCTAGAATTCATTTAAATATAAAAATTATTCTAGGAGACTATTTCAAATAACTTAAAACTAGGAGGTACATGGTCAACATAGTTACCAAGTGATCCAGAATTTTTAAAATTATCAAACATGGACTTTCAAATGACTGCAGTAACATGCTTAAGAAAACAGGTAAGAGAGAAATTTTACTCCAAAGTTAGAATCTACCAAAAAAAGAAAAGAAAAAGAAGTGAAGTATAAATCTAGAAGAAAGAAAATACAATACTTGACATTGAAAACTTTATACCTGTTGAGTATCTTCAGAATAGACACAGCAGAAGAACGGGTGGATGAACTAAAAGATGAGTGAGTAGAAATTGGCCAGAATGAGTCTGGAATGGAGGGCTTGGCAGGACAGCAAGATACTTTAAAAAGCATAAGACAAATGAGAGAAGTCTTATGTGCTTATAAGTGGAAGCCCAGACATAGGAGAAACAGAGAAAAGGAAATAGGCCAGAAGTAACATTAAAAAATGTAATTCTCGAGAATTTTTAACCTGATGAAAGGCACTAGGTTGTAAATTCAAAAATCTCTATGGACCTCAAGCAATATAAATTAAAAAAAAAACAACTACTAGTCAAAAAGCAGTTAAGGAAAGAATGACCTTCAAATGTGTTATGGTTTTACCAAAGAATGACTCCTCAATAAAAATGGGGAAAGCCAGAAGACAATGGAAGTGAATTTTTAAATTGCTGAAAGAAAAAAAAAATACACACACACACACACACACATTTTATCCTTTTCTACGAAGGATCAAGGCAAAATAAAGACAAAGGAGAGGGATATATAGAGATATATAAAGTTAAAATATCCCAAGATTTTTGCATTGTTTACTTACATGGAAAAGTACCAACCTACGGTGGACATTAATAATCAAAGTGGAAATACAATGTCTAGGAGAAGCCAGTAAAAGTAATAAAATAATATTTATACTGAAAAGCTGAAACACATTAATAAAAGGGGAAAACAGAAAAAAAGGAAATATCTTGATTAACATGGAAAAGCAGGGAAGAATAACAAAATACAGAACAGGGGGAACAAAGGAAAACATAAAGGCATTATATTTAACTTTAAAATATACTATGTTCTGCAATTAAGTAGTCTATTTTTATAGTTTTTAATTTTTAACACTTTCAAGTGGCAAATCCTGACTATAATAAAAATTGAAATAAAAAATATGAAAAAAATAAGTCAAACACCAAGCAAGAGAAGGCTGGGATATAATTGCTGTATAGGAAGGAACAGCAGAAACAGCAAATCGCTAGCTGGAATAATTACTATAAGTTAAAAAGGGTATTTTATTATAAAAAATGACTCCTCAAATAAGGATATAGATATTTATATATGTAGATATTTCTCAATCTGTATCCACCTCAAATGTAGTCTCTATAAGCAATAAAGAAAAAACTAAAACAAGGAAGACAAAATAAAAAAATATATATAGTGTGATATTTTAGCACACCTATGTCAATAACTGATAGACAAGGAGCCAAAAAGTAGTAGGAGTATATGAAATGGGAAATAAAACACAATTAATAAATTTATCTTAGTTTACCTATTTAGGACAATGCACTTGATATCTGCCCAATAAACAGGGTTTTAAGTACTCAGGTATAATTTATCAGAATTTGACCATAGGGTGAGCAAATAAAGTCAAGTCTTAACAAATCCAAAGAGATAAAATTCAGCATATGCTCTCTCCAATCTGACTAGATATCAATTAAAAAAAAGATAACTAGAAAACTCCTAAATACTTAGAAATTAAGCACTGTACCTTGAAGTCAACCAATGGATTGCAAAGTTATTTAAACAAAAGTTATATATTGAATCAAATAAGAAAATATGGTATATGAAGTCTGAGTGATATAGCTAAAGGTGTGATTAGATAAAAATTTATGCCCTTAAAACATACAAGGTCTGTCCACAAAGTATCCATCCATGTAATGTGAAAAAGAAATATTGACAAAGTTACAAGGTACAAGAAACATTGTACATAGGACAATGATGCCTCAGTCCCCTTCAAAGTAGGCACTTTGGGACTTCACACAGTTCTCCCAATTGCTATCAGCTACCCCATCGTATTTTCCTGAATCTCACTGGCAATCTGAAATGTCTTTCCTTTCAAAGGAGATTTTAGTTTTGGGAAAAGCCGAAAGTCACAGGGTGCCAAATCTGGGTTGTAGC
This sequence comes from Mormoops blainvillei, assembly GCA_004026545.1. Lineage (NCBI taxonomy): Eukaryota > Metazoa > Chordata > Mammalia > Chiroptera > Mormoopidae > Mormoops > Mormoops blainvillei. Next base: position 214,719 of record PVJD01000316.1, on the reverse strand, counting down.
GGGGCTGAGTCACCTAGGTTATTTGATTTTTCACCAAAAACTGCATGAGATGTGATGCATGAGCAGGCACACTGTAGTGATGAAGCTGCCAATTACCAGTTGCCCATAGCTTCGACCTTCTGGATCATCCAAATAGTTTCCATGGAGGAATGTTCAAGCTTAACGCAAAGTTCAATGCAGATTCATTGCTCTACTAGCTCAGTCATTTTGAATGCAATGGCACACAGTACACATGCTCACTCAATGCCATCTACAGTCCCACTGACTAGTACAGTGAAGTCATCATTGTTCACAAGTGCACATTCCAGTCCACTCTCCTTGGCTGCCAGGTTACATCAATGTCACACAAATTGTTCTTGTTATATTAACAATGGCTGGAGTTTTTCCAGACAGATCTTGTATACTAGAAAAGATGATTGATAATTAATCTTATCTTAATGTAGATCTAAAATTAGAAAAGAAAAGCCAATTATTCCTAAATTGGGATGAGAAGAAAATAATAAAGATAAAGCAGAATCAATTAAATATAGAACAAATAAAGAGAACCTCAACAAATCCTAAAACTTGTTGGATAGACTAATAAACTTGTAGCAAAACTGAGAGAGAGAGAGAGAGAGCAGTCATTAATCCATAATAGGATTGAGAAACAGGGATTTCAGCCTAAAGACATTAAAGACATAATGAAAGAATGTTATAAACAGACTTATGCTAACAAATTTTAAAATTCTGATAAAATAAATTGTTTAATAAGTACAATTTACTAAAACTTACGCAAGAAAAAATGAAAAATCTGAAAGATCCTATATCTATATAAGAAATTGATTTAACATCTTGACAAAAACAAAAAACAAACAAACAAAAAAACCCCCAAAAAACCACACAACCCAGCCCCGGCTGAGTGGCTCAGATGGTTGGAGCCTTGTCCCACACACCAAACGGTTGTGGGTTCCATCCCTGGTCAGGCACACACCTAGGTTGTGGGTTTGCTCTCACACTGATGTTTCTGTCTCTGTCTGTCTGTCTGTCTGTCTCTGTCCCCCATCCTTTCCTCTGTCTCTCAGATCAATAAACAAATCCTTGGGTAGGATTAAAAAAAAGAAAAGAGAAAACTCTAGGTTGAGATTTGTTTCACAAATGATTTCAAACACATTATTGTGAAATAATTAAGAAATAACCTAAAACTTACACAAAAATCTTCCAGAGTATATAAAAAAAGGAACACATTCTAAATATTTTTATGAGGCTGGCATTCTTTTATCAAAACTTAACAAAATTTGTGAACAGGTAAAAGTACAGTTTCAGAAGTCAGGATAGCCATTATTCTTGAAATTTGGTTAATGACTGAGAGACATGAATGGAAAACATTAATTCCTGTTTCTTTGTCTGGATGGTAGTTATATGTCTGTGTTCAGCACATTTATAATTTGTGAAAATTGCACGAACAGTACATTTATAATTTGTTCACTATTCTGTGTGTATGCTATAGTATATCCAATTTTTAAAAAGAAAGTAACCTAAAATAAAAAAGAAAAGAAAATGTCAAGCCCTTTCTGCAGGCCAACATTAATCCACTAAACGTTATGTGTAAATTGTCTAAAGTATAAAGTTGCTATCTAGATGTACTGCCAGGCACAGTAATTTTTTCTTTTTGCTTCTATCAAATACAATGAAAAGAAAAAGAGAAATACCTTGCTGAAATCAAGACAAACTATACTGGTGGCATTTTTCCAATTCCAAACATGTGAAAACTGCATTTGACATGATTTCTTCTTAGGAAATACATTTAAATTTATATGAACAATAATATTCTTTCTAAACACCAACCTAACTATGCAGGTAATAGTACATTGCAAATTCCAACCAGTATAGCAATTCATCTTTTCCAGGATTTAATTTCATATTTTGAGAATTATACAAGAAATATCTGTCCAATCCCTTGTCCAAGTTCTCATAGATTTTCTACAATTACACAGGTAAAACGTATCAATATACGTATATGCAAGGTACTTAGTACATAACATAGTTCCTGGTGCCTAATTTTTTTAGGTACTTACTAAGAGTCATTAAATGAAGGAATGCACTCAGTGATAAATCAGATGGTCTCTCAACAGTTTCTCTTTCACTGAAGACTTCAATTTCCTCTCAAAAATGTTTGTCAGTCCCCTTTTCTAAAAGTTAGAGGATTGTTCTTTGATACAAGTATTGAACAACTCTTTTATCTGTCCCTGGGTAACTTATGTAATACAAAATTTTTTAAAAATCCTCCTGTTACAGCCTCACTTTTTCATTTCTGGTTCATTTATATGATGCATAATTACACAGATAACTCCATAAAAACTGTCATTTATTTTGAACAATAATAACTTTTTTACTGTTTGCAGCATTATAAAAAGTCAGATTCTCTCAAGTCACCCCTCCATTACCATGCCTAGCTTTTCTTCCTTTACATTTACAAACTGCAGTATCAATTTCATTTCTCTCCAAATGCCATCATTTTGACTCACCAAGCAGTTCTTCCTTCTTATTCGAAACCTAATCAGAACATCATCAGTTTTACCTCATTTCTTTTTTTCCCATCTGGCAAAAAAAAAATCAATAAATAACTGTAGCTAGTCAGAGATTTACCAGATGCCCTAACACTATCCTCAAATAATATTTTCATCATATGATTAAACAGTTTACACATATTTCACTATGTATAATAACACGTAATGATTTTTGTAATAACATTGTAAAACATATGTCACCACAAATTTGGTTTCACTGTATAGTTATCTCTTTTTAAAGGTTCCCATTTTGAAGTCCATAGCTTGCTCTTTGTTCTGTTATAGAGTGAATGTATTCTTGAAAGTACTTAAAGGCAATGACCAGAGGGGGTGTGTATATAGACTGGGGATCTTAAATATATTCCTTTTTTTGTTTGTTTTTATTCATCACCTGAGGATATATTTTTATTGATTTCAGGGAAAGATAAAGGGAGGGAGATGGGGGAGACACACACACATACACAGAGGGGGAGAGAGAGAGAGAGAGAGACAGAGAGAGAAAGAGAGAGAGAGAGAGAGAGACTCTGATGTGAGAGAGAAACATTGATTGGTTGCCTCAACATACACACCGCGACCCAGATATGTGTCCCTATGGGCAATCGAACTTGCATCCTTGTGGTTACAGGATGACACTCCAACCAACAGAGCCACCCAGCCAGGGCTAAATACATTCTTAAAGTAATACTTTGTCCTCACGCCTATCTGATCATTCAGCTTTATGGTATCCATAATGCCAGAACATTTGCCTTCAGAGCTCTGATGAGATTTAAGTAGAGAAAAACAGAAGGTTAGAGTGTAAATCAGTCAATTAGTGTAAAGGAATGATCATTGAAAACAATCTAAAATTTGCTACAATGAAGATTTCCCTCTAAACCTTGTCATCTCTTTGTCCTTCTAATTTTTTTTTTTAACTCTCTGTCTCAGCCTGAGTCTTCTCATTCTCCAGACTTTTTTTCATTCATATCGACATCTTTTTAAAAATTTCTGGTCACCTTCATACTAAAGGTAGGTTCTTTAGGGGATGGGGGAAAATAGTATTTTTCAAAACACATAAACAAGAATGAAACATTATACTACATACAATATAGTAGATACAATTCCCTTTCTCCATTCAGTGGATCCCTTAAACATCTAATTCATTAAATTCAGTTCCTGTCTGCTTGAAATTCCACTCAAATTTTTCACGTGATTACTGTTTCCTGCATTACACTCTGACGTAACAGTCAGCAAGCTTGGTAGGAGATAGCGTGAACGTAGACGAGAGACGTAAAGGGTAGGCACAAGGTGCGCAGTTACCCGTCACTAAGCGTTTGCACTCCAGGTTCTGAACGTGCTGTAAACGGAGTGGCATGGCCCCACGCCCACCTCTCGCACCCTTCCACTCCTCCTGCCTCAAACTGCGTGTAGCTTCCTTACATTCTTGACCTTTCTAGGCCCTTACACATTCTCTCATCTCTAATAAGGGTACACAACTCACTCCCGATCACTATTCTCACTCTCCACTCTTCCCTAACTTCAAAACATTTTAAAGGCACACTTCAGACATCCCCTCTTCCGGGAAGCCTTCTCTGATACTCTAGGCCAACCCAGAGCTTTCTTCTGGAATCCCATAATTCACTGGGTTCACCCAATTTTTCCACTTCCTAGGCTGTATTAAAACTATCAGTCCATGCTGTGTTGCTCTTAGAAGACTGTGGGCTCCTTGCAGTGTGGGACCACATTCAATGAATATTTGCCAAATGAATAAATGAGAGAATGATTTTGTATTTTTTCATTGCTCCATCTGCCTGAAGAGACTAATTATATCCGTTAAAAAAATATATCCCCCATCTGATATGATGGAAGGTTAGGTTTTTGTAGGGTTCAGTTTTCAAAGGGAATGAGGAAAAATCCTTGGAACTGATCACATTAAGTCATGAATCAAAGTAAGATTTCCTAGAGAAACTTTTGTTTCTTCTTGTAAGCTATCTACAGGCTTAGGTCCTGCACCCTCTAGAAAGGAAAGTGACTCTGACACGTCCTATTTGTGGTGAATGATGAGATTTTTTAGTCTGGATTTTCATTTATGTCTGGCCTCTCACAATGCAAACGTATTTCGAAATTTAATCTGTGTACCTATATGTCAATACCATCTAAATACACCCTGAATAAACTGATTTAGTGGCTCAGAGTTCTCATTTAGGTTTTCAAATTCCTTTCAACGTGAATGACATATATAATCACCGTAACGGAAATGAAAAATCAAAGAAAAAAAGGAGAAGAAAAAAAGAAATGAAAAATCAAACTATGAGTTTTATTCAGTATTCTGACCTCTCAACTGTTTGGAGGCTGTCAACTTATGAATTATCAAGACTCTTCAGTGCCTAACGTGAGAACAGGGTTCAAGGCCAGTGATCACATGCTGGCGATAGGAGTAGGGAGATGAGATTGGACCCTGGCAGGACCCTGGGTCATTGTCTCAGACAGAACAAAGAATGGGGGTCAGGCTCCACGGACGAGAAGGAAGCAGAGCAAATCCAGGAGCACCCGGGAAGCCACCGGCCATGACTGGTTCATGAGCTCTTGGTTAGCACAGACTTTACTTTTTATTCGTTTAGCCAGAATCCTTTCTGACTCATTGGTCATCGTACCACCTGCTGGTAAATAGTTTCAACACCTCACTTGGCTCAGATCGCCTCTTAAGTGGGCACAGAAGTGGTAAGTGACGTGAAGGAAGGAATTAGGTATAATCTCATGATTTTTGAAACACTCTGGCAAATGTAGTCAAGCTTTGTAGGAGTGGAGGTCCCGAGGCTCGGGTTCCCTTCTTGGCACTACGACAGTCAGAGAGAGAAGAACTAAATGGAACTTGATGGGAGTGGGGATTTTTACTTCCTTCACTGCTCTACCCCCGATCCCTGGAATGTTTGTGGAATAAATGAATGAAAAGAGGCTGGAGCTGCTATGTGCATCCCTGTCCTACTTGCTTATTTCTCTCTTGCTTACCTCCTTTGGTCACTGAATTGCATCTCCCACACCTTTATGGTTTTAAGCCTGATGCAAGAATTTTCATTATGTCAGAATTCTGTGTTTGTGTGCAAGTGCGTGCCTGTGTGAAATAACACATGTAAGTTGAATCACTTTAAAACTCAAAGGTGAAAAACTAATCACATAATTTTGCCACAAAACATTCTAATGGATTCAGCAACTGATGTAAATGAGTAATTTTATTACCCTTTGCCACTTGATAATAGCCTGTTAAAACAACCTAATCAATGATCAATTTGACCTGTTTTGCTCTTCTCTCAGCTCCCCTGATAAGTGAGAACTTCAATAAGTAGTCAGAGAAATCACTTTAGTTGATTAAACTTCTAAAAATAAACAAAAAAGAGAATAAGCCCACGTGAAATGAGCCCAGAGAATCATCTATCAGATACAGAGAACCTTCCTGACAAAGCTTTATTAAGTAGAGTCTGAGATTTCTACTATTTTATCATTAGTCTAATTTTACACAGAGGACAATTCTCAAAATCCTATTTGCCAAAAATTTTTTGCTTCTGTTTCATGTGGTGGCTGCTATTTGTGCTGTTCAGGGACAACGTGCACCTTACATGCCACACGGATTATACAGTAAGGCTCCAACCAAAATTAAACTTTGTAACCAAAGCACTGAGAAATGGGTTATTAAAACCCCACTTTATTATTGCCCTATGTCTATATTTGTTTTCGTGGATTTTTCTGAAAAACTATACAAACTTTTGCTCAGCCTCAACTCCTCAATGAACTATTTTATTAAAAAATACTAACAGCAATAATAATACATAAACCTGATTGTGTTTTGCTCCAAGTAAAAATATGCGAAATGAAAAGATTTAATGCACTGTTCTCAGAGAAAAGTAAATGCAGGCTTATGAAATATCAGTAATACAGACTGAGGCAAAAGTAGGTTTATAGTTGTTCATATAAATAACGATATAAGAATAAACTTTGTGTTTCTCATACTCAAAACTGTAAACCTACTTTCACCCCACCCTGTATGTATTAATATTTAAAAATATCTAAAAATAATTCACATTGATGATGAATTCAAATCCCTACCACAGCGCTCTAAATTAAGAAGGCACTCAGAATTTATAATGTGAATAGTAAGCATATGGCACCACTCAAAAAGAAGCATTGAAGCAAATAATTCATTAAAAATGCAAATTAACACAACTGAACTTCGTTAGAGAAAGGAAGTCTCGGAACCAAAGGCCCCTAGGCAGCGGGAAGAGCGAGGCTGAGGGCTGTTCGGCGGGGAGGCTCCGATGAGGCCAACGCGGCATAGTGGCTGCGGACGCCCCACGAAGGACGGGGCAGTTCTGAATTTTTATTACTGGGCTTTGCTCACACTGTGATGGTTTCAGACAAGGTATTTATAAACCGTGAGCATGTTTGACCTTGGGACTATTTTATAGATACCAGACACTACTGCTTTTTATAAGGAAAATAGGCAGTTCTATAAAGGTAAGTAAGAAGAAAAGGAGGGAGACATCCCCTGTGAAACATTTCAGGCGTGTTCAATAAGTTTAAGCAATTATGTACTACAGTAACTTAGAATATAGTGTAGATCAGTTAGTCAATCTTACTAGAAGATATACAGTCATCTAAAATAAATGATGCCCTTTTTTACAGTAAAATTTAGTACTGATGAGTTCGGTTATTTAAGAAAATGTAACTTTAGCAATATCAGTCAATTCTGAATTGTAGTCCTCTGAACAAATGGCCTTTATTTTCTTTAGCACAGAGCACTGATTACGCACCAATGTGAAGAAAGTGTTTGTACTGGCTTGGGAAGCAGAGGGGCCCATCGGCAAATGGCCTACCTTGAGTGAAAAACCATTACCTGCCACCAGTTCAAGGCTTTGGAACTAAGAAACGTGGGACAGCTGACTACCCCAACTTAATAATCATCTTATTTTTCTTAGTATCAAGTGTTAGTTCTAAAGTTTACAGTGATAGATTTCTTTTAAGTAAGCTCTCACAAAAATATCTTTTGGATTAGATATTCACTAAAGAAAAAATTTAAGAACCATAACTCTTTATTGTTATCAACGTGCCAATATCTAGAGCCACTGCTAAATACCAGGTTTTAATTAGAAATGTCAATGTTGACATATAAAATAAAAATATGATTAACAACAATTGGAGCACTGTTTTAACCTCAGTTTCAACAACACTGATCATCTCTGTTTCAACACTGCTCGTCTTAATTTTTCATATATTATCTGCAGAAGAATAGCTCTTTGAAGAGAAAAGAGTAATTATTGCCAACTTAGAAAGATCACTGACTACTAAATATTAAAAAAAGTATTTGATCAGGTTCACTTTTGTAATGTTTGAAATATGTAAAGGAATATAATATAGGTAAGCAAAATAAATGTATATTTAAACTAAATGTTTGAATAAATTTATATAAATCATAATAAAATAAATACCCATTATTAGCTTTTTTCCTAAAATATGCATATATTCCCTTTTAAGGTTATATATACCAGTTTTACAACATCCTATATATTTTAATATTATGATTTAGTATTATGATTTTAGTATTAATTTAGTATTATGATTTCTTATTTGATTCATGTGTTATTTATAATAATGTTAAATTTCAATATTTGTTTTTATGTTATTGACTTTGAATTAAATGCAGTTGTCAGAAAATGTGGTCTGTGTGATAGGAATTTTACAAATTTGATGAGACTAGCTTTTGTTACATATTTTGGTGCATTTTTGCAATTTTAAAAATTTCAAAAGAATGTTTATTTTCTAAGGTATAGTTGCAAGGGCTTATATGTTTCTTCCATTTACCCTATTAATTAGATTGCAAAAATCATCATAATTTTTACTTGGTTTTTTTGTTTGACATAAAAATAATTGACAAAGATATATTGAAATCTCCCTCTCTATGACAGAGGATTTTCCAATTTTTTATGTTCAATAAAGTCTACTTTTTATATTTTCATACAACTTTTTTAGTTGCTTATAAGTTTGTAACTGTTATGATAAACTATGTAGTGAAACTCTCTTAATTTTGCTTTCTTTACTAAAATTTGAATGGCCTGAAGTAAAATGGATATATTTCCACAGTAAACCTGTCAATATCCCTTTATTTTCAATCTTTATTAGTTTTATATGTTTAGTTGTGTTTTTTGTAAAAAACATATCATTATACTTTCAAATCCAAATAAAAAAACTGTCTGTTGGCTTTTGCGTTTAGTCCATTATGTTAGTTTTTTATTGTTGCATAACAAATTACTCCAACCTCATGACTTAAAACAACATAAATTGAGTATCTCAGTTTTTGTGGCTCAAGAATCAGCTCATTTTAGCTGGGTGTTCTGCTCAGGGTGTCATACGATAAAATCAAGGTTTCAGCTGGCTGAGTCCCCATCTGGAGGTCTGACTAGCAAAGATTTACTTTCACACTCCAGTAGGTTATTGGCAGGATTCATCTCCTTGTGGGTGTAAGACTGAGGTCCCCACTGTCTTGCTAGTTTTCAGCTGGTACTGCTCTCAGCTCTTAGGGGCTGCACAAAGGCCCTGGCAATGTGGCATCTCTCTGACTTCTCTTTCTAAGACCCGCATGGAAAACTCTCTGCTCTTAAAACACGTGAGTGATTATTACATCAGGTCTGTGTCTATAACCTCCCTTTCTTCAAGTTGGTTATGTCATACAATATAACCTAATCACAGGAATAAAATTCATCAAATTCACAATTTCAGCAACTATACAGGATAGGTACCCTAGGGTGAGGCAGACAGGAAATCTTGGGGGCCATCCAGAATTCATGTCTACTACCATTTTGTTATGATTTATTTTTATTATCTTACTTTTGCTTTCTGTTGGTCCTGCTTTTCTGTTAATTTGTTCTCATTTCTGATTTTTAAAAAAAATATGCAGAAAAAGACAGAATTGGTTATGCTCTGTTGTTTCCCTGTTGTCATATACACTTTTCCCTTTCTACTAGACTTAGAAATTGTATGCTGTAATTCTTTTAATAGCTACTGCTGAATTTTTACAAGTATAATTAACAGTTCCAAATAGATATATGAGGACATTAGGGAACTAACTCCTAATTTCCTCTCCAAACTTAAATGTTATTACAGTTCAATATTTCAATTCTATCATTTTATAAAAATCCTACATATTAAATATTAACAGTAGTATTTTAAGAAGAAAGTATGTGTACATTCATAAAATGTTTACCAACCTCTTTTGTCACCATTCCTTTTTACAATTCAGATCATCCTTTGAGACTGTCCTATTTTCTTCCTCAAGAATCACTATGTCAGAATCTTTTAGTTGAATACTTTAGAATTTCCTTTACATAACGTCCTTGGTTTCTGGTCACTTAGGAAATGTCCTTGATTTTTGCCCATATTTTTGGAAGCTATTTCAAAGAATTACTGTTAGCAACCACATAACTTTATGTGGACATTTTCTCTAAGCATTTTGAAAATATTATCCCACTGTCTTCTACCTGCCATTGTTGATTTCAAGAAGTTTTATGTCAGTCTACTTGTGTTTTCTTTTTAAAGTGATGCGTTTTTCTTGCTATTTTCCTGAAATTCTTTGTCTCTGTCTTTTTTAAGACTTAACAGTGTAGTTTATCCATTGAGTCAATTATATTTTTTTCATTTGAAGAATTCTATTTGGGTCTTGATCTTGGCCAGCCTTAGCCCTAAGTTTTTGTTTGAGTGCGTGTCATTGTGGTGACTGGGAGGGGACCAGCTGGGAAGGGTGGAAGTGCCCGAAGACCTCCTGTATTTGTTCTCTGACTGTTTCATGGCAGGATGACTTTTCAGAGTACCTAGTTCTCCATACTGCTGGGGCAGAGCCAGCTATAAAGAAAAATTCACCAAACCGTTTTCATTAACTATGGATTTTTTTTAAGTCATTTTCTTCATTGCTCTTGGAGATTTTTTTTTTTATTACCACAGCTTCCACCATAAGCAATACAATCTCCCACCATGCTGTTATTTTTTATATTTTGAATAATGTGAATGCCACTTATAAAGCCCAGTTGACTCAGCGCACAAAGTCTCGCTTTCCTGATAGAGCAAGATAAGCCATCAAAGCAGCTCTTGCACACAACGTTAAAATGGCCAGAATGGTTTTCTTTAGGCATAATTATATAATTCAGGCAAAAAAAAAATTGAGAAAGCAATTACTACTTCATATTCAGTGATGTATTGCTGAAATATTCTCCCCCAAGAGTTTCCTTAATTTGGTTTGCTGTTCGATGTATGGATAGACAAAGATTTTTCAGAAAACATTTGCTAAGCTCTCAACCAGGAATGATTACAAATACTCCTTTGTGTATCCACTCCTTTGGGAACTTCACCTAGATGTTCTCAGTCCTTATCTTATGCCCCTGCTGGAGTCAGAGAGCCTCAGAGGGTGAGTATAACTGCTCACTTGATATAAAATAAATGATAAATCCTTTCCTGGATCTGGAGTGCCTTCCCCTCAAACAGACATTTGCCAGTTAATAAATTCTTATTACATGTAATTTAGTTGCTACTTTTCTTAGTATTTTAGATGTCATGAAGGACTTCATGATAACATAGTAATAATTCTACTGGCATTTTCTCTTGACCTTCAGATCTGCAAAGGTGTTCATGGATCTCTCTCATGAATCTTAGACTCTTCAGGAACCAAAACAAGTTACACTGACTTTATACTTGGTTTTAGAAAAGTACAAACTCAAAAAATTTAATTAAATTACTTATTCCACAACCTCTCTATATAATTATGTTCTATATGTATAAGCATATAAAATTATACAAAAGCTAATAAAAGAGGGCAAATCTTTTTTCATTTTCCTATGGGGCCAAACAGACATAAAATTTAACCTTAGAAATTTGATATTTCTTAAATAAAAAGAGACTTTCTCATTTGGACATGCTGTGGGAACTCTTCTAAGTAAGCAAAATTTAAAAAGAAATGAAGAATAAAAATGTTAAGTAATTAAGTATTTAAAAATTTTCTGGCTCGAAATATCCAGAATTTGTTCTGTGCTATATACTCCATCCCATAGCCGAGGTTCTCATTTTCATTTAATCCACGGTCCTTACCTGTTTTGCAGTCAAACTTCTATAATGACATTAAATTTAACTTTTTAAAAGAGGGAGTTTCTAGCAAGAAAAAGTAAGGTAGGATACAGGGCAAGAATGTCACAGGAGAAGTTTCTATTTGGATGGGGTATTCATAGAAGGCTTGTCTGATAAAATGAGACTGGATCTGAAACCTGGGTAAAATAAGGAACTGATCCTCTTGAGGAGGGCTCCAAGGATGGGTGAGTGCCATGAGGAGGGAGTATGGTGGGTATGGGCGTACCTGAGAAAGTCCAGGGAGGTCCGGGGAGGCCCGGGGAGGTAGAGTAGGAAACATGGGAGAAAATGAGTTGAGACAAAGGAGTAAGGAGCCAGGTCGCACTGAATCTTTTAGAAGGTGACATGGATTTATTTTATTTTTTGAGAAGGAAAGTCTTTGCATAGAGGTGTGAGAGGATCTGATGTATGTTTCAAAAGATCATTTTGACTGTGATGGAGATAATGGGCTCTGTAGAAGAGCAAGAATTTTCATAGGCTGCAAGATGAATCCAAACAACTGAGAATGAAAACTAGGCACTTTAAAAAAGGGGACAGACCTATCTCCTCCAGGTGTGCTAGAGTATCTGATGTTCCGGGAATACTGCATTGCCTTTCACAACTTCTTATTTCTGCTAGTGCTATGTTCTGTGGTCAAAATATCATTTTTTTTTTTTTTTTTTACTACTTGGCAAATTCTACTAACCCCTCAATAGTGAACTTGAATTTTACCATTTGATAAAGCCTACCTCCATGACCCTGGGGTCATCAGAGTTCTTGCCTGGTACTCTCTACTGTGACATTTTGAATATGAACCAAACTTGGAAAACAAAAGAAAAAAAAGGAAAAGGTATGAAGGTAATGAGACACTGCAAGCAACCAATCTCTCTCTCTCTCTCTCTCTCTCTATATATATATATACATATATATATAAATGTATATTATATACATATATATATAAACTCTGCTAACAGATGTTAAAATCTCCATAATAGAAAGCAAATATCAGTTATTAAAACACACAGTAAAACTATAATACTTAAAATTCAGAAAGAAAACGTTTTGAAGAGGAGGTATATAAAAGTTTCCCATATTCTATCTATACTATACCAGATCACAAAGATATTAACAAAAGCTACAAGGAAATTATTCAAAGCAGTAGTAGTCATGGAGCTAACACAACCTCTATTCCAGGGGTCTGGCAAGCTGGAGCTCCAGGCTAAGTCCAATAAGACAAGTTTTGTAAACTGTGAGCAGGGAACACAGGCAGACACACTCATTTACATACTGCCTGTGGACAACAGCAAAGTGCAACCACGGCATCAGGCCATACGGTCCTAAGGCTGGCATAATCTAAAATGTCTACTATTTGTCTCTTACGGAAAAAAAATAAAATTGCTGATTCCTCCTCTATCTCACTTCACCAGAAGCTCCTTAACCAGTCGGGGTTCTCGAATCCTGTTCCTGTGATTCTCACTGTTTGTGCAAACCCTTCTCCCTGGAGCATGGTTCTTCACACCCTCCGCCCAGCTAAGCCTACTCCTCCTTTAAAGGCTCCGTTCCGGCCCCCTTAAATGATCTTCCCCATCCAATGTGTGCAGAGTCCTCCTCTCAGGTGTACATCAACTCGTGCACACCTGAACTTCACCCCTGGTTCTCAGGGTTTTAATTATTTATATCTTTGCCACCCCGCTTAAGTGTCAGATCACTGAGAACGGGAAAAGTTTTGTGGCCTTTGCATTTCTTCTCCAAATGAAGACAGGTTAAACGTGCCAAGCTACATAGCTGGCAGTAGAGCCAGACTAAGAAAGAGTTAAATGAGTCACAGGCAAATTCAAATTTAGTTCCCCCACAGCCTTACACTGCAAGGAAGCATGGTAAACTGTTTGGTGCCATACATTTAGGGGGCGAGGTTATAAAGGACTATTCCTATAAAATGTATCTGCAGGGTCTTTGGTCCTTATGAGGAATTGCTTCCAATCTGTGATGAAGTTTCCTCTGTCACTTCCAGCTACTTCCAGCTGCTTCCAGATGCCTCTAGCCATGACTCACCATTCCCTTCCTAATTTGCTGCTTCAAAACTACTTTTAGAGCTGGAACACAGAACAAACATGTGGTAAAACTGGTGTCTAAAATTAGAATAAATAGGCTTTTAAGGACCTATGGGATTTTTCTTTCACAGGTGCATGAACAGGGCAGCTTTTCCAAAGATAATTTTTCTAAATTCCAGATTCTTGGCTGTGTTCTAAATGGGTGTTTTTCTTGAATCAGAAACTTAGTACAATTTAGCTGAACTATTATGGAATGGAAAACTACACCCTGACCTGTTTAAAGAAGAAAAATCTATAAAGACCTTCTGCCTTTAAAAAGAATAGACTTGATGTTAACAAAGAGTTGTTATTATATTATTATGTTAAAAAATAAAACATACACCCAAATTTAAGCAAGCCTGATACCTTCGCATGTGAAAATAGATTAGCACTCTTTTATGTACCTATTTACAATAATTAATTCCTGAACACGCTCTCAAGAGATAATAAGAGTCAAATTTCAGAAGTCACTGCCAAGTAAAAATTAAACAGAAATTAAGGGCATACAGTTTTGGAAATAAAAAGTAAATTACAGAAAACTAATCCATTTTATTACTCAGATATAAATGATTTACAAATTACTATAAATCATTTTAAAAAGCAAACTATGTTTTTTATCTGTGCTGTTTATAGACAGAGCTAAAACTACACACTGTATGCAGGCCTAATTTATACTGACAAACTTAAAATAACTCCTCATATTGGCTTTCCCATTCCAAATTCACTAATAACTTTAGAAATCTGTTTCTAGTCATTAATTTTCTTCCACTTTTTCCTTATAGTGCTAATGGGGGAGTGAAATTACAGTAAATCTAATTCTACTAACGTGGCATTATGTTATCTATATGACATTCATAAAATTTATTATAAAACAAAGTTAGGTAACCAGGTTTTGTTACTTCAGTACAACTTGAACTAAGCAGTCTGAATTGTGGCTTTGCCTAAAAAGTACACAGAAATTTAAAGCTAGGAGCTTGTGGGGTGTCATGTTGGCTCACTACATTTTAAAGGACAAAGTGAGAGGATGCTATGCTTAATAATGACAGCCGCCGCTTAGCTCTCCTGGTCTTTGACCTGGTCGGCCTTTCTGATCCCTGCCACCTACCCACCCACCGCGCGGCAGGCGTTAGAAAAACTGGCCCCTGCGGACAAACCCTGAAGTTTCAAAACTCCAGTTCTTTAGCATATGAAAGAGATTCCCTTTTTGGAGTTTTCAGAGTTATATTTTTTTCTAGTTACACTGAAATATGATTGACACATAACCCTTAGCTTTAGGTGTACAACATAAAGATTTCAAATAAGTATATAATGCAAAATGGTCAGCACAATAAGGTTAGTTAATACCCATCACCACACACAGATACAATCTTTTTTCATGCGATAACTTTTAAAATCTACTCTCTAGTAACTTTCCAATATACCATATAGTATTGCTAACTATAGACACCACACTGTACATCCTGTGCCCAGAACTTGCTTATATTATAGCTGAAAGTCTGTACTTTTTGACCACCTTTGACCATATTGCCCATCTCCCACCCCTGCCTCTGGCAGTCACTCTCCGTTCTGTGTCTTCATGATTCGGTTTCCTAAGTTCCACATGTAAGTCACATAAGTGAAATCATAAAGTTTTTGTCTTTCTCTGTCTGACTTATTTCATTTAGCATAATACCCTGAAGCTCCATTCATGAGGCTGCAAATGGCAGGACTTTTTCTTTTATATGACACATTTTCTCCGAACTGTATCTTTCTAAGCCATTTTCATTCTGGTCATTTTTTTTACTTTCATCCAAATTATGGTCAAACAGAATATACTGACATAGAGAGAAAATGACTATAGTAAAATAGAGAAGCAAACTTGTACTTAGATTTTAATTTATTATACCACATGGATATGGATTTAAAGAAGTAAATAATTCTGAACTTTGAAACAAATAAATTTAATGAATAAGCAAAAATATGTTTAAATCACTAATAAATAAGACTTTCTTTTTGAAAATAGTCTATGAGAAATGTCAAGTGTAAAAGTTAACTTTATAGACTTTGAATTTTTTGTTTTACTGACATAAGGATATTTAAATATTCAGCTTCTACTAACCCATATTTTACTGCTAAGAATTGATATAAATAAAAATGACAGTATTTGAACTGTATCTAATGTTTTGATATTTTGTCTCACTCATTTTGAAAGAACTGCAAATGTTTCTAACCAGAAGCAGTATGAGTTAGTATACATTAAGATAGTTCATCATTTATGTACTATAAAGCAAATTATGGAAGAAAACAAGTAAGAGCAAATACAGACTGGTCTGGGGAACGACCTCATGCTCAGGCAAACACTGACTGTGTCAGGAGTCATACTCATTCATTATTTTCCTTTTCATTCTATTATTACATTAGTGTCTTTGTAAACTGTCTTATGTGAAATAAAAACATCCATCCCTGAAAACAAAAGTTATTAATCCAGTAACTGCAAGAATGACTGCTAAATTAAGAGTATCTTTTCCAAATAATTACCATGGTTAATATCAACACTGTTTTGCCTCCTGTATTTATACATTCTGAAGTTTGTCCTTAGCGATTAAATAAAGTAAAAGACTATGCCTTATTACACATCTTTTTATTCATAGCCAACTTTAATGAGAACAGTGGTTAAGTTCATTAAAACTAAAAGTTATTTGCATGAGAAAAAAAATGAGCAACTCTATCAAAGTCTCAAAAGTCTCTCTTCGATGAAAAGGGCAACTCACCAATTCCTATCATACAAGCCTTATAATGTGTGGCATAATGCCCTAGTAGACAGATCAATTTAAATGTCCTTGCTGTGCTGGTAACTTGCCTCACACAAACAAATGACATTCAGTTGGGAAGACTACATGGCAGTATCGTTAGAATTTATTTTTGTTTCTGGAAATCGGAGAGATGTGACAGGGAAGGGCATCATCAGATCGAGCACAAAGGAAAGCAGATAGAGGATGTTGCCGGCCTGAAACTGATTCAGCAGCAGTTACACGGTAGTTAATGTAACTCGACATAACCTCTAATCTATTCAACATCTAATTATTTGCAAAGCTGTGCGGAGGGCACTCCAGGGAAGAGCAAACACAAACCCACCTTTACCACAAGGAGCTTATGGCCCTTCTGGTGTGAAAATGGGCATGTACTTAGTAAATTCAATTATGAGGCACAAGGTAACCAAAGGAAGGACATTGACCTCTAACAGATAGTTGATAAAATAACTCACATTTTAACAAAGTGCTATATATTTGGCAGAAAAGTTAAATTTAGGGGGACACACGCTATATGAAAATGTGTGAGATAAATCACATCCCTGTTCTACCCTGAGTGGCTATTCTACTATCAAGGACTAACGGTGTGAAAACAGAGTGGCAGCAAACTTAATTACAGGTGCAAGCTACTGGAAAAGCATCAGCCTTTCTAGAGTGTAACCTTCACCTAAATTAACATTAATATCAATAAGAAAAAAAAAGTCCTTTTGGGGCACTATGTTAAAACTTTAACTCCCCTTACTTGGTTTTTAAAGGTCTACAGAACAAAATCTAATCTTACCTGTGAATCTCATTTCTCAAAAGAACGTGGAACTATTTTTTCATCTGGAAAATGATTAACAGTATCTAACCTTCTAAAGTTGTTCTGAGGATTGTGTGTGTTGATGTGTCTAAAACACAACTCTCTCTGTATTTTTCTTTTCCTCCAGCTGAGGGGCACGTCAATACCCTCTTGAGGATCTGAACCCTTTTCATCTGCAGTCTTGCATCAACACAACTATTGAATTAAATTTTCCCAGACAATGCAAACCCTTATAATCACTTCCTCCAGTATCCTTGACTTCTCACAGATGTCACTGCACAAAACAACTGAACACTTAGAGGCAATAAAAGAAAAGACCTGCGATAATCACATCTACTGTCTTCAAAAACAGAGTGGATATCTCCACTTCCTCAGTTCTTCTGGACACTCCAAACGTGCTTTCATCTTCACCACTCTACCAAATGGTACCCCTGTAGATCAGAGATGTGGGAGCCCATGTCTTCAAGGGTTCTGCTCTGGTTTTCCTCTGGCCAACCCCCTCCACAAAGAGAGTGGAGTCTGTCGAGCAGAGAGAGGATGCGGCCACTTGGAGTTACAATCACCTTCTGGAATAACGCTAGCCAAAGAGCTTTCTGCAGTGCTAGTGACGATATCTGCACTGTCCAGCATGGTGGCCGCCAGCCCCAGATGGCTATTATACATATGCAATATGACTAGTGTGACTAATAAATTATTAATATTATAATGTGAATTAATGTGTATTTCAACTTAAATAGCCACAGGGGATTATTGGCCACTGAGAATTCTCTTATTAAGGCCACCGATGATTTCCTTGCTGCCAATCCATTACTGACCTCTTTATTTTCATCTTCTTTGACGTTTCTGTAACAGTCAGCACTGTTGAGCGATCCTACTTAAGTCTTGGCTTCTTTTGACCTCAGGCTACCACTCCTTCCTGATTTTCTGTCTATATACCTGGCAGTCAGTCTTCTCAGTCTTCTCTGCTGACTCCACTCTGAGTACGCAGGCTCTCAGCACCAAAATGCCGCAGGGCCTGGCCCTGTATCCTCTACTCTGTCTATGCTCTCTTCAGTAATCTTGCCTCTCAATATGGCAATGTCTAAGAAAACCTTGATCTCCAGAGAGTGATTCCCCTTACCAATGGTGTATCTGCAGTCTTCACTTAGTACTTAAATGTAACAAATGCACAGCCACACTCTTAATTTCTCTCCTCTGCAAAGAGCCACCCTCTCTTAGTCTTCCTCCTGTCACTACAGCATCCATGTCTGCCTAGTAGCACAAGAAAGAACTAAAGGGATTATTCTTGATTCCTCTCTTTCTCTGCCCGCCCGCCATATCCAATCCTCAAGCGAGAGCTTTTAACTAAATCTCCAAATGCATTACAAATTGATTTATATACTTTACCTCTGGTATCACAACCTACACCTAGTCACCACCACCTAGTCTCGACCACGACAGAAGTCTCCAAACTTGCCTTCTTGCATCCATGCTTCCTCTCGTTACCACGCATCTGCTGCAGCTCTTCACCCAATGAAGCAGCCGTACTTTTAAACAGGTGGTAATGGAAGGATTTACTGACAGTGAGCATTTGAATCAAGACTTGAAATAAGAAGGCAATGGAAAGCTGCCAAAATGTTTTAAGCTTGGAAGAGAAACCTGCTTTGTGGAGAATGGACTGAAGGGGGTGAGGATGGAACTTAGCATAACATGTCTGGACACTATTGGTGCCGTTTGTGTGAACACATAGGGAGGTGGAGATGAATTCAGATAAAAGGCATATTTAGAAGTTATGAATTTGCTGTGGAAAGTGAAGGAATGAAGGACATCAAAGATAATGCTATGATTTTAGCTTAAGAAACTCAGTGAAGGCTGATGCTACCTACTGAAGAGAGTCACACTAAGAAACCAACCCTTTGGATGGATGGTGGGGGGAACGTGTTGGAGGGACACCACAAGGACAGGTTCCAAAAAGGGACAAAGGTCACCAAGTAGCAATCAATGGAAGTGCTACAAAGGTGAAAAATCTTTGAAATTCTAGCCTCCAGCTGCCATTTATCCCCAATGTGCCACTGATATTTTGGATATGAGAACTTTGCATTCCTTACTAAATAGTTAAATAGAGAGGTAAACAGGTATACTCATACGAGGTGTGTCCACAAAAAATCCAGTCATTGTTAATGTAATGAGAATGGTTTGCACAACATCGATGTAACCTGGCAGCCAAGGAGAGTGGACTGGAATGCACATCCATGAACAATGACACTTTCTGTACTAGTCAGTGGGGGTGGCAGATGCTGTTGAGTAAGCATAGGTACTGTGTGGCCATTGCATTCAAAATGACTGAGCGAGTAGAGCAACGAATCTGCATCAAAGTTTGCGTTAAGCTTGAACATTCCTCCATGGAAACTATTTGGATGATTCAGAAGGCTTTCGGGGACAATGCAATGAGAGCAGGGCAAATAAAAGTGTGGTACAAACACCTCAAAGATGGTTGATAATCTGTTGAAAGTGATCCATGTTCTGAAAGGCACGCAACAAGCAAAACACCTGAGAATGTTGAGCATGTTTGGGCTACAATCAACAAGTATTGGCAACACACAGGGTAGAACTAGAAGCTGATCTGGGGATTCCAAAAAGTGCTGCATCTGAGATTTTGTCGCAGGATCTTGGCAAGAAATGTATTGTGGCAAAATTCATTCCATGGCTGCTGCTGCCGGAGCAGATGGAACCTTGTGCTGCAGTTGTTAATGATGATTCGAACTGCCACCAATGACTCAGACTTCTTCAAGAAGGTTCATAACTAGAGATGAATGGTGGGTCTATGGCTATGACCCAGAAATGAAGGCCCAGGCATCCCAATGGAAGTTGCCTGGTTCTCCACACCCGAAGAAGGTGTGGCAAAGTTCCACCAAGATCGAGACCATGTTAGCTGTGTTTTTTGATTGGGAAGGTGTTTGTCCATCACGAGTACACCCCTCCAGGCCAAACAACTGGTAAGGAGGACTACCTCAGTGTTCTTTGTAGGTTGAGAGATGGAATATGACAAAAATGGCCACAGGTATGGGCAACTGGTGATTGGCAGCTTCATCACAACAACGCACTCACTCATGCATCGCACCTCATACAGAGTGTTCTGGCGAAACATCAAATCACCCAGGTGACTCAGCCATCCAACAGCCCAGATTTGGCACACTGTGACTTCTGGTTTTTCCAAAAACTAAAATCACCTTTGAAAGAGAAGAGATTTCAGATCATTGATAACATTCAGAAAAATATGATGGGGCAGCTGATGGCAATTCCAACAAAGGATTTTGCTGAGTGTTTCAAATAGTGGAAGAGATGCTGGGAGAACTGTGAGGTCCCCAGGTGCCTACTTTGAAGGGGACTGAGGTATCATTGTCCTGTGTACAGTGTTTCTTGTATCTTGTACCTTCTTCAATAAACGCCTCTATCTTTCATATTAGATGGCTAGACACTTTCTGGATAGACCTCACATGTATCTGTATGCATGTGTACACACAAACACATATATTAGAGACAAATTTCCATTTTATTTCTCTCTATATTTCCTTTACAGTGACTTATGGCATTAGGAATCTAACGTTCAATTTACACAAAGGAGAAGTAATAGTAAAGTCTTTGAACACCTGGGTAGGCATACAGGCAATATAATAACTCAGTGTCTACAATGTGGAAGCCATTATGTTCATCAAGAAACTGGAAACCTGAGGTTAAATTTCTTTTAATTTCCTACCATATAAACTCAGAATCTAAGCAATTATCCTTTGTTTTTCTCAATATCCAAATACTGTGACTTTAATACAGGGTCCAGCACAAATAATGCCCCTTTTTTATTACAAAATTTTTACTGCAAAATTGTAAGCATATAACTCTGTAACATAATAATATCACACTCAAGCATGCCATATGACATTTTAGGTGAAATGTTCAAATTAAAACTATAAATTATTCCCATATTATTACCCTATCAACCACAGTCTAGCAGGCCTGACTTCTGCCAGGCCCTGTAGTTGACTGCAAAGCGTATCTTTAGAAAACCCAGTGACAGATGCATGATTTAAATTTAAAAATCAAGGACTTGATTCGTTTTTCATAGGTATCTCTCATGTATGATAAGTTACACCTGCTAATAAATGTGTTTGCTCTTCCTTGTTAAAAAATGCAAACATATTTAAAAATTAAGTTTGAAAGACTATCTTTCATTCAGAAGAACCCAAAAGTATTATTAAGTTTCTGAGACATTTTATATATTTAGAAAGTATCGGTAAAGATAGTGTTAAATATAGGATTCAAACGGTGAAAACATCTAAAAAAGTTGGATCAAGAGCAAAATAATTTTTTAAAATATTTATGCAAAACATCACTGTTTCTACTTTTGTTTAGACTATTGCAAGATGAAAGGAATTATAAATATAGTCACACTTTTTCAAATAGTAGATTGTGAAGGAATCTTTCTAATACAAAATAGGTTTTGCATTCTTTTTCAAATAAAAATATAAACAGTTAATTAAAATAGTGACATTCTAGTGCTACTTTTTATAAGATTTCCTCTAAATAATGCCTAATGGGACTAAATTAAGAATATAGTTATGATATAATAAGCTGGTTAATAGATATATATTGACCTTAAATGTATCTGAAGAAGAGAACACACAAGGACTTTGTCTTTAAACATGCCACATGGGGATATTACCTAGTCTTATTTGTAGTTTATTATCAGATAAATAATAATAAATTCCCTTTGACTCATTCCCACCCACTAACCTGTTTTCTTTACCTTCTGACTCATATGTGTCAAGGGTCAGAGACTTCACAAGCTTCACTCTGGGCTGTAATTGAAAAATCATCACCAAAAAGGTCTCTTTCTACCAAGCAAAGAGAAGTTAACCTTATAAAGTTCCTATGTGTTTGCTTAAATTTTTGACTCGTCAACCCCAAATACTCTTTGCAGAAAAACAGGAAAAAAATTCAGTCGATATCAAAATTTTCCCATAAAAGAAAATTAACCCCTTTACCCTCATTAAGAGTTAGCTTTATAAATGTCATGGCAGGCCCTGGCCAGGTAGCTCAGTTGATTAGAGCACTGTCCTGTTAATGCCAAGGTTGTGGGTTTGATCCTCGTCAGAGTGCATGCAAGAATCCGCCAATGAATGCATCAATAAGTGGAACAGCGAACTGACGTTTTGCTCTCTCTTTTTCCTCTCTCTCTAAAAATAAATAAATATTTTAAAAAATCACTCTATATACTTTTAAGTGGAACTGTTTTTGTTTAATTTTAAATGATGATGGCTGAAGACTTTAATTTTCTAGTGAAAGCTTTAAAAAGTAATGGACACATACTTTAATAGATTTTAACCATGTACAATCCAATGATTTTAATTTTCATTTTCTAGTGAGAGCTTTAATAAATTAATGGACACTTACTTTAATAGATTTTTAATAATGTGCAATCTAATGTTCTATCCTAAAGAAAAGATTCAAAGGAAACTAGTAATTTCACACTTTTAAAGACAATGTGATGGAGAGCGAGTTAGTTGGAGGAAGGTTAGCGGGTGGAGGGATTGAGCAAAAAGGAAAAAGGACTCATGGACATGGACAAGTGTGGTGATTGCTGGGGGGAGAGGGGTATAAGGGGACTAAATGGTGATAGAAAAATAATACAATAAAGATTAAATTAAAAAATAAAGACAATGTCTTTACATTTACAATAAAGTAAATGTTGAAGATGGAAATAAATAAAAAAGATATCTTTTTCTGAAAGTGCTCAAAGCTCTTACAAATAGCTTCAAAAATTTGCATTCCAACTTTTTAACTGAAATACCAAATTATGTAATGCATTTTCCTAGGCTATTCCAACACTTTTTTTCCACATGAATAATGAAAAAAAGTAAGAGGACAAAAAACAAAAATATTTCCAATAGAAAGCTGAAAGCAAAAAACATTGTGCTAGGCACTCTATTCTTTTCAGATATATGCACATATGTTCAAATACATTTTCATGGGTATAGGTAAGTTAGGAAAGATCACAAGAATAAACTTTGGTCAAAAGATTTACATTTTTATATTAAAAATCAAATGTTACTTAAAATATCTTTTTATGTATTTCAGAAAATGTAGATTGACTCTCATACTGTTGCTATATAAGGATAAAAATCCCACTTGTGTAGAATTGACCTAGAATAAGAACCATCTTCTCTCTTCTGAACAGCTGAATACATTAAAGTTGGGACAAATAAAGGTCACTGCTTCAATAATATTTTTATATGAAAACCTGCAGTAACTGAATTACTTCTGGCTTAAAAATGAAACAAAATTGAAATGAAGGTCCAGAAGTACAGTTTTCCAGAACCATGGGAAATGATGAGTTCTAGACAAGTACACTTTCAAAATAATTATAATGAAAGCTGATTTAAGAAGAAAACATTTCTAAAATAATTATGTATCTCACTTTCTTAACCAAAAAGAAGATGTTATAGTCTTTTCCTGAATAGGGCCTACTTATATATATGAGCTTTTGTTTCCTTCTAAAGATGTAGTTGCTGTTGCACATGTAGATGACAAGAAGGACAGAAATTAGTAAACTCTACACCTTTTCTAAAACATGTATTTCTAAAAAAGGGTTTTTCTTGCTAGACTGCATTTTTGGATCATTTATCTTTCTTATGAGTAAGGCAGCAAAACCATGTATGAACTCCTAAATGATGTAACATGATTATCTTCCAACAAAAACTTAAAATATTGATTTATTGAAATAAAATATTAAATCAAAACCCAAAGTAATTTCTTATGTAGTCACCAACCTTCAAGAACATGATTTCCTCAGTAAATGCTATTGCGGTCCATTTCTTAATAGCACTTGTTCACAATATGTAGTTCTGTGTTACCACAAGAAACACTTCTGTGGCAAGAATTTATCTTGTGGCCCAGTTTGTCATTTTAATTGTATTAAGTTATGAATTCAAACACTTTGGATTTGGATATTTCATAAAGCCATATTTGAAAATCTATAAATTCTTCTTCTTCATCAGAAATCTCTTCTGATCTGAATCACAGGGGTGCTAGAAGGAGAAGAGGAAGACCAAGAAATTGAAAACTTATTTGAAAAAATAATGAAGGAAAACTTCCCCAGGGTGGCAAAGGAAATAGATTTCCAGGAAGTCCAGGAAGCTCAGAGAGTCCCAAAGAAGTTGGACCCAAGGAAGCACACACCAAGGCACATCATAATGATGTTACCCAAGATTAAAGATAAGGAGAGAGTCTTAAAAGCAGCAAGGCAAAAGAAGACAGTTGCCTACAAAGGAGCTCCCATAAGATTATCAGTGGATTTCTCAAAAGAAATCTTACAGGCAAGAAGGGGCTGGAAAGAAATATTCAAAGTCATGAAAGACAAGGACCTATATCCAAGAATACCCTATCCAGGAAAGCTATCATTTAGAATGGAAGGGTAGACAAGGTGCTTCCCAGATAAGGTACAGTTAAAGGAGTTCATCCTCACCAAGCCCTTATTAAATGAAATGTTAAAGGGACTAATCTAGGAAAAAGAAGCAGATCAAAACTATGAACAGTAAAATGACAACAAACTCACAACTATCAACAAGTGAACCTCAAAAACAAAAACAACTAAGCAAAGAACTAGAACAGGAACAAAATCACAGAAATGGAGATCAGATGGAGGGTTATCAGTGGTGAGGGGTTGGGGGGAGAATGGGGGAAAAGGTACAGGGAATAAGAAGCATGATTGGTAGGCACAAAATAGACAGGGGGAGGTTCAGAATAGCACAGGAAATGGAGAAGCCAAAGTACTTACATGTATGACCCGCGGACGTGAACTCAGAAAGGGGGATGCTGATGAGAGGGGTGGTGCAGGGTGGAGGGGGATAAAGGAGAGAAAAAAATGGGACAACTGTAATAGCATAATCAATAAAATATACTTTAAAAAAGAAATCTCTTCTGAACTGTTTTATAATGTACATATTACCCTGGCATAACACATAAAAATGATAAGACAACCATGGAAGGCAAAGAGAATAAAACCACTAGGAAATAGTGATGGCACTTCAGAGTGAACTCAAGCCCCTTATAGCAACAGAATAGTAGTTTCCCTGTTCTCAAGTAAGAAAACTGATTTTGAAAAGAACTTTCAGAGAAGGTTTTAAGAGATGCCAGAATCAAATGCCCACATACATACTCAGGTGTATGTGAAAGCTGTATAAATTTCATAGCCACTAATGTTTGTATGTATTCCAGCAGACTAGATGTTCATATAAAATAGGAACATTATAAAACTACGGCAAAACGCCCACAAAACAGGCAAACTCTTCTTACTTCATTTAAAGTTGTCATCTGCTAGGAGAGAAGCCATTGCCACAAACCAATGCCCCTCAATAAGAACTCTGACAAATAAGCCAGCCTATAGCCATACCATAGAGTGCTATATAGCTGTTAAAATGGATGGCATGGCATTGTGGACTGCCAGAGAGAGGTATCTAAGTTCCATATCCTCTTTAGTAAAAAAGAAGGTGCAAATCAGTGCACATTACAAGATGTAACCCTCACATTCTTAATATATGCCCGGGCCACTGTGAGGTTACAAGGAGCCATGTATCTTTGTTACATTTGTGTGGATGAGGTCGGGCGGTGAGGTCACTACTTTTTAACCACGATCTTCATTAAATTAATATTCTGATTGTTAAAATAAAAAAAAACAAAGAGATAAAAGAGATCAACCACTTTTGCTGGCAAAGTAAATGTGTTCAGATAATGCGCTGTGTTCAGAAGAGAGAGCTTTGAAAGTAAAAACCAAGAACTCTAGTTTCCTATTTTGCTGCCTGCTAGTCAGGCCCAAGGCTGATACCCAAACGTCTTACTTCGAAAAGGCCTTTGTGATAGCCCCAAACCGCACCTCTGTTCACTCCTCCAATTAGCACCGTGCCAGAGAGAGAGGCACCTTCCAGTCTCTTTTCTAATGGCTAAGCGCAATCCATGCGATCCAATTTAATTCTGTGTACGGGGCAGATCTTTAGATTCACTTTAGTTGACTGAATATGTGAAACTAATTTGATCAGTTAATTTTCCCTCAGCTTCATCGTTTTAGAATGTGTTCAATCAACAATACTGCTTGCTACCTGCCCAATATTGTTCTATACAGATTTTAAAAAATAAATAAAATGAAATACAATAGTGTATTTCTGTAGATTAGGGTCCAGTCAAGCAAATGGTGCCATTTTGCATATTTTTAAAAGAAGTTTAATATGGGTAACAAGAGCGCTGAGAGGTCAAAAAGGGAATAGTAAAATAACCCAGATTAGCAAACAGCAAAAAGCCAAAAAGCCACTCTTATCCCCCAAACTGGAAAAACAAAGGGTGAATAAGATGGTGTAAGAACCCGGGGCTGGCTCCATTCAAAGGGAGCAAGAATCATAGCAGGCGCTGGTTAACAAAAGCCACAGCCACTGCGGAAAACGGCTGCCCAAGTAAGAGACGGAGACGGAGATGGACAGAAAAGAGCCCTGTTTCCTCCCCTCTAACCTTTCTAGCTGTCTCCCAAAACCTCCCATGGGCTGAACTTCCGGAGAAGTCAGTGGGCGAGAGAGATTTGGGAAGCGCGGTTCGCAAGAAAACGGAGAACACAAAGAGACGGTGAGATTTCAGTAATGATTAATCCGCACTTAAACTTCTCAAAATCTATAACTGTTTCCACTTCCCCGACAGATGCCCAGCACACACACACTGCACACACACGCAGTGCATACACACACACGCAGTGCATGCCTGGCCAGCCGTCCCGGCAATGGAATGAATGCACTCTGAGGCGTATGCAGAGAGTAAGGTGTTTAAAGCCTACAGGGGTCTAGGAGACTCGCTTGGCCTCTCCTCATCTCATCATTACTTTTTCATTTTTAAAAAATTTATCTTTAGCTTAGGGCACTAGAAGTCGCCACCATAAATGCCATTATACTTTTAACTTAGTTTTAATGAAGCACAGCTATGCTATTTACTTCGGCACCTTTACTAAAGTGAAGTCATTTAATTCTAACCACCTATTTGTCTACTTGGAAGCATTCAATCAGATTCTCATAAAAAGACAAAAATTTTTATCTAACTAGTGCTACTCTTTTCCTTTGTGATCCTTGGACACAGTGAGCAGATTCTCTAAAACACTAACATAATTATGATTGTGCTAGCAGGTTGTTTTGTTTCTGTTTTTGTTTTCTGATTTTAACAGAAACATTCTGGTTTTGTTTTTTTTTTCCATTAAATACACTGTTATCTATTGGTTAGATGGTGTACCTATTCTAATGTTAAGTAAGTCCTAATTTTTAGTACTTTTATAGAGAATGGCTGCTGAATCCTGTCAAAGTTATTGAGAATCTTATCAAATTTGTCAGAATTTATTGAGAGGATTACAGAGTAATAGTTTTCTTCATTGAACAATGGATTTCTGTTTTACTCATTCTTTTCTCTTGTGTTCCTCTTGATCTCCCTACATTTCTTTGTTACAATACAGCCAGCCAACAAAAGTATTTCTTTCTTTGTGGTTATTTCCCTGTGTGTGAGCCACACAATTACAGTCTAAGCATATCTAGGGGTCTTCGATATTTCTTCACTGGTTTCGTCTTTGCTGGATATGCAAAGCTGCTTCTTTGCTGCCAAACCCTTGTTTCTTCTCTTCCGTTTCCAGATTCTAGATGGCTGGGGTTGCTTAAAACTAACTACTCTGTCATAAAGGAATTTATTTCTACAGGTCCTTGAACTGCTAAAGAACTTAGAACATTTTTGCTCTCATTAGACAGTGAAAACAAAAATCAATTCACCTAAAACCCAAAGAGTGGAGCAATTTTTCCAACGGTGTGCAAAACTGTGTCGAGATCTTAGGTCAAGATCTCAGTCTGCCCACCAGGTAGTATGTTTCACATATCACAGTTTCTCTTGTCCACTTAGTTTGGGTAACAGAACACTTCCCATATGAGATTATATTTAAGACCTGAAATATTAGGAAAGGAAATTAGGTGCTTTAATCTACACCAGCCATCCTGATACCTTCAGAGTGGTTGGTTAGTAATGCTGATATTGAAGGGAAAGGTTACTGAATGAATTATGAGCTGTGTTTCAAAGAGTGGATGGCAGTACCTAGGGCATGGGAGGAATGTCAGGGGTACTCCAGGGAGAAATGAATGATGGGGGACAATAAAAGACTGCCCTAACTGGAATGGAGGAAATGGACAATAAGATGGTCTGATGTTAGGTTAAAGCCTTGCTGCCCTAGATCAGAAGTTTGATCATAATGAATATGTCAAAGATAAATTACCATAGGATTCTATAATTGGGAAGAATACAAAGTGCCTGCAACAGATGATGAGTTTTTGAGGAATCACATCTCAAGCATTCTTCACATTCAAAAAAAAAAAGTTAATATCAAAACTATTTGCTCTAAGAGAAGAAATGCTGCCTCCTTTACACTCATTGTAACTCAGAGAGAAGGTTATGTTGAACAAATAGTTCCCAATGAACTGATTTTAAATCTTTGGATGAGAAACAGTTTATGATGAAACCAAACTGTCACACTGAGAAATATACTTTTTCAAAAGCAATGCAAATGTGTGGGAAGGAAGTTAACGCTTTCTGAAAGTCTACTATGAGCCGAGCAGCATGCTGGGGGTGACTGCTGAACCCCGCCGCAGAGTGGGGGAGCCTCCGAGTCTTTGACTGAGACATTGCTAAAACTGGACAGTAACAGTTGTGGTAAATGCAGCTTCACCTGTGAGAGAGCAGTTCATATAAAAAGCATTAGAGCAGTATAAACTAGATCTTATATGAGTTTTCATCCCCATCTCATTGACTTCTTCCTTGAAGCATTTTAACATCTAATAAGATTTTTTTTTCTAAGTCTAGACGCTCTTCTTTAGAATAGCAATTCTCTTAACATTTTGTTCTTTACCCTAAAACCTAAAAATTCTTTTTGTTCAGGGGATTCATTAAATCCATATACATGGGTCCTAAATAATGGACTCACATTTTCTCTTGCTATAGTACAATTGCTATTGGTTGGTTTCCTCTAAGAGAATAATACACTGAAGCATTTCTAATAGTGAAGACTTTCACTTTCTAATTTCTGTGTTTTATCACATTAAAAATTCTAAACTCATAATATAAAATGTTCTTTTCCTGGGCAAATGCTTTTATCGTATTTCATATCCCATCTGTAAAAGCAACAGGTCTGTAAAACTAATGGTGACTTTTAGACCTGGCGTGTCTACCTTTGACGTGGTGGTCATATTTATGTACATTCCCACTTAGGCTCTCAATGTGTTTCCTGTGGCAAAAATTACCTTAAAATTCCTGACTTACGTGGGACGGAGGGAATTTCAAATTTATAGCATATTAAAACATTTAATAAATCCTTTTTAGGGGGGTGGGAGGAAACTGCCTCAAATGAAAATTGACTTTATTAACCCTGCACTATGTCAGTGAGAACAGTGTCCCCTGATTCTTATTTTGGATGAAAAAAGAGCTTTGGCGATGAATTCAGCTTTCCAAGTACAATCTGTCTTTGTCGGACAGTTATTTCCTGATAGCTCAAATGCCTATTTGACATCTTCGTGTTTATAACCCTTGGGCGCTTCAGCACCCCTATCCTGTAAAACTAAATCTACCATCTTCCTAATCTGGTCTTCCTCCTTCCAGTGTTCTCCATCCCAGTATAGACCGGTATCAAATTAGCTAGCATCCCAGGACAGAAATTTGTGCCTCGACGCTTCCCTCTCCTCTCCTTCAACCCCCCACATGCCACTGGTTGTCAAATGCTGACTGCTTCACAGCCATTCTGCCCTCGAATTTGTCTGTTTTTCTTTGCACCAGCTCCACTGCCCTGTCCTCAGGCGCCTTCACATCCCACGTGCATTACTGTAACGGACGTCGGACTAACCTCCTGCTTGCCCCTTGCCCTCTTTCATCTGTTATCTCCCAACACACCGGCAATCACTTCAAAGTATAAATCCCATGATGTCATGCCACTACTTAAAATGTTTCATTAGTTCTGTAATTCTTTCAGGGTAATTTTCAAGCCCTTCTCATGAACTCTGTTTATTTCTCTACAATCTTACAAGGCTGCTCCAATCAGCCCCTTCTTGCTCTAGCTCTGGCTATTCTAGACCTTCAGTTTTTCAAGGTTCCATGTTCTCTCTTCATTCTGGTGCCTTGTAAAGATCGTTATCCCCGCCAGGGAACACCCTTCTTTGCTGTTCCTGTCACCTGCCCAGCTCCCACTTCTCCTTGATCATCAACTTAGATTTCACTTCCTCCCGGGACCCTGACTTCCAAAATCTGGGTTACGCACTCCTCTTAAAAGTACAGGTCTGTCGGGAAAAAGTCCAACCATTGTTAATATAATGAGAATGGTCTGCACGATATGGATGTAACAAGGAAGCCAAGGGGAGTGAACTGGAATGCATCTGTGTGAACAATGATGACCTCACTGTACTAGTCAGTGGGGGTGGTAGATGCCATTGAGTGAGCATGTGTACTATGTGGCCATCACATTCAAAATGACTGAGGAGAGTAACAAATCTGCATCACATTCTGCATCAAGCTTGACCATTCCTCCACGGAAATTATTCGAATGATTTAGAAGGCTACAGCCATGGGCAACTGGTGATTGGCAGCCTCATCATGAGAACATGACCACTCATGCATCACGTCTCATGCAGTTCTTTGGTGAAACATCAAATCACCCAGGTGACTCAGCCCCCCTGATAGTCTAGATTTGGTGCCCTGCAACTTCTGGCCTTTCCCACAACTAAAATCATCTTTGAAAGGCAAGAGGTTTCAGACCATTGATGAGATTCAGGAAAATACAACAGGGCAGTGATGGCGACTGGAAGAACTGTGTGAGGTTCCAAGGTGCCTACACTGAAAAGGACTGAGGCATCATTGTCCTGTGTACAATGTTTCTTGTATCTTGTATCTTCTTCAATAAATGTTTTTCTTTTTCATATTGCACAGCTGGGTACTTTTTGGACAGACCTTGTGTGTATCCCATTAAAGCATTTCCTCCCTCTTAACAAAAACCTCTTTCCTGTTTTGTATGATCGGTGCTTGACAACTAATAAACTCCTAAAAAATGTTCAAAGAGTAAATTAACCTGTGTTTTAAAAAGTGATCATCAGGTTAATAATTTGTAGAGACAAACAGCAGCAATATATATTTCTTTTCCCTCCTCTCTCCCTCTCTTCTTTCTTAAAGAAAATCTTATTATAGGATATTTGCAAGATGCTTTCTACTGTACTTGATTTGTCCACTACCCCAAAGCTAAAGACAAAGGGAGAGAAACCACTTCCTATTTAAAGAAAGTCATAAATATCCAGTGTCAGACAATTCCCTCGGGGCTTTCTCAAATGTGGCTGCAAAAGCTCTGCTACTCATAACCATAATCCACGTCTGGCCCACTTCATAAGTCTCTAACAAAAAGACCAGGGAGAAAAAGGAGAGCATCATGGAGTCATGTGTACTCTGCCTGGGTTGCCAGGGTAGGAAGAGGACAGAGATTTGGTGTTTTCTTTAACCAAAGGCATATGTGACAGAAAGCAATAGAATCTATCATAAATATCACAACACTTGCAAGAAGGAAATTTTATGTCTCAAACCTAGGCTGAACATGCACGTAGGAAATCGACTGGCTGATTATCCTCCTACCTATCCAATAAGGCAGAAAAAAGAAATGAGAAACCAACAAGTAACAAATGTGGAGGCATGAGCGTAGAGCCTACGCTCTACCTTTTGGTATTATAACATGTGACAGTCCCATGACTTAAGGCATATGAAGGAAACTGAACTTGTACCTCAAAAATGTTATCCAGCCTTGTGTGGCAACTGAGGAGAAGGAAGCCAGGAAATGTGCTTCTGATGACCACAGTTGAGGGCCGTAAGTTTAAAAAGGTCCTGTTACTATTACGCAACGGAGCTGCCCAGGTGACCACCAGCGAGGACACCCTGCCTGAACAGGTTCTAGAGGCTCGCACCACTGGCCAACGGAAAGGAAACATGGTTGCCCTGCTCTAGGAGATCTGAGGAGGCGGAATAAAACTGATCATCATCTGGATGGAGAACAATGAAAGCGTCACTGCGACCAGCAGCAGCAAAGAGCTAGCCTAAGCCAGCTCAGACCTAAGAATGTCTGTCATTACTGCCTCCTGTCCCTTTCTCTCCGCCACGCCCACCCATTACAAAAAGGTATGAAAATGACCAAAAGGCCCACACTGGCCCCTCCCCACCCCACGACACAATCCAAAGTGGTGAGTAAGAAAATAAAGTAAAACAGCAGAATTTACTTTCCTCCTGTGAGCCATTTGCAAAAGAAGAGCTTAAAGTAGGATATGAGGTCGAAGTGTAAGAGAGAACTGAAAGCTTTTTTCTGTAAATAACCAAAAGTCACTAATAACCTACAGAAAACATTTGAGATGAGATGTCAATTAAGGCATAAGGAATGAGAACCTAATAAACAGAAAAGATACATGATAACTTTGTGTTTATACTTTACCAAATTCAGATTGTTTGATAAACTGATCAGAGATCTAATCATGATAAGGGGTTTAGCACATGCATGAGAGTAAAACTGTCCCAGCGAGGCAACCATTTGCCAATGGGCTGGCGCCTAATTAGACCTCCTCATATTAAAAACAAATTTATCTATGCTCTTCCAAAATACTCAGTAGACAAAATGATTTTGTTCCTAACCAACTCTCTTTCCAGTAAGTTTTATTAATTGCTGGTCACAATAACTCCAAAAATGGTATCTATAAAATATGAGAACACATCCTAAACCTCAATATATTTTTCCAGTATAACACATTATTGCATAATTTTAAACTTCAGTGGAATTCATTTATTCATGGTTCTACATCTTAATGGCATGACGGCATGGTTTCAAAATAAAGTCTTAAGCAACTACATCATTAGTCATGAAAAATCTCACTAAGTACATAGATTAATGATGCTGAAACTACTAGTTTCTAACTTCTAAGGAAAACCAATCATACATAGTAAGAAATTGGTTTTTGCAACATTACAATTTAAATCTCATTTTTGTAAAAAAAAAAAAATGAAGAAAATTCAAGGGTGCTGCCAAAATTACTCAAAGATCTATCCGTTTTCCCGGCAGTGAGAACATTGTATTGGTCTAGCAGAATATTGCTCCTGACTACAAATGCAGGCGCACAAACCACCGCTCCACACACACCCGAATCAGAATGAAATTTTTGTTGGCCCATCTGCTTTAAATTTTATGCCAAGAACCAAGAAAAATCTTGGAAGTCTGAGTCCTAGTTGTAAAAACAGACGATAAATTCTGAATCATAGACTTAGTTCAGAAAAACACGCCAATGACAACTTGATTAATTCAAAAAGCCGTTTTGACGGAAGTCTTTTCCCATAAAAGAAGTAATAGACTTCTCTAAGCAGCGTAAGTGCACACCCACTGCAATCATTTAACAGAGGCCGTTCACTGCGTGTTTTTGTTGCTGTTTACGTTGTCTGTTCAAAAACTGCATATGCACTCAGCAAACATCCTATAATTAGCTATGGCTTCACCTACAGAGACAAGTAGCACAATGATGTCAGGTTCTTAATATTTCTTTGAAATTTATTTCAAAGCTGTGCTAAACAAATCAGTTAGAAAGCTTCAGCTAAGCAGTCCACCCACGTTCAACAACCTTTCTCCATCTAATGATAATTACAGTCTGTAGAACAGGCAGCCTCTCTAATAAACAGCATCAACTTAGTAAGATAGATATCTGTAGGGGCCTTTCTGTTGCCATAGAAATATTTTCAGGCCACCTTGTCCTCAGCATGAAACATTACCTTCACATTAACCTGCTATTAAGGGTGTCTGTGTGTGTGTGTATGTGCTGGGTTGAGGTGGGGGTATATATTAGCCCAAATTATAGGATAACTCACCCTGTGCTGATGGTTATAAATGATATGTGGTCCTTAGTTCTAAAACATTCCCCCAAATGGAGAACACAAATCTTCCCAGTGACAGCAGCCCCTGACTAATGGGTTCTTGCTCCCTTGGCTCAATTGGAAACTTTCCTATTGCAGCAAAGCAATAAAGATCAGCAAAGAATTCTCCATATCCCTTTTCTTCATTCTGAGCGAGGAGTTTTTAGGGGTCAGTGACTTCCTAAAGTAAAGGTATCCTCTGCAGTTTTGAAATAGGAAAATAAATCCCATTTTGTCAACCCAAACATGGGAAACATTTTAAGAATCATTAACTGGGAATGAGAAGCTGGAATAGTCCTCTTCTTAATTATTTTAAAGGTTGTTTTTAAAAGAATGAGATGAACTTCCCTGAGACACACTAATGGCTAAAAAATACAAATTCATTTTATGCACTTGTAAATACTTTCAGTGGAAGTTCCTAGTATATGCCACATGGAACCATAGGTACAAAAGAGAACTTAGTCATCTATAGTGCATATACTTGAATGTGCTTCTTTTTACAGCTCTTTAAATATAAAATTTTGCCCTGGCTGGTGTGGCTCAGTGGATCGTGTGCCGCCTGCAAACCAAAGGGTCAAAGGGTCACCAATTCAATTCCAGGGCACATGCCTGGGTTGCGGGCCAGGTCCCCAGTTGGGGGCATGCAAGAGGCAACCATGCACTGATGTTTCTTCCTCTTTCTCCCTCGCTTCCCTCTGTCTAAAAATAAATTTTAAAAAAATTTAAATATATATTTATAAATACATACCAAAAAATTATATATATATATATATATATATATATATAAATCCTAACTAAATATAAAGGATAACTTGAAAAGTAAAATAGCAAAAATGTAATTACTTCTTATTATTATTCAAAAAACTTATGGCATGTCAGGGAGCAGGTAGGGAGGGAAGGAATAGAGAAGAGCGTTAGAAGGGTAAGAGATTCAGATACAGCAGGTGGGGGGGTAAAAATTTTTAATAGTCAACAACTTTGAGATAGGTTCTGTATTTCTCAGTCAGTTTACCTACCTAAATTGTTTAATTCGAGATTGCCAGGCACTGTAATAGGTCCTCTGACATATGTTCTCTCAATTATTTCTAAAAAACCACCATGGGAAGAGGGGCCAGTAGAGTATCTTTCCAGCTTCGCTGAAGCAGGGACCAAAGCTCAGGAAGATTAAATGACTTGCCCAAGTTCACAGACGCGCTCCCAGGGCTGACAGGAAGTGAAAATATCGACCTCGACAGCCTGTGCTCTGGCCAGGATTGCATTAAGGTATTACTTTAGGTGCTCCTTTATTTAGCATAACAGCCCCATGTTACATTTGGAAATGTTCCTTAAACAAACTATGAGGAAATATTCTCCGCACATGGTAATAAATCATTGTTAAATCCAGAAAAGATTTTTTTTTCTATTTTTTTAATGTTATTCTCAAAGATAATTCCTAATTATATAAGTAATACAAATCTACTCCCTCTGTAGCCCTATGTTCCTTCGTGGAATTCTAACACAAGGACAACTCTAAAAATAACTGCTGTCCCACAGTATGACCTGAGCTTTTGTTTTTTTTAATGCCATTTCATTTAGAGAATCTTAAGGCATGTATCTGTATAACCTTCAATAGTTTATCCTAGTAGGATACAACTGCTTTATTCCGATCAGCTCCTCTGCATGTGCCACCGAAAAATTATTTTTATAATTTTTAAACAAAAAAGTTGGCCCATAAATCAAGACATTATACTTTTTCATCTGTGCTGACAAGAGTTTGTAAGTAACATGATTTAAAAGAAGATATCGTCTCACTTGGCTGAAGTTTAATTGATACATTAATTTTTAAAGCAATACCATTTTTAAAAAGAGATGCTGTCTGTGTGTGGCCTTGGCGTGTGCCAGAACACGCTGAGACAGTGAGGAAGTGATCTTCACATCAAGAGATTGGCAATAAACACTGAAATTAACCACAGAGCCTGGAGTTGTATTAATTGTGGCATTCCACAATACATGATAAGCCTGTAAGATGAGCAGCACAAGGAAACAAAAGGGAATGATAAATTTGAAATAACATTTGAAAATATACTAAAAAAAAAAAAATCTGGCCACCTTTCTAAGGTTTTCATGTTAGTATGAAGAATAATAGGGCCTGTACCTAAAGTCAAACTCAATAAGTGGAGTGGGTAATTATCTTTAAAAGTTTCACTATCCACACACCAAGTCATACAATTCTGAGAAAGGTTGATCGACCAAATTTTAATGATTGTGAGTGTGTGGGAAAGTTAATGTTCCGAAAGTTTCAAAACCTACTGCTCTTGGGTTCAATCTACAAACGAGGTCAAGCTAAAGCTACGTGTATACTAGTGAAAATGAGAAAGTGGTCCACAGCAAGGATGCCCGTGGCCAGGTATTTTTACACAACAGTTACAACGTACACATTCAACAACCTTCAGACCAACCTCTGGGCAGCAGGTAAAGGCAAAGACAAAGCTATAAACACAGACTCAATAGATAAAAAAATAAGCCATCAAAATAATCTCAACTACAGACTTCAGAAAAAACTGCCAGTCATGTTTAAAGGTTCTACATGTTAATTATAGCTATTAAGGATCATTAACAAAACCTGCTACCCTGCAATTCCTCCTCGCACAAATGAAACAAATGTGTTTCCTGAGTTGTGCAGGTTGATTTATGTAACAATCATTTCCCCAGAATCTCTGAATTTCTTTGTTTCCTTGGATAATTCAAAATATAGCAAATTTTCATTCAAGAAGGCAGAACAAATGTGCTATTTAAATTTATCAAATGGCTACTTAAATTTATCAATCTTACTAACAGATGGAAAGGTAGTTTCTCATGTGAATTTTGTTTATTACTCAGTTTATTTAACTTTGATTCCATTAGCACGATGTAAAATTTGGGTCTAAACAGGCCAAAAAAGACATAATGTCAGAAATCCCAGCTATTTCTGATATTAACGTCACTTCATTTTAGTGATCTTAAAAATTACTATAACTATATTCCGGATCATTTTATTCTACAACTGCCATGTGATTTCAGGGTCTCAGTTTGCACCTGTGTTTACTACTTTACTAGCAAGCTGTTGAGATAGAACTTTAACACCCAGGGCTCATTTGGTGGGGGAGGGATGGAGGCGGACTTCACAGTGAGGCCTGTGAGCCAAGCACAGGCCAAAGGACAGTGCTGGGAGCAGAGTGATGGTTTCCCAATCGCTCACACTGAGGATGTGGCAGGATACACACACGGAACCAGCAGACCAGGGCTGTCCAACTCAAAAGAAACCTCTGCTTCCGCAGTCAGTGGCCATTCACGTTGACAGCAGCTGACACTTGGCAAAAAGGCATCATCCATTACAGACTGATATCAATATGAACTCACAGATTTCTAAAATTTTGATTCTATTAAATTGGCTTATCTGCGTTGTTTGTATAGCTATAGAGACCTATTCCACAACCATTTTAAGCCTGTTCTGAATATATTTTTATTTAATACAATAGTATAATCATACCCAATTTTAAAGGCATTTAAGATGTTTCCTCTTTAGAAGGAATCCATTTATTACTCATACTTAATCTGCAGTTCTGCAGTTCACCATTACTCTTCTGTTACCCAGTCGCCTCTGACTTCCAAATTAA
This sequence comes from Mormoops blainvillei, assembly GCA_004026545.1. NCBI lineage: Eukaryota > Metazoa > Chordata > Mammalia > Chiroptera > Mormoopidae > Mormoops > Mormoops blainvillei. Next base: position 176,745 of record PVJD01000316.1, on the reverse strand, counting down.
TTGTTTTACTTGTGCAAGTAAAAGGCTTTTGGTCTTTTCTGCCTAGCTGAAATCTAAGGCAGCACTTAGCTTTTTTAAATTTTCATGAGGCCCTGTTAAAATATGTTCTTGTCATGGTTAAGCATTCCATTGCTTAAATTAGTCACTTGGGTAGGTGACAGTACAATAGCTTTAGAAATATACAATTACGAGTAAAACCAACATATGTATGCCCAAGTCCAAGAATTTCTACAAGCTTTAGTTCCTATGCTCTTGCCACTGTTAATTTATGTTAACAAGAAAATTTCATTTCCAGAGATTTAATTGCCAGTTAATGTAGTAGCTGAACTTACATTGTTCCCTTTTCATTATACCACTGTAATACACAGAAGAGGGAACATGCTAAAATATATATATATTTGATATATATATATATTTATATATATATTTGATTTTATATATCAAATATATATTTATATACATATATTTGATTTTTAGTGAGGCGGGGAGAGAGAGAGAGACAGACAGCTATGGGCCTGTTCCACTTATCTATCCATTCATTCCTTGATTCTTGTATGTGTCCTGACAGGGGATCCAACCCATAACCTTGGCACATCGGAACGCTGCTACAACCAACTGAGCTACCCAGCCAGGGCCCACAGTGATCTTTATATTTTTAACTCTGGATATATAATAAAACAGAGCTTTGTGGTTGTGTGGTACATTTTTCTTCAGATGAAACATAAGAAAACATTTAAATGTTCACAAGGACAGGCTCTCTTCATGAACTTTTTACTTCAATATGCTTCCATGCCCCCCAATTTTATCAACCTACCTAAAGCCCAACATCTCTTCCCCACAACTATTTCATCTCAACTTCCCAGCTTTTCTCGACTCTTATGTTCTAGTCATAAAATCCAGAATAGAAGTCACCGTTTGAATTGATCTTTTCCTTCACCCTCGTATCAGCTCACTCATTTCTCCCATTGGGTTTTCATTCAAAATGTGTACTGATAACCACTGCATCACATCATTACATTATATCATTAATTCAAGCCATCTTCCTACACCATAATTAAGGTAATCAGGCTCTGAGCTGATGTCACCAGCTCCAGGTTTTAGTCCCTACATGCTCCAAAAAGAGAAAATTAATGTATATTTTACTTACAAATACTACAATATGAATGTTTTCACTTACCCTACTTGGGATATTTTGTACAACATGACTCTTTACATTCATATATCTGACCAGTTTTAAAAATTATCAGCCAACATGTTTTCAAGTAGTGACTCTGCTTCATTCTCTCTTACTTTGGGAAATCTGAGAACGTGGACATTCTACATCTAGATATTTTTGTGTCTCTAGTTCCTTTTCTCTCTGCCTTGTTTTCTGAGTAAGACTTACATACATTTTCCAGTGCACCAACTCTCTCTTTAGCTCTACTCTATCTTGATTCTTAACTTTTCTAACCATTTTCATATTTCAACAGTGTTTTGCATTTTTGGGTTTCTTATTTAATTTTCTCCAGTTCTTCCCAGTCATTCCCAATAGTTTTTTGTTACTTGTTCACTTTCATGTTTTGGCTTTCATTCTTTAAACATATAAACGAAGCCATTCTGTTTTCTATATTCCATAACCCCAATATCTGAACTCCTTAAGTGTTCAGTTTCAATACTTTGGCTAACTGTCACTCAAAGTAGCTTGCCTCCTCATAAAGTTGGTGAGAAGCGATTCCGACCTGCTTGATCGACACCTGCTACAATCCCGCAAACCTAGATGAGGGCTTGCGGGAGGACTTCTGCGACCTTCAGCTGAGAGTCAGGCTGCTCATGACCTGGAGACGTCTTGGCCCATCTCAAATGTCCCAATTCTATGAGCATCTCAAGTTGAGAACCTCTCTCCTTATTGCTTGTGCAAGTCTTGATAGCAGATAGCAGTGTTTGTACACAGGCGCCCTCGGAGCGATCAGCATTTCGGTCCTCACGTTTGCTGGTTTGCTCCATTAGGTACGGGGCAATGCAAAAGACACCTGCAGCAGAGGCTGTGTCTACTACTTCATCCCAACCCATGCGCCAAAACCTGTAGTTATCAAGGATGCTGTTGGCTGGAAATATTATTATTATTTTTAATAATAATTATTATTATTTTCCACCACCTTGTTAGTTTTTTCTCTGAAATATTTGCTGGTTCTTTCCTCCATGGAGCACATTAGTCTTCCCTGCCTGGTGGTCAATATATTCATATCTTATATCTAACTATCTAACTTCAGTTCCTCCAGGGCCTTCCATCCTAATCATGCCAGTCTCTTCACGGCTCCCCAAGCGTCCCACGCCCAGCACATGTCCTGCTTCCAGTCACACAGCATTCTCCACATCTGAACTATCCTATCTTCTTTGCTCTACTGACTTAAAATCCGCCCAGCTTTAAAGCCCAGCTTAGACCCACTTCCCTTCATTAAACTTTATTTATTCCAACATTTCTCTACTCTCCTCGATTTCCACAGTCTTTTTAATTGAAATTTTAACATAGAATGCTACTTAATCAAGGAATTTTAAAAATATAAAGATCCTTAAAAATATGAGTCATCTATTTCTTTTTTTTTTTTTTTACTATCTCACCTGAGGATATGTTTATTGATTTGAGAGAGAGAGAAAGAGGGAGAGAGAGTGAATGAGTGAGTGAGAGAGAAACACTGATGTGAGAGAAACATCGATCAGTTGCCTCCCATACGTGCCCCAAATGAGGACCGCATGGGCAACGTATGTTATGTGTTCTAACTGGGGATTGAACAGGCAACCTTTTGGGTGTACGGAATGATGCTCCACCCAACTCAGCCACCGAGCCCAGGCAACGTATTTCATTCTTAAAATTATAATCAATCAATACTCGGAGCGGTCAAATAGCTTGCTAGGAACAGAGAGGTGCTAGAAGGCAAAGACCATACTAACACCTGGCTCCTCACCACCAGCCTGGGCTCTTACACTTTGCTGGTCATTCAATACCTCTATTCTCCCCTCTGAACAAGGTCTCTGGGTTCACAGTCAAAGCCAAAGACACGGCAATGACTCACATGATCTGCCCTCCCTTCCTGTGACCAGCCACCAACCTCTCTAGTCACATCATTTCCCACATCTCTCTGTTTTTCCTGCCTCAGACATGAAGGTCTCTTTACTATTCCCCAAACACAAAAGCACACTCCTTCAGGCCTTTGTGCTAGCTTCCAGTGTGACTGGAACGGTCTTAGTCTAGATGTCTGCTTGGCTCACTCCACCCGTCCTTCAGGTCTAGGCAGAAGTCTCCTATTAGAAAGCCCCAAGTGTCTTACGTATAATCTCCCCTCCTGCCCAACTTTAACCCCCTGTAATGTTTTCATTTTTCTTTATAGCACTTACCACCCGATTTCTATTCAGCTGTTGATCTCTATAGGATCCCCCCCGAACCCATTCCCCAAGTAATTAGGTTTATCACTGTATGTTTACTTCATTGCTTTAACCCCATACCCTAAAATAGTGCCTGGGGTATGGGGGAAACACAATTTAAAATATTTACTAAGTAAACAAATAAACGAATGGTAACAGCAGATGCAGTTGTCTAAGCTGTGTTAGCACTGCAGCCATGACAGAGTGTAAGATCAAAACAAACCAATAATCGGTACTTGATCAGTAGACTCAGGGCTTATACGTGAGGTCTTTCGTGGAATTACAAAATCTTTGGAAGATAAACTTAAAAGATTACCTTTGGCCTTCACAAATAAAACTTGTGCAAAGTGTTCCAACCATACCAAGGAAAGAGTCCAAAGCTCTTATGAGAAAGAGGATCTCATTTTTCAAACAATTCCACTACTCCTACTGTTTCCTCATGTGTACAAATCTCGTCTTCCTATAACTTCCAAAGTTTGTACTAATACTGCCTTCTGAACTACTTATAATAAAATATAGCTTATCTATAACCATCTTCCAAAAATTTAAAATCTGGTGAGTTTCCACATACGTCCATTCTCCTGTGGACTAATACTCTGTTGCCTCAGTTATGCTTATATGGAAAAATTTCAAATTCTTCATCATCCTCCTGACCACTTGTATCTGAAGATATTCCATTTTTTCAAAGTGTGTTGCCTTAATAAGTCAAATGTGGTATTTCTAGCACAAAGTCCTTTAGATGTTAAGAGTTTTGATACCTAGTCAACCACCTGTCTTCCATCTGCATGTAGTGAACATCCATTGTGTCCCAGACATGACACTGCTGCTGAAAAAAGAAGGTCTTTGAATACTGATGTTTAACAGTTTATGAATCTACTTAGTGTTACTCTCATTCAGCCCACACTTTTCCATCTTCTCTACATACTTAAAGGCAAGATTCTTTTTTTTTATTTTCTTCAAAAGCTTGCTGAAATAAAAAGTCTTTGGTTTTTCCTTAATCTATTACTCTGAGAATCTCCTCAGTTAGGTTATTTTGTATATCATCATCCTATACTCATACAGTTCTTTATACTTTAAAAATTTTTTAATTTAAAATTTTCAAACTTTATTCCTCTGGATATATCCAATGGCTCAGCAATGTGAGAAAAGCAATTATTATAAGCAGATAAGCGGGAACTCACAGAGGTTACAGCGCGTTAAGTGTATGGTTGGTATTAAATCCCACCATTTTTTCTTTCCTTATTCGTAGCGGGGTCTCCTCCACCCTGCTCAGTTTCCAAGCATGCTTTATTTTTTAGGAAATATCCATGTTCACTCCTTATTAACACAACCTATTTAACATTATTCTCAAAAAAAAAAAATTGGAGGTGGGGTGGTAGGAAGCCTGACAACAACTATAACATGGTGTGGTTTTTGGAATCCATGTGTTTGTCCTATAATAAAAATTAGATTATTTGAATAACTAAAAGTAGATGTAATCCTGATTTTAGTCCCCATATGTTCTAACAGACAAATGCCTGCATATACTGGACAAAATTTAGTAATCAAAACACAGATGTAGCCCTGGCCAGTGAGGATCAGTTGCTTGGAGCATCATCTTATAGACCAAGGAGTCACGATTTTTCCAGGTCCGGGCACATACCTAGACTGTGGTCTGATCCCCAGTCAGGGTGCTATACAAATGTTCCTGTCTCACATTGATGTCTGTCTGTCTGTCTGTCTGTCTCTCTCCCCTTCCTCTCTCTCTGAAAGCAATGAAAAAATGCTCTCAGGTGAGGGGAAAAAATTAATTAAATTTAATTTAAAACAAACAAAAAAATGCCACAAATGTAACATTATTTAATAAAGTAAAGCTACAGATCCTTTTACTTGCATTATGGTAACATGAATATGAGCCACAAAACTTTTAGCTCATGGGAGTACTGAACTATCTAGCAATGAATTCAAGCTCTTGACTCAAAAAAAAAACACAAAACCCCGATGATAGTTAATAAGAGCCAAGAAATTAAGGTATGGTGGTAGGCAGATAAATGAGAAGGTTATTTTCAAGCTCTTAGCTTATTAAAATGAAAAAGTTACAAGAGGAAGCTATGTCAGCTTTCGATCATTGGGTCAATATAAGATGATGAGAAGGAAGTAGTGACCGCAGTCTCCCCTTTAACCAGGCTCATCAAGAAAAAAAGAGGATCAAATAAATAAAATCAGAAATGAAAGAGCAGTAGTAACAACTGACACCAGTGAAATACAAAATGTTGTAAGAAAATATTACAAACAACTATATGCCATAAATTTGGACAATCAGAAGAAATGGATAAATTCCTAGAAATACACAGTCTTCCAAAACTAAATCAGGAAGAATCAGAGAATTTAACAGACAGATTACAACTAGTGAAACTGAAGCAGTTATCAAAAAACTCCCAAGAAACTAATGCCCTGGGCCTGATGACTTCACAGGTGAATTTAATCCAAAATTCAAAGAAGAACTAACACCTCTCCTTGTCAAACTATTCCGAAATATTCAAGAGCAGGGAAGGAAGACTCCCATGCTCATTTTAGGAGCCAGCATTATCCTAATTCCAAAACTGGATAAAGACACAACAAAGAAAGAAAATTATAGGCCAAAAACCCTGAACATAGTTGCTAAAATCCTCAACAAAATATTAGCAAACCGGATCCAGCAATACATTAAAAAGGTCATATACCATGATCAAGTCGGATTTACTTCAGTGATGCAAGGTTGGTACGATATCTGCAAGTCCATAAACATGATGCATCACATAAATAAAATGAAGGGAATAAAACCACATGATCATATCAATAGATGCAGAAAAAGCATTTGATAACATCCAGCACCCATCTGTGATAAAAACTCTCAGCAAAGTGCTAATAGAGTGAGCATACCTCAATGTAAGAAAAGCCATTTATGAAAAACCCACAGCCAACGTCTTACTCAATGGACAACAACTAAAACCATTTCTCTTAAGAATGGGAGCAAGACAAGATGTCCGCTTTCACCACTCTTATTCAACATAGTACTGGAAGTCCTAGTCACAGCAATCAGACAAGAAGACATAAAATGCATCCAAATTAAAGAAGAAGTAAAAATGTCATTATTTGCAAATAACAAGATACTATATGTAGAAAACCCTAAAGATTCCACCATAGAAGTACTGGAACTGCCCTGGTTGGTGTGGCTCAGTGGATTGAGCACCGGCTTGTGAACCAAAGGGTCACTGGTTCGATTCCCAGAGCACATGCTTGGTTTGTGGGCCAGGTCCCTGGTGGGGGGCATGCGAGTGGCAACCACACATTGATGTTTCTCTCCCTCTCTTTCTCCTTCCTTCCCCCTCTCTCGAAAAATAAATAAATAAAATCTTTAAAAAAAAAAAGAAGTACTGGAAGTAATAAACAAACTCCGTAAAGTAGCAGGGTACGAAATAAATATCCAGAAGTCAGTTGCACTTTTATACACCAGTAATGAACTATCGGAAAGGGTAACTAAGCAAACAATCCCACTTAGAATTATTTTCATGTTCTTTTTCTAAGTTCATTAAATTGAAGTTTGTCCATTTTTCTTTCACATGGCCTTAAAGAAACTCACCACGTTTATCAGCACACAAGCACAGGTTCCCAAGGAGTGGCATACTTTTAAGCAACTCCCAGGGAAAACATAAACTTAAATATCCCCTTATAGATACTCTGTTGGGTTGAATCGTGTCCCCCAAACTGACATGTTGAAGTTTCCCTACATATTTTCCAGTGTCTCAGGTTGTGACCTTATTTGCAATTGGGGTCATTGCAGGTGTTATTGGTTAAGAAGAAGTCACACTGGAGCAGAGCGGGATACTAATCCAGAATGACTTGTGTCCTTAAAAGAAGAGAAGAGCCACAGAGACAAACACAGGGGAGACAGAGACGGGGATTAGAGCTGTGCATCTAACAAGCTCTGGAACACCGAGGATTCCTGGCAACCGCCAGAAGCGAAAAGGCGCAGGAAGGGTTCTCCCGCGCAGGTCTCAGAGGGAGCATAGCCCTGCCAGCCCTTTAATTTTGGACTTCCAGCCTCCATAACTATCAGAGAATAAACCTCTCTAGTTTTAAGGTACAAAGTTCGTGGTAATCCTTTAAGAGAGCTCTAGGAAACTAACACATGCACGAACACACCACATCTCTTTGTTAACTCAGTCTTTTGTCTCTTCTGTGTTTTACCTTTGTCCTCCTAGGATGTCAAACTACTCACACTGCCCTTACCACAACATACACCTTTGTGCTTCCTCCTCTTTACTTGTAACATTCCTTCTCTTCAATAGCCTTCTCCCACTTCTTCACTTCATTAACTGATTTAAAACTCATGAGTCACCTTCTCCAAGAACCCTTCCCTCATCTCCTTCCCAGGCTGGGCTTCTGTTTTCACCAAGCATAACCTACGCTTCTCTGACACACATCTGTCTTCGCCACCAGGCTGTGCCCTCTTACAGTAGTGACTGTTTCACCATTGTCCTCCCAGGACCAAACTTAATATCAGGATCGCGGTATTGGCTGCATTGCTGAACTACTCTTACCTTGCATTTTCATGGACTTTGCTTTCTTCTTCATACCACTTTTGCTTTTTCTGCCCCGATGCATCAATGAATCACCAATTTTAAATCTAGCAGGTAATTTTAGGGCTTTTTTTTCCCTCTGAGAAAATCCTTAGGTGTGATTCTAGGCAAAAGCAGCTAAGGCAACACTTGGGAGCCACAGCGCAGCTACAGGAGCCCGCTCTGTCCCTCTCATTTGCCGTAATTTCAATCATCGCCTGTAAACAGAGGTCTGCGTCCCATTCCGGCTGACGGTCCGGGCTGGTGGCCAGCGGGCGGGCCAGCAGAAGCAGCATTCTGTGGGTCTGAGCACGAGCAAGAGAGCCTTTTCCTTCCATCAGTACAAATGGCCTGGGGAGAATTCTCACCCTCTGCGAGTCTCACAGAGCAAAAAAAAAAAACAAAACAAAAAAGCGGGGTGGGGAGACCTGACTGGAGGCGTCAACAAATAAAAGAAACCATTAATACTGACGATGAGCAAAATGGCGGATTTGAACTCATGGGGAAAAAAAAACCCAACAACAAAACACGTTTGTCAGACATTTTAAAAGAAAACAGAGTTTTAAAATATTTATTTATATTTAGAAAGCACTTTTCTGTATAAATCAATATTACCTGCAATATATTTTCATCGGTTATTGTTTTAGCTGCAGCACTTTTAACACTATACAATACAAGGAGAATATGCCAAATCCCTAAACATGGGAAGTCAAACTTTTAATCGCATTTCAAACAGCTTTATAAACATTTTTCTTGTTAAAGGAAAATAAGAAAGAGGAAGCACTGTTGAGTGTTTTGTAAGAAACTGTTTACGCTGTATATGTATGAGTTAAACAAATTTCCCTTTAACCTTTGTTCGCCCCCGGCCAGCCCACCCGGGGTCTTCGAGTTGTCTGCCTCGCCTGGGCCAATGCCACTGACTGGCCCACAGCACTGCCCTTTCACATCCTGCACCCGCAACCACTCTACTTTGATCTACTTAACCCCAGCTCTGACTTATTTCTGATTTCTGCTTCCGGTCCCTTGAATTTCCCATTCAAGGTCTTTCTCTTACACCCTTGGCCCTGTGATTTTCAGAGGCCCACCAGCACAAAGCGCTGCTGGCACCTCAAACAGACCCACTCTCTCCATGCAGGTCATTCTGTTGTGAGCCCTGGCAGCCACAAGAAGACAATCTACTTGCTGGCAGGGACCTCAAGCCTGATGTAGACCCCTGTGGCCAGGGAGTTGTGGGGTATGTCCCAGCCCCAGGAGATGCACTAAAGACTGAGACACTTTCACTACCTTCTACCTCTCTTGCGCTTAGAATAGTGCACATAATGTCATGCAATAAATATTATTTACATTGAATGAGCACATGAATTTTTTCTTCAATAAAAATGAGTATAAAGTTACAAGTATCAAAAAAATGAAATTATTTGGCTGGCCTTTAACAATAAGCATGAGTCTGGAAAATTGAAACAAAGTTGGAAGAAATCCCTCTGAAAAACCTCCTTGTGTTCATTCTTCAAGGGGAAAAAATGCAGGAGACATTACTCAGGGCTATCTCAACACTGTCTCATGACCTCCTCTATGACATTTCTGGGGTAGCTTTCACTTTGAAATAATTTTAAACGTACATAAAAAATGCAACAAGATACAAAATCTCTCGTATAGCCTTTTACCTGGATTTCAAGTTGTTGCCCTTTTTCCTTGTATTTGTACATGGTCACATCCACATGCCTGATCACACATCTCTTTGTATATTTATATCTAAATGCATTTGCATATGTATACACACATGAATGTGTAATGTGTGTATATACACACACAGCTGTACACACGTGTATGAACATAATCCATTTTTCTCTTGAACATTTGAGAGTAAATTTCAAACACACTGCGCCTTTATTCTTAATACTTTTGCATGTATAGATTAAGCACAAACACACTCTGTCAGACGTAGTCACTTCCTGCTCAGAAATCTCTTATGTTTAAACACCCAGTATTCTGTGCTTGCCCATGCTGCGTACCGCATAAATAGACGGCAGCGACATACAGGATTCAGAGCCTGGCTTCTGGCTCACCCCGGGCACCAAGGAGGTCCTGTCGTTTACCTGTAGTTATTGCAACGATTGCCATTATCTTTCGGGAATTTAGTTTCTTTAAGGAAAAGGAGAATAATAACACTAAAATTTGCCAGAATAATTAAATGAAATAATGTAGGTAAAATGCTAAATCTACCATGTATGTAATAAAAGCACATTAGCGAGCGCAATTCTTCCCACTGCGATCACATTCTGCTTCCGAGTGTGAGCCCTTCAAGTCGGAGACGAGGCGTATCGTGCAACTGGCGTCCCTCCGCTCGCAGGACAAGGCCTTGCATGTGACAGGTGCTCAGAAAGCATTTTTTAAAAATAATTTAAGGCTTTTGTTCCTTTTTTTATATTATTTTTATTTTTTGCAATGTTTTAGATTTTTCAATTACGGTTGACATACAATATTATATTAGTTTCAGGGATAATACAGTGATTAAACACTTATATAACTTATGAAGAGATCATCCTGATAAATCTAGTACCCACCTGATACCATATGTAGTTACTAAAATATTATTGACTATGTTCCCTATGACTTTTCCCCCATGACTATTTTAAAACAGATGGTGTTTTAAAAATGAAATTGAGTAAAAATATTAATTGTACATTTATTAAGCTTTTCCATTGTCAAGGCACAGTGAAAAATAAAAAATATATATCATTTCTGACCTTTTGCAGTGTTTAAGGGCTTTAATCTAGTTAAAAAGCTTGGCCTAGTTAAAGAGCAGCTAACCTTTAAGTGCTTAGTCTAGTTAACTATATATATGTATATATATTTTGCTCACAAGACTGAGTGAGAAGGACGAAATGAGCAATACATAAGTGAATGCTGACTTGGCAAATACAATTATAAGTGACTTAAAGTTAAAACTTATTTTCCTTCCTTGATATTTTCCCCCCAAATATACTTTCCTCTGTAATTTTTCTTACTTCTTCTTACACCTACTCAAATATTTGTTTCCATGGCAGTACGTTCCACCTTGAAATTCCATCACCGGAATGTCTACATTCGGTCTACAACTATTCCTCCTGCAAAACCCCAATTCTCCGCTCTGCAATGTAGATGAACTGCAGCTTTAGGTGTGGCTCTCATCTTGTCCTTCAATGCCGTCCAAGAACTCTTGCAAAGGATAATTTTAAGTACGTTTTCATACGTGATAATAAAAAATAAACTCAAAAAAGAATCGTGCACACTTTGTGATGTGAACTACATGAGATTCAAGCTTTTTACCCAATACAAACACAACATTTAGAGAGCTACTTACCAATTAAAGCGAGAAAAAAAGAAAGATTGCCAATAAAAGAATGATCCAACAAGGACTTATTTCCTACCACCTGACCCCGAGTTTGGCTAGACACTGGGTTTCTGCTGCCAGAGCCTCAGACTTGTTAAGGGAATCCTAATTGCCACTGAGGCTTTCCACTGATGTGCTCTAAACCCTGCTCCTATTAGACTCTTCAGTGTTGCTGCACTTCCTCTTAATTCCTCTCATTTGAGTGGTGTTGCCAAAGTCCTGATGATCTGAAACACGCCATTACCTCTGAATCAATGGTCAATTTGACTGTTCTGAAAACCAGTCAGACTCTGGGGAACACCTGCTCTACGCCACAAGTTAAATAGGTATCCTGTTAATGGACCCTTGGTAGTAACTCATAGAGGAGGTCTTCCGCTCCTCTATGAGTTACTACCGAGAGCCAATGGAAGTCTTTTTAAGTAACTCAGGAGTGCAGCCAGGTTGGAGGTGGCCCCCGGAAGCCAAAGGATCACTCGTAGGAAAACCTCAAAGTTGACAGAGGCTTCATAGATTAAGGTCTACTGTTTCTTCAAGAATTTTTTCTTCAAGAAAAAGGCTCCTAAGCAAGAATTACAATGAAAATTTCTAGAATTGTTATCCACCAATATCCCAGAAAATTTTCTGACCCCATGACAGAGTTTTGACTGCTATGGCAAGACCTAACACTGACTATACCATGATGATATATGTTTATGATCTCTCTAGATGGAATAGAAACAACCTGCATTTTCTCTGTTCACTCTTTTGCTTTTTAAAGTGAGAGAAAGGGGGAGAGAGAGAGAGAAACATCAGTGTGAGAGAGAAATGTCGACTGGTTGACTCTTGTTTGCATTCCGACTGGGAATCGAACCTGCAGCCTAGGCATGTGCCCTGACAGGGAAGAGAACCCACAACCTTTTGGTGCATGGGATGATGCTCCAACCGACTACGCCACCTGGCCAGGGCACCCTGTTTATCTTGATATAGGAAAAAAAGCTGTCTCTCTCCAAATCCTAAATCTAGAACAGAGTCACTAGAAAACTAAATAAATCTTTTTTTTTAATATAAATTCCTAAACACTTAAAATTCCCTCATCACATTAAAATCGACTGCATCACTTTGCATTTTGCCCTAATGGGTCAAATGATCCTGTTTATTTTATTATTACATGTTACTCAACTTTAATTTCTAACTACATTATTAATATAAATACTCCATACTATCTTGAATTAATCCTTAACATTCCATTTGAATGCATCTAGAGTTCTGAGCATTGTAATCAACACACCATGAAAAGCAAAATAACTACCCATAGATTTGTAATGTTGAAAAGCAACTGATGTCACTCCTCACACATGGCATGTTCTGGTCCATCAGAGTTGCCCTCCAACAGATTTTGAAATTTCCTTCGATTCTATACCTTTAAGAGACATCCAAGCTGATTGCCACTATCAATTTCTTATCTCTTACAAATATGTGGCAAGGGGGACATCCAGCCAGCAAAAGCAGCGACCCCCGATAACAGTGAGGACTCCCTGTCCCGACACGCCCCATCTCCTGTCTGGCACCCCACTGTTGGCATCTTTCCCCTTCAAATTCAGAAAAAATGTAAAGTAGTTTGAAAAGCCCTTTCTAAACAATATAGCACTGTTAATACTATGAACAGTATTTGGTGTTGTGCATACAAAATGACTTATGCATAAAATAACAATATATATGTAAATTATATGAATATACATATATACAAATATAATACATACACATATCTGTATTTGCTGTTTATATGTACAAATGTAACACACATTTAAACATGTATAATGACATATATGTACATGTTTATATAGTGTGTGTGTGAATGTATGTGTGCACACTTATTTTTCAAAATGTACTGCAATCTAAGTGGAGGTGAGATGCCTTATGGGCCAGGCATAGCGATGTGTCACAAGGAAATTCCTGTCCAGTATTCAATAAGTAATTTAGATGTTTAGTTAAGTCTCCCAAACAAAAATAATTCAATGTGATTGCAATACACACATTTCTAAATTTCTAAAATGTTCTTTTCCCCATTTTCAAAATCTGAAACACTTGGCAGATCTGTCTCTCCCCAACCACAAAACTTTTTAACCCTCTATCCAAACTTGCCAAAGCTCTTTTTAGCTCTTATGCTCAACCTCCCTACCCCGTCCCTCCCTGCACACTCTCTCAAAATCAATTATTCTCTCACTCAACAACAAGTTCTCTGCCCTTTGCAGAATAAAGCAAAGCTTTCCTGCTGTTTCACTTCTACTCCCAGCACCATCCTCAAAAGGCATCTTTCCCGTGTTATCCAGTTTCTGTATAACAAAGGCCCACAGCAAAAAGAAGCTGCGAAACAGAGCAGTTGTGAATGCTTACACATTAATATGTTTCCCTACCCCACATGCATATCATAATATGCTTAAGAGAACATTTTATTCTCTGTGTATAGTGGGAAGACGTCTGTTAACTTTTGGAGTCAGGTGGACACTTACACATTCTGAGGCTTAATTGCTTCCACTGAAAATGTTGTAAGTAGAATCAAATGTCATCACAAATGTTGAGAGACTACAACAATTAGCTGTTAATAAACACAGGTCTCACCTGCCCTGTCAATTCAATAGTATCTTAATATTAACTCAATTTTTTTAGCTTGATAAGTTTTAAAGTAACTCAATTATTTTTAAAATATCTCCCCCAGGGACTAAATAACACACATATTGAAAATCCATGCAGTAAGATTCCCGGATACCATGCCTTTAGAAGTTATTTCACTTGTCCTCTGTACCCAACTCTTGGGTGGAGGGAAGTTATCCTCTTGATTTGTTAAGAATAAAAAATCAATCAATCAATCAATCTCTATTATCACATCTAGACTTTATTTTACAAAAAGGAGCTTCAGAATCTGTGAACTTTCTATAAAGTGTTTGTTGGTCCAGCAGTTAGAATTATGTTTTTAACTGCACAGATCTTTTTATTCATAAAGAAGTCGGATGCTTTGAGAAGTGCAAAGAATCCAAGGGATTTCTACCATGGTACACAGTTGTTTATCTTCATACCGAGTTTTCATTTAACTGAGTGAATTTATTACTGCCTAGTTTCAATTGAATTGTTTTCCACTTATACTGATATAATTTTCAAGGAGTAAAACCTTCATATTCTGTATATATGGAAAATTACTGTATTCTTGCCCATCTTTGTCTTAACTATTTCACATATGAATTGAGGGTTAAAGCTGTTTGCTTTTTCTTCCTTTCCCCCTTCAATGGTGTGTATGTTGAAAATCCCGCACATATTCTCCTGGTGTCATAAATAGATCATTTGTGTATTTCAAGTACACTATAGGACAGAAGATGAGCTTAACATTTCTATAGCCACAGAGAGGACCAGCAAAATCCAGAAGGTAGCCTACAGTAAAAAAGTTTTCTGGTATCTGATTAACAAAGACTTTGCCAGGATTTTCCTCAGTGATTCAAATTTCCTAAAAAAATTCGGACCACAGAAATATTGCTCTCACACTGAGATAATTTTAGCCAGCCATAATAATACCAGTGATAGAAACTATCAGGGATTGTTGCTGTTTCGCTAACAAGGTAAACAGTTCACCAGTTTCCCTATATCTCCAAAGTATTCACAAGTTTGGGTTGCAGCTAAATAAAAAGGCACTTACCAGATAGAAAAAGAAAAAGTAAAGTCAAAAATTAAGTTATTATTGATATTATTTCTATTTTAGAAAAGTTAAAAGCCTCATCTTCTCAGTACTTCAGGCAGAAACATATATTGTTTTAAAAACATTATTTAAATATTTAAAGAAATATTATTCTTCCCTTTAGTTGGACTCTTCCCTCTCTCTTTCCCTCTCTCACATTTATGAGGCAATTCTTTTTCCATCTTAGAAAAATAAAATGTCACCTAAAGAAATTGCTCACTAGAGTATGTGTCTTGATTCTTATGTTAACATTCAACTGTCATATATACTCATCTCTGATTGCTAAGGAATGACAATGGCAGAGAAACGACGCTGCCAAAGAGGAATTAGAGGTGGGTTAGGAAAACGAGAGGGAAAGTGAACGAGGAGAACAGTGTGACATGGGTCTTGGAAGATGTTTTAAAATTTACTCATTTATTTTGTTTTGCTCAGGGTGGGGAGAGGCAATCCATCTTCCCTTACAGCCAGGAGAAAGGCAGACTCTTTGCCCCATCTGTGTCAGAGGAGACAGAACTGAGGCTCTATGTAGCAATATCTTGACTCTGTGTCACAGAAACATAAAGAATCTCAGGTTTCTAGTCAGGCTGAATAAATGCTTAAAAAATAAACATTTGTTGGGAACCCACTTTACGCATTGTCATAGGCACGGTGCAAGACTTCAGCTCACGCAAAAGGCCTCTGCTCATACTTAAACAAAAAACAAACAAACAAGGGAAAAACCCCCTTTAAGTGAGTAATCAGGGCCCCTGAAGGGCCAGGAGAGCAGAGTGACTGTCAAGCACAGCCCCCCGGGCAGGGCAACACGTGGGCAGCTCAGCGGTCTGCTGACGGGCCTGCAGAGGCGAAGCCGGGAGCCAGCAGCACAGTTTCACTCTAAGAGCGAGTACCCTTCTGTGCAAAAGATGTGCAATCTTTGGGGACGTCATTTAAATGCCGATTTTCATGCTTCCTCTTCTAAGTTATGGCACTTATAACATCAATATTTTAAACAGTTCAAGTATTTTTTAACTTCGAAATGAGTCATTTGTGCTCTTAGTAGAGAAGAGGTAAAATAAAATGTCAATGACCGAAATGTGAACTACTTCAAACACAGAGTTAAGTACATTTCTCACGATTCAATGGTAATTGGATTAGAACTTGAAAATATAACGCTGCACCTGACGGTGGGAATTCGGGGGCTTCACAGGAATTCAAAGGCCACTGGAGAAAGTGAGCCCACCAGGATCAGTATCACACAACTCCACTTGCTATGCAATTTCCTCAGCTCTCACTGACTTGTTAAAGGAATTATTCGTGACCTTCAGAATTTACATGCATCTACTAATCAATTCAGGTACTAAAAATTCCTAAGATGTCACCAAACTATAGTGCCCACTGCCTCTCTAAGAAGCCCAGTGCCACAGCCAGGACAGACTTTCCCCGAGTGTCACAGCAGCCATGTGTGACCTTCCATCGCCCTGGGACAGGAGGGAGGTTCTGTGATTTAGATGGTAGCACCTTAGAAGCCAAAGTTACAGGAAGCCCAACGAAGCAAAGCACGCATGACCTCACTCTGGATGGGCAGCTCTCCAAAATGCTATAGGCAGGAGGTTGACAACAAGAATTTGCTGAACCTCCAGGTTCTTTCCTCTTATTCCCAGAGATTCTGATTTGGTAGGTCTGGGGTAGGAACCCAAAAGATTCTGTAGCCATGATCAGCAGCCCACACTTGGAAAAATGCTGCTTTCCGTCCCCAGGTTCCCAAGTCCCGAGATGAACCCATCCTCCCACCAACTCAGCGTGGTTCACAACCTGATCATCAGTGTCATGACAGAACACCCGCCTTCCCGGCCATCCCTCAGAAACAATTATCAAACCAAATCACACGTAAGTAAGAACTTAATTACTCAGTTTTCCAAGATGAAAGATGATCACTATACCTGTTCTATTCCACCTGGACACTGAATTAATACAAATATCAAATTATAATGCACAAGAAAACTCTCGAGCATGCCCAGGATATATGCAAATGTACGGTGGAACTCAGGTATCAGCTCTTCAAATAACAAAGTACATCAGTATATAACAAAGTGTAATATCCTAAAAGCTGAATTATACACATCACTTCTCATTTTCAGAGTTCTCCCATGTATATGTGTTCAGTGCCCCTCCCCTTCATTTTTTAAAATGACTGAATAAATAAATACCCGAGAACTAAAAAGGTGCTATAGAAAGATAACTTATTTTGCAAAATTAATTAGACTAGGTCATTCTAACTAATGAGAGATATGGAATAAATGGTTCAGTTTTAGCTCATTTGGTTTCTCTGCTTAAATTACCCACGTAATTGGAGCTATGCAGAATCAGACTTAATACACTGCACATCTATAGCACTTAGGATTTCAGGAAAATGAAGGGTGTTGAGAACCACAATCACCATTTTAAGACTCTAAGAATATGACAGAGCAGCACTCAGTTCGCCAGGTCTTTAGAAATAATGGCCCCAAAGTAACCCATGGATTATTCCCATAGTGCTACACAACACTGTAATAAAATTATATTAGATAAATGAAATGGCATAAAAAATTTGCAAAGGTGCGAAGCATGAAACTCAAATGTCTAACCACTTACATTTAACACGGCTTTTATGTTAACAAATATCAATAATTCCAAATTTACCTAAATGAATGCTGAAACAGCTGAACAGGCTTGAAAATTCAGTATCACAGCAAGAACTGGGGATAACACAACTGAGGAGGGGAAAGGAAGGAGAGAAACCTGTCATATTACAAGTAGAAGAGTTCCATTCTCCAAACAGAAGATTGAATTATACTCTCTTTTACTCTGAAAAGCCCGCTCTCAGATGCCAGCCAATTCAACAAAAAGCTCCATTCCCACCCAGGCTTTTCCATGCTATCTCCATCTACCCAAGAACGTCCTTTCATCTTCTTTGTATCTCCTTTCCAAACTAACACACCAAGATGTGGTTTCATCTCCATCTACATTAGGTCACTACTTCCTGGGACCAACACTAACCTACCCTACTTAGCTCCATGATGACTTCTGGGGATCTTGTCTGTCCACAGTCCCACTGAAAATCCTAACCTACAGGATTCTGGCACTTGAAATACGTGGACAGCTAAAGTGTTAGAAGTGTCAGTGCAATCACTTGGATTACAATCTCATCTGCAACTGCTACTTACTATCTCCAGGATTTAGACAAGTGATTGCATTATTATGTCCCCAATTTTTCATGTGAAAAATGGTGATCACAACAAGCAGTTCCATGTTCTTACTGGATTTATGCAAACATCAAATAACACATAATGAAGGACTCTGAAGGCGTGAGATGCAAAGCAGTTCTGTTGCCATTGTTTTTCTTCAGACTATAAACTCTGAAGAAGCCAGAAGTACATTTCTAACACCAAGAAAATGCAAGGCCAGTTTAGCCAGAAAGAGATTATTTCAATAACAAGTTTTTCAGGAAAAGTAATAATAAAATAATGAGGATGATTCTTCAAGACCTGTAATATCCATGATTTTCCTTGATTGCTTCATTTAAAATACTTCTAGCACTTGTTCAACAGCAGCTTAAGATCACAGAAAACCATCTGCTTTTGGGGGGGGGTTTATTTTCGGGTTTTTTTGTCAAACACAGCTGGTTCTGACACTGAGAAGCTGTGTGACCTTGGAGAATGTACCTAACCATTATTACTTACAACAGTCCTCATTGGCAAAGTGGAGAAGATGATTACAGGGTCACCAGGAATGTAAGAGGAGATGACAGATATGACCAGGCCCACGGAAGTATCCATGAATGGTATACTTCATGGCTAGTCCCACTGGGAAATTGAACATTAGCACCACCTACCAAATAAACTGTGAGGCCCCTTCAAGTCAAAATGTTGCCTACCTTGATCCCTAACAACCTGCACCATAAATTCTTCTTTCGAGACTAAATTAACAAATAAATTGGCTCGAAATCAAGCTGAGAGTTAACGCACATAATGCAATTTGAGGTCAAGTAAGTGCTAAATTGGGTGGGTAGTGATTACATACAGACTCAATAAAAGTGCAGAGAAGATCAATCAGAATACTTTATAGATGAGTGATTTCTGTCCTGGGACTTGGAGGATAACCATGACCTAAATAAACTACAGGAAGAGAGAGGGTATTAGGAGGAAGCAACAGCCAGCAACTAATAAATATTTTATATATACATGTATATATATATATATATATATACACACACACACACATATACTTATATATATCCCTTTATCTTCCCAGAAATTTCATGAGGTAGGTACTATTATAATCCCCTTTTTTACAGATAAAGAAACTGAGACAGAGAGGGATGAAGTAGCTTGCTGAGGTAACAGAAAAATGTTGAAGCCAGACCAGCAACACAGTGTAGCTCCAGGGTTCATATGCTTAACAAGAGAGAGTCATCAAAGTAAGCCTGGGGATATTTATATTTATATTTACATTTACATTTTTATTTTTAAATAGCAGTTCAGAAAATCTTTTGGTAGGTCAGAGAACCAGGCTCAAATACTACACAGCCAGAAGAAAATGTGGGTGGAACAGAGCCAAGCCACATCACAGATGTCTTCCAGTGAAAATTCCACTACTACTGCCTTCCAGCGTTGGAGGCCACAAAGACTGTCACAGCCACTTCTAAAGGGCCAGAAGTTCCTGATACTGCACTTACGCAAAGAGCAGTCTTTTCATGAGCAGGCAGCCTTGCACTGCTACCTTTTCATCCCTCTAGTGCTCAGTGCAGCTGACCGGCAGTAAGTTCCTCTCCTAGCTGAAAGACGGTCTAAAACTAGGAGGTTTTTGTTTGTTTGCTTTGCTTTTTTAAAAAGATTTTATCTACAGGAGATTGGAATCACAATATGGAAAGCTAGCACAAAGTTAGGATGACAAAAGATCACAAAGGCCATGACACACTCAGACTAACAGGTAGGCCAAGAAATTTGGGTGAATAACGCCAGCGACATAACATAGGGTCAGATCATGTTGGTACGACTTCACTTCATTTGGAAATAATTTACTCTTTCTGACAAAGGTCATAGGTCTTTTATACTACTGAGACATTTTCAAGCATAAAGATGATAACTCATGTAATTCAAAAACTAGGAATATCAATTACTTGGTGACTTTTCCCCTGATTATTTCAAAATGCTATAGCATAACAAGATGCATCATTTTTCCTATGAGAGCAAGCAAAATATATTAATTTAGGATGCTGGCCATATACTGGGTTGGCCAAAGAGTCCATTTAGTTTTATCCATAAAATAAAAGACACATTTTTCATTTTCACACAATAACTTTATTGATTTGGATATTTTGAGTGTGTCGGCTATCTCCCGCTGTTGGCTTCTAGTGGGCAGAGGGCAGAGGTGCTGCTAAACATCCTCCAAGGCATAAGACAGCCTCACAGCAAAGAATTATTTGGCCAAAATGTCAACAGTGCCAAGAAACTTTGCAAACCACTTTTGACACGTTCGATCAGTCACAGCACCTTCTCCATATACTGCACAAATCCTTTTTTGCATTTCAGTTGTGTTTTTACCTTTCTTGAAATAATAAAGCATAATATGCCAAAAATATTCTATATCTTCTACCATCTTCAATATTAAAATGGCTGCACAAGAATTCACCAATTATGATAAGATTTTTTAAATGCATGCTGATATGACAGCTGTCACAATACAATCTAATAAAATTGTTTTGAATAAAGATAAAAGACAACTAAGCACTACTAGAGCCATCATATGGAAAAAAAACTAAATGAATTTTTGGACACACAATATTATATCATGTATTATTTTGCCTCATATAGTTCATACTTTTTTTAAAAAAGATTTATTTATTTTTAGAGAGGGGGGAGAGAGAGAGGGAGCAGAGACACTGAGGTGAGAAAGAAACATCAACTAGTTGCTTCTCACAAATGCCCTGACCAGGTAACAAACTGACAACCCAGGCATGTGCCCTGACTGGGAATGGAACCGGGATCTTTTGTCATGGAACAAACTGAGCCACACCAGTCAGGACACAGTTCATACTTTTTATAAAGATTATTTTCCAATAATGAAAATTTTGGGATTTAAAAACATTTTTATTGTATTTATTTTCTTTACCATTTAGTCCCCTTATACCTGCCTCTCCCCCACAATCACCACACTGTTGTCCATGTCTGAGTCCTTTTTCCTTTTTGCTCAATCCCTCCACCCCCTAACCTCCCCTCTATTAGCTGTCATCCTGCTCTCCATCTATGAATCTGTCTCTATTTTGCTTGTTAGTTCAGTGTGCTCATTAGATTCTACATATGAGCGAAATCATGTTGTCTTTCCCTAACTGGTTTATTTCCCTTAGAATAATGTTCCCCAGGTCCATCCATACTGTCTCAAAGGGTAAAATTTTCTCCTTTATTATGGTCAAGTAGTATTCCATTATATAAATGCCCCATAGTTGTGTTATCTGCTCATCTACTGAGGACACTTGGGCTGCTTCCATATCCTGACAATTATAAATAACGCTCCAATGAACACAGGGGTGCTTATGTTCTTTCAAACTAGTACTTTGGGTTTCTTTGGATATATTCCCAGAAGTGAGATAGCTGGGTCAAAAGGCAGATTGATTTTTAATTTTTTGAGTTATCTCCACACTGTTTTCCACAGTGGCTGCACCAGTCTGCATTCCCGCCAACAGTGCACTAGGGTTCCCCTTTCTCCACATCCTCGCCAGCACTTGTTGTTTCTTGATTTACTGATGATAGCCATTCTGACAGGTGTAAGGTGATATCTCATTATGGTTTTAATTTGCATGTCTCTGATGATTAGGGACATCGGGCACCTTTTCATATGTCCATTGGCCATCTGTATGTCCTCTTTGGAGTAGTGTCTGTTCAGGTCCTATGCTCATTTTTAAATTGGGTTGTTTGTTTCTTTGGTGTTGAGTTTTGTAAGTTCTTTATAAATTTTGGATATTAACCCCTTATCTGATGCATCAGTAAATATGTTCTCCCAGTCTGTGGGTTTGTTTTTTGTTGTTGTTGTTGTTGTTGTTGATGATGATGCTGATTTCCTTTCCTGTGCAAAAACTTTTTAATTTGATGTAGCCCCATTTATTTTTTCTTTTGTTTCCCTTGTCTGGGGAGATACAGCCGATAAAATATTGCTATAAGCAACATCTGAGATTTTGCTTCCTATGTTTTCTTGTAGGATTTTTATGGTTTTGTGTGTAACATTTAAGTCTTTGATCCATTTTGAATTTATTCTTGGGTGTGGTGTAAGAAGGTGGTCTAGTTTCATTTTTCTGCATGTATCTGTCCAATTTTCCCAACTTCATTTATTGAATAAACTATCTTTAGCCTGTTGTATGTGCTTGCTTCCTCTGTTTAATATTAATTGACTGTAAAGGTGTGGGTTAAAAATTTTGAATGGTGGCACTACAACTTCATCTTTGTGGTAATAAAAATGTGAAATAAAATGTTTTTGTTTCTAGTTCCTTATGTTTCAGGAAAGTTAGCTATATACGATGAAATACAGGGTTTCTGAGTAAAGTCCGAGAACACTGACATAAAGGCACATTTCTAAATGTGAATTATGGGTAAAGCAGGTATATTATAACAGAATATCAGTATATATCATTTCTTTGTGGAAAAATAAATTGACAAAAACATTTTTAAATTAATAATGGAGTTATACAGAATAGCATAATTTTGGAATATCATTACTGTTAAACCTTTTAAGATCTATCTATGTGAATGTATTATAATTTACATACACATAATATTTTATATCATGAAATAAGGAAAATTGAGATAAACAATACCAATTAAAAGAAGAGGTGCTTTTTATTGATTACTTGATATGTAGCATACGGTGTTAAGCATTATGTATATAATTTATTCTAGCTGAATTCTATACCCTTTACTTACCTGAATTTAAATACAGGAAAATATTTCAGATCCTCCTCAGAAACATTTCTGTAGCTCAAAAATGCCGCATAAAAATGGGAATATACCCCAAGCATAATAATGCTAAGAGGACAAAGGTAAAATCTCCGCTTACGTGTATTTATGAAATGTCAATGTAGAAATCAGAAGCCATGGTGGCAAATAAACTTCGGTGGGAGGCAAGAGCAAATGACAGCACATAGTCATGCAATGCGAATGGAGAGAATTTTCTCTATCTATTTTATGACAATAAAACAATGAACATTAAGGATTTTGCTATATGGTTATTTATTTCTTTATTAATAATGATGTTTATGAAAATCATGTTTTTTGCAAAATAGTTGATGGTACCAGAGTGAAGAAATTTTCAGCACGATTTATGAGTTTTTAATGAGTACACTATTGACTGGGGAAAAATTGTGTGCGAGCAGGTCATACACATGGGCCTAAAAATCATGTCCAGACTCTTCCTAACCTGCACCAGTACCCACTGCATTGTTCATAGAGAATACTTTGCCACTTTCCTTGTTTTGGTAAATAAAATAATATATTGACGATCCTTTTTTAAATGGTCTGAATATCCGTCTTTCTATGAGACAAAACTTGAAGAGGCCTAGCACACTTGTTCTACTACCCTGTTATAGCCCACTTAGGCAAGGCAGTCGGAGGCATTAAACACACAGTTCCATTAATTTCTTTCAAGTTGAAAATTTAAAAAACAGAACCGAAGTTAAAGACAACCTTAGAAAAGTACATTCTTTATCTTACTTTTAAAGAATTAGATTGTCTTAGATTTAGCAGACATAAGCTTTAAGACCAAACAATAATCATCATCTTCATGGCTTTATTCAAAAAGACATAATTAGTTATGACAAGAACATAGCCATAAAATTAAAGTTTGAGAGATGGAAACAGAATCGATCATGGGAACCACAGTCACCTGAACATCAGAGTTCGTTTACAATTGCTGATAAGTACATATTTCTTTACTAAGAAAATCTTCTGATAGTATTTCCCTAAGGAAAGAAAAAGGACTGACCAGTGGATCAGAGGTAGATTCATTTTTCCCACAGGCCACAGAAATGACACTTAGCGAGACATTAAATTGACCCAACTTGTTACCAGGTTGGATGTGTCTTGGTAATAAAGTATGCATTGTCCTCAGTGATAACTGACATAATTTGTAAAGCAATAAAAAAAAGCAATTGTTGGCATCTTTATGTTGCTACATATTTATGAAAATCTAGGTCTGAAAATACTACGGCAGAGAGACAGATAAGTTTTCTAGAAGGTGAATCTAATATGTAGTTGTCAAATCTGCCCAATTTGTTGAATCTGAAATTGACAGACACATAGTAAAATAAAATTTTGTCTATGTGACAACCAGGGAATATCTCTGCACATTTTTACCTATTTTTAAATAACTTAAAACATTATTTTATATTAAACAAACATATCTTATATAATAAGATATTTTTTTAAAATCCCATGCAATTCAGATAAAAGAGGGATTTTTTAAATTTCTTCCTGCAGGCTAAGGTGGAAAATGGCCACTGAATTTCTTCAGGTAAATTTGTATTTATTGGAATATTGAACTAAAACTTTTCATAAAATCTACTTAAATCCCTCTTAAACATTAAAATTGTAGGGGGACATCATTTAATATCAGATCATTTCCAATGTGATCATCAGTTACAGTAACTATCATCACTGAGCAGCAAAGAAAGTCACTCAATCACAGCTGCCATAGCAAAAAGATTTGGATCCAGAATTGACTCAGGTTCTGTCCGGCACTTACTGGTGGTGTGATCCGGGATGTGCAATTTCTCCGTCATTTTCTTTACTAATGGGGATAATATTACATCTCCTCGAGGGTAAACCAAAGTACGAAAGCATTTAGGATTGTTACGTCTTAATGAATTGAGGAAATGTTCCATTTTATCTTTGGTTATATTTCTTTTTCTGAAGTCTTTTTTTTTTTTGTCTACTATTATTAATACAAGCGCCACAGTTTTGTTTTTGTTGCTATTTAGTGTACACATGATATATCTTTTTCTATCCCTTCATTTTTTGTTTGTGAAAGAGTATTTATTATAGATTTATTATATTCCTGAAACAGAATATTCTAAACTAGTAACAGCTTTTATTACAAGGTAATATGATCATGCCTTTTATTTTCTACTTGGTAAGTTTTTAAAATATATTTAAACTTTTTAACAATAGTAATTTTATCCAATACAAGAATTCCAGTTTCTGAGCTGGATAAGGATAAGCCTTGTGCACAGGCAAACAATAGGGTTAGAATGACTAAACACAAATAACCTCGTCTTTTGTATAGAACCCCTCCCTCCAG
Organism: Mormoops blainvillei; assembly: GCA_004026545.1. Lineage (NCBI taxonomy): Eukaryota > Metazoa > Chordata > Mammalia > Chiroptera > Mormoopidae > Mormoops > Mormoops blainvillei. Next base: position 151,388 of record PVJD01000316.1, on the reverse strand, counting down.
AGTCAAGAGAAGGGCACTGTCAAAGCCCACATTCATTTAATAAGTGTCCATAGTACATAAAAATAGGGCCATTTACTGACACATAGTTGCTGTTATAACAAGGTTTTTTAAGTTACTTCCCATTGGAACTATCTGAAGCTGACCTCTGCTAAAGTCCTCCTTTAGTAACCCATACTAGCTTTCTAGTATAGTCATGTCATTCGTCTCCTGGTTTTCTTTCTTTTTTTTTTTTAACTGTGGTAATGAACACACAATATAAAATTTATCCTCTTAACCATATTATATGGGCAGCTCAGGAGTGTTGACCATTTATAATCTCTAAAACTTCTTTGTCTTGCAAAACTGAAACTCAGTATCCATTAGAGAACTCCCCATTTCCTTTTCCATTTCATGATTTTGACTACTCTTGATTCTATCCTTTTATTTTAACCTATCTGTATCTTTATATTTAAAGGGAATTTCTTATAGATAGATAGAGTTTGGTCTTGCTTTTATTTCCAATCTGACATTCTGTGTTTTAATTAAAGTGCTTCAACTATTTGTATTTCACAAAATTATGAACACATTGTATTTAAATGTACTATCTTAACTCATGTCTCCTGTTCTTTGTTCATTTATTCCTGCCTTCCACTAGATAAAATTTCGTATTTTTTTAAAATGTCATCTCCACAGTTTGTTTATTAATTATATCTGGTCATTTTATTTTCTGTGTGGTTGCTGGAGGATTTACAATATACACATTTAACTTAGCACCATCTACCTTCAGTTAATACCATACCACTTGCATATACAACAGTATTCTTGTCCATTCTCCCACTTCTACTTCATTGTTATTCATTTCATTCAGTATGTGTTTTAAACTCCATAATATATATTATTATGTTTGTTTTGAGTAACTTTGTTTAAAAATTTTTTTAATCTTTATATTTGCCTAGATATTACCATTTTGAGTGCTCTTCATTTCCTGTGTAAATGCAAATTTCTAGTGTCTTCTTTCTTCTACCTAAGTTCTGTCCTGAATTGTGTCTGATACCAAGTCTGATTTTTGTCTCTCCATGTGCCAGGTGTATCCCCCTTCTCCCCAGGCTGTTTCTAAGTCTATTCTTAATTGTTTGCTTATAGTAATTTGATTATTAATATGCTTTGATGTGGTTTCTTCTGCTTGGGGCTCACAAAACATCTTGACTTTGTGGGTTTAGACTTTCCGTCACCTTTGAATGCTGTCTAGTCATGAATAATTCAAACACTTTTTTCTGACTTTCCCCAATATTCCTGAGTCCAGCTGTACATGTATTAGACAACAGGAGATATAGGTTGCTGAGGCTCTGTTCATTTTCTCAGTTTTTTCTTCTGTCGGGTCGAACTGATCAGTTTTGATCAATTGCCCGAAATTGTGACTTTTACATTACTGAGGGCTAGCTCTTCCTTTAGGCCCTAAAGTTTCGGGTGTTGGATTCAGTCCGGGCACAATTATGTAACTTGTGATCGGCTTCGTCGTTTGAAGCCTTGCTTCTCAGGCCGACCATGGCAAGGGCCAAACCAGACTGTTCTATGACTAACTCAGCCCCATTACTGAGCTCTGACTCTTCCGAGACCTCCACCAAATGTGCCATGTATGAAGAGCTTTCTCCGTTATGGTTTGTGTGAACTTTATGTGAGCTTAAAGTGTATTGCCCTCTGTGTTTATTCTTTGCCTTTCTCCACACACGGCAGATCATTAGACAGCCGGACCCTTAAGGGGACCACTCCAATGATTTACGAGGGTCCTCTCTTGTGCAACTCCTTCCTCCCCATTACTGTTTGTCTTAAAACTCAGTTGCCTCATCCTTTCCAAATTCTGATCCCTGTCCACTTAACTCCTTGGCTTCTCCCTCCCTGCTCTGCCTTCAAGCAATAGTCTGAACTCATCAGATATAGTTCACCTCTGCTTTTTGCCCTACTCCCAGAGATCACAGTCCTTACCTGCCTATTGTGCATTATGTAAAAAACAGTCCATATATTTTGTCTGGTTTTCTAGTTGTTTATGTTGGGACGTCACTTCCCATAGCAATTAATCCCTTGTGGTCAGAAACAAAAGTCTTCCAAGGGTTAAGTAAGATATTTTTGTGAGATAATTTATAAACTGTGAATCACTACGCAAATATTAGCACACAAAAACGTATCCTGATAGAGAGAACCACACGACTCAAGGCAATGAGGAAGAACCTGACCATGCACAGGCTGAAATATTCTGGAAAGGTTAATTTCCCCCAAATCAAAATTTCTAAATTACTTGGCACCTGAAATTTCTTTAAGAAGTGTTCTTTTTTTTTTTTTACAAAGTACTGACCCTAGAGAAATGTGAATACATAACTCTCGGAAAGAACGGCATTTTATATTCTCCATTAATGAGAATGCAGTTAGAACTGCACATCTGTCGGTACCACGAACCATTACAGCACACAGGGTCAGGTGTCTGAACAGTGGGTGGAGGAGAATGAAGTTGAAGAAGAAGAAAGTACATTGCTAATGGGGAAGAAGGAGGGCAGAATTATTGACTTCACAGCTTTGCTCAGGGCAGGCCCTCAGGGAAAGGATTTGTCTGTCTGCTGTATTTCCCTCGGGTACTATCTGTAATTACTATCACAGCTCATTGATTTTCAATTCTTTCTATTAATACATTTATTGGCCATTCTGACATTATCACAATCAGTCCAACTCTGCTTCTTTGGTGAAGAATATCTCTTCCCTAAAATATGAGTTTTGCAAGTGCAGCTATTTTTTCCTGCTTTAAAAAAAAAAAAAAAGGCCCTTTCCTATTAGCAATAACACAGATTCTGCATATGTTTTTCTTTGAAGCCAAGTAGTGACATGCACAGATTTCACCACAGATCAAAAGACCTCAAACAGTGGGTCATCAGAGAATATTAAATGATAAGCAAGTTTATATGAATAAGATAATTCTACCAATTTACTAGCTATGTTGCCTCCTGCCCCACAGTAGGGGAGGTAATAATGAGGCTATGGCACAGGGTAATCAAATGGCATTTTTATAATGCCTTTTCTCCTCCTCTGATAAAGTCAGTGCAGTTACACTATCTCGCTGAGCTCTTACGCACAGATGTATATTAAATCTTTGCTAAATTAAACATCATGGTTTAATGAGGAACAGAAAAAGTTAGGTTTGCTGTTCCCCCCCACAAAGCTACTGAATTTTAATGTAACTGCCTTAAATAAGTATTGCACAGCATGTGTCTAGTTTCAGCAATAAAACTTACACCCATCTCTATTTTTTTTTATAAAGCCTAAGGATTGGGGTCTTTTCCAAAAAGTACCTGTCTCAAAATCCACTCATTTCTACAGTGTGACACTGATTCTCACAATCAATAGCATCTGAATTAATCACTATTTATTGAGCTTTGCCTCTCTATAAGTTCCTTGTGCTGGGATGATAAGAAATAAGGAGAAACATAAAGTATAAGCTCTGCTCATAAGGAAGTCACAATAGAGTTGGCTTAATGGTGCTAGTCAGTCCTTTGTAACACAACTGCCCTCATCACCTTGTTATGGGTGTACCGAAGAATCGTTCGCAAAAGTTACTATAAGCTGCCTCCAGGGAAAAGACCATTGCTCTCTTCTCTCCTTCCTCTAAAGTCAGGGAGCTCAGAGGGATCCCTGCTCTGACTGGGGCTGGTATTTTCTGCTAGGGAGCCACGGAGAGTACAAACGAACCTACACCGTCTGCTGCCATACCTGTACATTTCCCAGCTACATGGCTGTGCAGAGACACTGGGCTCTCTCCCCAAATGAACACAGGGGTCTTTTACCACATGATTAGTGACTGCTGGGAGCACTTAAAATTGGTAAAACACCCAATATCTATCTATCTATCTATTTATCTATCTATCTATCCATCCATCTATCAATCATCTATCTATCCATCTCTCCCTCACCTCCCCCCCAACACTATTGCCACCACTCTCTATCCAGCTGTCCGAGGATTAGAGGTGTATCTGCCTCCTCTGCAAGAGAAGAGACACAAAGTGACCAAGGGTGGCAGTACTGCTGTGGTTGATGTGGAAGGACTTAGGTGGGCTTCTCCCCTAAGGCAGAGTCTTCGGGCCTTAGAAAACAGTGAGGGTCACTGAGGAATGTTTCTTCCTTGTCTCCCTCTGACAATTCTGTACCTATGTTCTTTCTAAAATACATATTTTCATTTAGAGAGCTCTTCCATTCTTTTTGAAAACATGCTTCTTTAAAGAATTTCAAACATATAAAAATTAGGCAGAACAGTTACAAAGCCGTCTTGCCCCCATCGCCCAGCTTCGGTGGTGATGGGATCCCAACCAGTCTCACTTCTGACCCCGCCCGGCCTTCCCTCCATCTCATTCTGCAGCGCACCCCAGGCATTTAATCATTTCATCTGTAAACATACCAAGAGCTATCCTTCAAGTGAATGAACCCAGAACTCCTTTGTAAAAAAAATCGTGGCAAATACCATCCTCACACCAAAATCTGATGTCATTTTTATGGTAATTTAATAATTCATTTCTGGCTTCATTATTCCATTTTTCACAAGTTAAAATCTAACCCAAACTTAAAACATATCTCTAGAAATACTTAAATAAAAGTTCAAATAAAAAAATCAGAGCTCCAATTTGAGATTTACCTTAAATCTACTTTCAGAATTATAAATTAACATAGATGTTGAATTCTTTACTAAATGCCTTATGAAAACTGCATCAATAGGAACTAAAATAATGGAGCCCTTTTTATCCCTGTTTTCTTCAAAAGGGGACTACTTATTCAGTACCCCCCTTACACAGAAGGCTCTTGGGAGGCTGGGTAGTTCACTTAACTTCCTGGATAAGGAGCAATAAGTAGATGAAGACCTACTGTGACCCACACCTCTGGCACTTGGCTGAGCAGGCATCTGAGCTCAGTTCTATCTCGCTTTAAAGCCTTGTCTATGCATTTCTGCTTCTACACACTGTAGCAGGATTATTAAACTCATAATTAAAAATGCATTCTCTCACTCCTTGCCCCTTACCAAATCACAGACAGTCAGACTGAACCTGGGAAGGCCTTGTTCACCTCGGACACCCCCACTGTACGGATGAGGACCTACAGGCCTACAGCTATGAAGCAACTTCTCAAAGTCATTCAAGATGGCGAAATGCAGGGCCAGAAACAAAATCGCGTTTTGTGTCTCTGCGACAGTGCCCCTGGCTCTGCGTCCTGGAGCTCTGGTGCTCTTCTTACACCGGCTTCAGTCCTTGGCTTGATAACATGTTCAAACATCCGACGTCTGACAGTATTTGGGAAGCTCTGGTAACAGCAGGACACAACCACCGAAGGTCAGGAAGTCAGTCCAATAGTCCTTGCTGTGCCCCTGAAGTATACCCCGAGGCCACACGCCTTTCCAGGGGCCGCTTAGCAGGATGCACTGTATTACTGATAGGCCTGAAGAAAACCGAAGTCACATTGCTGGGGACCGCAATAATTTTCTACTCAGATATCACGTAACTAAGGATGTGAGAATCAGAGAGTGCTGAAAACAGAAGGAAGGCACACGGAGCTGGTGACACTATACCGACGTATCTATCCAAGTCACCTGAGTACAAGATGAAGAGCTGGGCCACTAAAAACAATGTGTATTTTCAATATTCCCAATTTTTAATTTCATGTTCACAACAAACAACCCTACGAGGAAGATGGAGCAGGCTTATAACTAGCTATTGCATGGCTTCATGTTTTTCACCATGCCAGCGGTAATGCCTGGATGAGTTGAATAAAACAAGTATTTACTGAGCACTTACCATGTGCCAGGAACTATCAGAAAAAGAAAAGAAATAGTTCTTGCCGTCTTAGCACTTAGAACCCGACTGAAGAAACAGGAGCACAGCCGCAGGTAGGGTGGCTACCCTGGGCCTGCTCACAGTCTGTCTCTGAGCTCTAAAACATGCTCATAGGTCCTGATCCCCTGAAGGGGTGGGGGGACAGCTGACAGGGACAGACCTAAGGGACTATTTATGGCAAGAAGGAGAGAACAAACGAATGCCTGCGCGGTTCACGAACATGAGGTCCATGGAGAGTAGCACATCTTTACAACGTTGCCTGTAGCCTGAAAGGCAGACTAACTTTTCTTCCCCGGAAGACTGGAGGTTAATGTCTGTATCTTATAAACAGAGTCTCAAAACTAGGTTTAACAGAGTAATTTCAGAGTCAGACCAAGGCACCAACTTCGGGCTTTCTCATTCATTGTTGGGATGCACAGATGCATTCCTATAACCTTTTGTTCATTGTAACTAACGTGTCTCACCTTTTGTAAAAGCCATAATCATACATGTGATTAATCTTACCACTATGTTTACATCTTCTTATGAAGATTCAAACTTCGGCCTTAATAGTACATGAGGAAAAAGTCCCATAAGACTGAAATAAAAAATAACCTTCAGGATTCTGGCACTGCTTACCTAAAAATAGCTCTGAGACTGTGAAATTACATAGTATATTATCCATCCCATTATTGCCAAAGAACTCTAGTAGAGTGACCAAAATGAAGTTCACTAAAATTCTAGATTTTATCTCCAATTTTAAAGAAGAGTTGATTTAAAGTATTACAAATTACTAAGTACGAATTACTGCGTTCTGGAAGTAGTCGTCACAATTCATTTCATTAGACACTGCTGGCTACTTCTCCTGAAGCTTTGCTGCGAAAGGGAATGAACTAGATCTGCTATATATTTTAAAAGTACACAAAAAACTACAAAAAACTCTAAAATGAAGTCTCAACTTCCCTCCAAATTAGGGTTAAAATACCAATATCAGCTCCCTTCACAAGGAGGAAGAGAAATGATTTTAATGAAGAGGCATTAAGTAAAACCTGTGAACCTCAATTTTTCCTTTCTCTGTTTGAGGACAAAAAAACACTTTCTATAAATGTTCACACTGTAAAACTGCTAAGAATATTGGCTTTTTTTTTTTTTTTGGTACATAAATCTTTTAGGCAAACTTTACTTTAAACCTGAAAAATAATAGTAAAGGGAGAGTAGTACTCAGATATCATTAAAGGTTCCCAGCACTGGTGACAATCATACCCTATCCTGGCTTTGACGAGTGGCCTAGGTAGTATTTTCGACTTTTTTTTTCTGTGCTTTTTTGCCTTCCTCCAACATGCATGACTTGAGTGGATGCACTGGTATTCAAGTTGAAGAATATATGTATTGTGAAATAAAAAACATTGTGAAATATACCGCTTTTTCACTTTTCCATCAGCAGAAGAAAAAAGACTGCCCCCTCTCGATGAGGTTACAGTTAGTACCATTTGTTAAGCTTAAACATGGGTTGTACAGAAATGTACAATCATGAAACTGATGCTAATGCATTTAGGTTAAAAAAACAGAACTCCAAATAAAACAACAAATCTTCCCATGGTCAGGTTGAATAGAAAAGGTAAGAGCTAGTTAATTTGGAGGATAGAGAGTTTTAACTTGATGAGGCAGGCTAGAAAAACCAGATGAAAACAAAGCTTTCTCTGAAGGTTTGGCCCACCGAACAAATAATGTTAATAACCGCCACATAGCCTTTTCTTCCACGATGCCCTGCTGCCGAGGCCGCGAGGTGAAACTATGCACTCAGTCACTGCCTCGCGCGCAGAGCTGTGGGGTCGTGGTGCGGGTTGACATTGTCCGCAAAGTGCATTCTGAGCTATGAAAATCAACACTGGACATGAAAGCGAAATGATACCCTCCACATGACAGGGGTGTGTTTCAGGCGCAGGATTACATTGAAGAAGAGCAATACATATGGAGGTGCCATGCACCCCGCCACATGCTGCTCAGGAATGAGGACGGTACCAGAGAGGCCCCATAAATGCTGCCATCCGGACTCATGCCTTTAGCTGTCCTCATTGGAAGTCCTTTCAGTACAACAGTCTTCTAAGACCTTGAATATCACCCCACATGAATTTATACACCCTGATTTTTGTGACAGTGAGGTTTTATTCACAGTTAAACTTTATTTCAATTGTTCAATTTCAAAATAATGCCAATGTTTAGTTTTGATTTTTCAAATGAAAGATATACTTATCAAATTAAGAATAAGTATTTATGTAATTTGTCATTTTTTCAGGCATCTGTACTGTCACAGTGGCGGTGCTTTAATAAGAGAGGTAGGTAGGAAGCACTCAGACACCAGAGCCATGCTTGCTCACTCAAATTCAAATTTAAAACGTGGTCAGCTGAGGCTACAAGCAATCGCACCACCCTTGTTATGATTTTAACTGGTGACGCTGTAAACGTTAACAATTATAAAGTCTACGACATCCTTTTTAAGAAATCTAGCTGTGCTCTTAAACCTTTATATTTTTAGTAGCCATTAATTAACTCGTCAGTGTGGTTGTAAAACAAAAGAAAAAACGATTCTTTTGCTTTTATGCTCTTTTCAAACTCGGTGACCTCAATTTTATCAACTGTCGCCTCTCCTCAAGGCACAAAAATGGATAAACACAAATGTCAAAAGAGCAATCCACCCCACGAACAGTGACTTTCCCATACCTGGATGTTGTAATTTCCTAAGAAAGAACAAAGATATTTTGACACTGAGTTTATATTCCCATTCTATTTTTTTTAGGACCTCCTCTTTGCTTGGGATTTTTATTAGCTTTTCAAACATTCACCAATTTAAATAAAGCCATATGGTTATTACAAGGTCACGAAACGTTCCTAATTTCAGGAAGTTATCTTTTCCAAGTTAGTAATGTTTGAGGTTGCAAATGGGTGAGAATCAAGCACAGTCTGAGATGATTTTACCCCAGAGAACAAAGCTTCGGCCAGTGAACAACTCTGCCAACCTCGGGGCGCTCTAGGAATTATTGCCACTGTCATAAAGCGGTGGTCGGGGGGGTAGCGATGTCAAAAGCCCCTGCTTACCCCTTGTTCAGATTCCAAAAGCTCTGTTTTGACTCTGACTGCCGGCATCCCATCAAGCATTAACATTCTGTTTTCGAAGGTGTTGATATTCTGAGAATCAAAGAGAGAGAGAGAGGGTAAGTCAGCTTTAAAGCGTTCGAAGGAGGACGCATCTGGTAGAGCCTGCCTTCGCTGTGGTACATTTCCTACCGCTAACCTAATTTTTTAACAATGAAGTATAATTAAATGAGAGTATCAGCATAACCAATTATCTCCTCTTTCTGAACTTTCATTGGAAATAATGACCAAGAAGTTGAATTAATCGGTCTGATTCTCTGACCTCAGGGTTGGAGGTCAGACTGTAATAAACCAGAGTAAGGAAACATTACATTAATTTATATGAGGCTGGAACAATTCATCACACTTTTGCTATCATAGAAGGAAATACAAGGCAAGTTTCTTTCTTCCTTAGTTCTGGAGGTTGTGCTGCGTATAGAAATCCATAAAAAAAACCAAATAAAAAATTTATACATTCTCAAATTATTGGCTCAAATTCTTAAAAACAAGGTAATACAGTTTTAGATACTGAATGTTGGTATATGGCAATTCTGATCAAATAAAAATTTGTAATATATCAACCCCAAACATCTTTAAAAACAACTAATATAAATCTTGGATTAAGAGTGTATTTTTAAGCTAAAGTCATAACCAAAAAATAAACAGCCTTTTTTTTTTTTTTTTTTAGTTCTGGTAAAGGCTGAGTTCAATCAGCCTCCTTTTAAAAAGCAAAACCTGACTCCTACTGTGGCTGAATGAAATTTCAAACTATATTTATAGAAAGATTAAAACAAGGTTATTTTCTACTAATTATCACTGTTCTGGGGGTTTTCTGAAGTCGGTAGCCTACGAAGGTAGTCAGGGGGCCTCACGTCAGTGTTTGCTGAAGGCCAGAATAAGGCTCGTGTTTTAAAACATGTTAATAAGAATGCCAATTTTAGCCTCTTCTACTGACTAAGCCAAAAACTAAAATGACTGAATCTGAGATTTGAGAATGGTTCCTTTGCTCAAATACAGAAGGTAGCCCTAAGACACCAAAAGTGGTCTTATTAAAAGAAAAAGAGATCTGTTTCTAAAATATTTTGCCTACCTGGTGACAAAGGTTTAATATTATTTCTAAAGCTCAGGTTTTTAGCCTTTCTTAAGAGTAGTTGCTTTTCTACCATAGAGTTACAAAGGAACAACTTCCACTTCAATAAATCACAAATTAAATGTTTTTATTACCAAATAATACCAACAGAGTGCAGTATAGTGAAGCTCTAATTATTTCTCCTGTTTCTTGACTCCTCCTTTTGTTTAAGAAAAACACCCTAAGAAAGAAAATTTATAGGGTCTCTTATTACAACTATTTACTGTAAAAAATCAACAAGAAGGAAAAGCAAATTTGCTCTAGAATTAACTAATGAACATTTACAAATTTCATGGCGCCTCATCTATTAGGTAATAAAAAGAAGAAAAATAAATGACTGTCATGTTCTTTTTTTAGAAATGCACAATAATATTATTAAAATTGACAGGATTGTAATCTTTGATTTTCGCTTGTCCACATTTTTTAGGGATTTTGCATCCTAATAGATAGCTTAGAGCAAAAGGAACTTCTGTATTACTGGCAAGCTCAGTTAATTTGTTCCAAGCCTAAAATCCTTTAATGGAGGCTGGTGAGTTGTTTACACATCAAGCATGGATCTCACATCCCAGTGTGTCATTTGCTGTTGTGGCTGGAAGCAGCCAGCGTGGCTTGCCACCATCCAGCCCGGGAAAGCCTTCCAGCAGCGACCGGCCCTCAACTCGCCCGGCCTTGCGCGGCAGCCTGGAATCTACTGTAACAAAGCATCCCGTGGGCTGTTTAGTTGGTAGACAATGAAGGATGAGTTGATATTGCTTCCTACCCCAGAGGAGGTCTTGTTCAGAGGAAAAGGGAAGATGTTTTGCAAAGGAGGGGAAAAGACAAAGAGCGATCCAGGAAAGGCAGGTTTAATGAACTGTTAGAATCTGATTAGAGACTAATGTCCCTTTTAGTGCTTTGTACCAATTTACAGCTGATATACTTTAACCATTTTCCTCACTGGCTGTGATAAACTCATTAGTTTAAAAAATGCAAGCTAACCAGAGTCTTTGAGGTTAAAAACTGATAAATCACGAAAACCTGACTGGGTTCATGTTCCATTGAGCACATTTAATATTACTGTATTTTCATGATGGTTTTCTTTTTATTATTGTTCTTGAATAATTTTACATGTGTTAAAGAAGAGTATACATTTCAGTTTCATGTAAAAGTGAGAAAATAAAACACATTTTCAAAACACTTTTAAGAAATTAAGTTTTCCCTGGAAATATTTCTCTTTCCTTGGTTTTCCGGGGTCATCCACAACCACAACCACAATAAACACCATAAATGACAATGTTCCCAGCTAAGGAACCAACGCGTAACTATTAAACTCTCTCAGTTTGTGCAAATTTAATTTGTATATATGCCTGAAAGTTATACTGTAAATATATATGAAGCATATTAACCTCTGCATTCATGATTCTAATCCTGTTTAACATAAAAATAAGTTTAAGCATCACAACATATCCCAGACTATCCAGAAGGGCATATGGCTTTTACAGAGCACATGGTAATTGTACAGCATTGGGGATACAGTCCTTGGGAAAAAATATCGATAGATTTATCTCTCTAAGCTAAACTCAAATATATCCAATCTCAGATGACTGTAGACTTTAAATATGTAATAAACTCTAATAATTTGAAATTGCTGTCAAACATATCCTGCCATGATATTAATCAAAACACATTTGCTCTGGAATCAATAGCTCAATTGATTCCCAAGAGGTAAATAAAATCACACAGTCATCAATTATAGTAATACGATCCTCTTTGTATTATTTATGTTGTAACATTTTGATATTATATAACCCTATATAATGTACAATGTATGACTATATTCATATACACATGTATACATACATATGTGTACACCTAAGGTGTTCTGCATGAGTAAATTTTATCATTCAAAGCAAAAGCTACCATCAGATTTATTAGCCGGCTGCTGGACATGTGACCTGAATAAGAATGGTACTTGGGATACTCCGATCTGGCAAATAAGATTTGGCAATACAACTGTCCAGCTGATAGAGCTTTCCTACTCAAAAGCTGTATAAACACAACTGTCGTTGATCTTTCCAAATCAAAATATTATGAATGGAAGATACAGGAAGGAAAGAGACTGATACGCAATGATCGTATCTCATAAAAACATAGAACGGGACTGACTTTCCAGGCTAACCACTACAATCTGCCCTCCTATTCCCTCCTGATTATGGGTCATCTAATTTGCACAACTAGAGCAAGAAAGAGTCAGCCAGTCAATATTCAATAGACCTAATTTTATTTTTTTTGTGTATTTTATTGATTATGCTATTACAGTTGTCTCATTTTTTTTCTCCCCTTTATTCCCTCCACCCTACACCCACCCCATTATCCCCACGTCAACATTTTCCCACCACCACTTTCCCCAGTCACACACCTCCTCACCTCCCACCCTCAATCCTTCCCCCATTTGGCTTTGTCCATGGGTCCTTTATGCATGTTCCTTGATGACCCTTCTCTTCCTTTTCCCCTGTCAACTCCCTCCCGCCTCCGCTCTGGTTACTACAGTTTGTTTTTTATTTCAATGTTGCTGGTTATATTTTGCTTGTTTGTTTGCTTTGTTGATTAGGTTCCACTTATAGGTGAGATCATATGGTGTCTGTCTTTCAGCACCTGGCTTATTTCACTTAGGATAATGCTCTCCAGTTCCACCCATGCTGTTGTGAAGGGTACTTTCTGCTGGGTAGTATTCCATTGTCTAAATGTACCATAGTTTTTTATCCACTCATTTACTGTCAGGCATTTAGGTTGCTTCCAATTCTTGGCTATTGTAAATTGTGCTGCTATGAACATTGGGGTGCAGAGGTTCTTTGGAACTGGTGTTTCAGGATTCTTAGGGTACAGTCCCAGCAGTGGAATTGCTGGGTCAAAAGGCAGTTCCACTTTTACTTTTTTGAGGAAATTCAATAGACCTAATTTTAAACAAGGTTTTCCTTCATAGGCCAAAAATATCTACTGGTGTTTTGATTTCTCAAGGTACAGGGCACAGTCATTAAATATGTACCCATCTTAAAATTTCATGCTTGGCTACATGAGATGAGAAATATGAATAGCCCCCACCCATACCCACGTTATGTTAAATAGTGATGGTAGGGACATGTGTGTAGCAATTCGGAGTTCATTGCATCAAGTTGATTAAGACATTTTCATAGAAGATTCTCAAAGGTTTATGATCAAGTGTGCCAACTGGTTAAAAGCATCGTCCCTGAGTATACATTCCTATAGAGAAAGCGAAAGAATCTGATTACAGGAAAATTAGATTTTTGCTAAAAAAATTCTTAGAGAAATCAACCTCTCTCCTTTTTATTGTTTATGCTATTACATTTGCCCCCAAAATTTTCCCTTTTGCTCCCCTCCACCCACCCTAACCCTCTAGCACAATTTCCTCTCTCTTGTCCCTATCCATGCATCATTCATGAATGTTCTCTAACTAGTCCCTTTCCCTTCCTTCCACCGTTCCCCCCTCTCCTCCCTCCCCTCCTACACCTATCAGTCTATGCCATGTTTCCATTTTTCTGGTTCTATTTTTCTTGTTCGTTTATTTTGTTCATTAGATTTCAGTTATAAGTGAGGTCACATGGTACTTGTCTTTTGCCAACTGGCTCATTTCTCTTAGCATAATGCTCTCCAGTTCTATCCATGCTGTTGCAAAGGATAGTAGTTCTTTCTTTCTTTCTGCTACACAGTATTGCATTGTGTAAATGTACCACAATTTTTTAATCCACTCATCTGCTGATGGACACTTGGGCTGTTTCCAGCACTTGGTTATTGTAATTGTGCTGCTATGAACTTTGGGGAGCACAGGATCTTTTGAATTGGTGTTTCAGGATTCTTAGCGTATATTCCCAGCAGTGGAATCACTGGGTCATAAGGCAGTGTGACTTTTAATTTTTTAAGGAAATTCCATACTATTTTGCACAGTGGCTGTACCAGTCTGCATTCCCACCAACAGCGCACTAGGGTTCCCTTTTCTTCACAACCTCACCAGCATTTACTGTTTGTTGATTTGTTTATAATGGCCATTCTGACAGGTATGAGGTGATATATCGTTGTGGTTTTAATTTCCATTTCTCTGATGGTTAGTGATGTTGAGCATCCTTTCATATGTCTATGGGCCCTCTGTACATCCTCCTTGGAGAAGTGTCTATTCAGGTCCTTTGTCCATTTTTTAATTGGATTGTTTGTCTTCCTGGTGTTGAATCATATGGGTGCTTTATATATTTTGGAGAATAAATCATTGTCCGATGTATCATTGGCAAATACGCTCTCCCACGCAGTCAGTTCCCTTTTCATTTTGATGGTTTCTTTAACTGCAGAAATTTTTAATTTGATGTAATCCCATTTGTTTATTTTTTTTTCCTTTATTTTCCCTTGCCCTAGGAGATATATCAGCAAAAGTATTGCTACATGGGATGTCTGAAATTTTACTGCCTATGTTTTCCTCTAGGACTTTTATAACATCATGACTTATATTTAAGTCCATTATCCACTTTTAGTTTATTCCAGTGTATGGTGTAAGTTCTTGTTCTAGTTTCTTTTTTTCTCTCTGTCTTTTTTTTTTTTTTTTTTGCGTGTACCAGTCCAGTCATCCCAACATCATGTATTCCAAAACTGTTTTCTGTTTTCACTCTATTGTATGCTTGTGTCCCCTTTCTTGGACATTAATTGACCATAGAAACAGGGGCTTATTTCTGGGCTCTCTATTCTGTTCTATTGATCTATGTGACTGTTCTTATGCCAGTACCAGGCTGTCTTGATTACAGTGGCCTTGTAGTATAGTTTAATATCAGGTATTTTGAGCCCTCCAACTTTGTTCTTCTTTCTCAGGATTACTGAGACTATTTGGAGTCTTTTTTGGTTCCATATAAATTTTTGGAATATTTGTTCTAGATCTGTGAACTATGCCATTGGTATTCAGCAAAGTAGTGGGGTGCAGGGTCAATATTCAGAAATCAAGGGTATTCTTATACAACAGCAACGAATTATCAGAAAGAGAAACTAAGAAAAAAATATCCTACTTACTACAGCAACAAGAAAAATAAAGTACCTAGGAATAAATTTAGCCAAGGATGTAAAAGGTCTGTACTTGGAAAACCATAGAACACTGAAGAGAGAAATTAAGGAAGATACGGCTAAATAGAAGCATATACTGTGTTCGTGGATTGGAAGAATTAACATCATTAAAATGTGCACACTTTCCAAAGCAATCTATAGATTCAACACAATTGCTATTAAAATACCAATGCTATACTTCACAGATCTCCCCTTTCTTGTGTCACCTCTACCAAAACAATAGACTAGAATTATACCCGGCCAATGGTTTCAGTTATCTATTGTTATGCAACAAAACTGGGAGTAGCATAAAACAACAATCATTATTTTGGTAACAAACATAAAACCTAATACTTGCATATTTACTGTGGACCAGTCCCTGTGCTTATAATAACCCAAGAGGCCAATGCTATATTATGTGAAGATGAGTCATCTCATACACAATACAGGAGGTTAAATTGTCCAAGGTCACCAAACTAGTAAATGGTATAATTATGTTGCAAACCAAATGAGTCTATACCCGATATCAACTACTAACCACCTCTTGTTCTCTCTCTCTTTCTCCTTCCTCAATCTCCCCCTCCTTCTCCTTAAATTTCTCATAAGTAATTTAGCAAGTGAGTCCCATCCTGATTCAACATCCAGAAAAATCTATCATAATCAAATTTGCTACCCAGTATTTTAAAAATATTCTTATCCTTGGTGGCCCTTTCAGTATTTTCACTATAGTTTCATGTACGTACATGACATAGGAACTTCATCTTCTGTATTTTATACTCGTGAGAGATACATCTGGATATCACATTTCACTTATTATCACTTAGATTAGTTCAAAAGCATATTTTTCTCTGCTCACATTTCCTCAGATTAAGTCAATTTTGTAGGGGGCATATACCTCAAATGTTACCCAAAAAATCACCTCAAATATCAACTTTGCCATTCCATCCCAGCCATTTCTCTTTCATTGCTTTGTAGCATGGGAGAATGGATATGACACTGATGACCATATTTTAATGGCAGAACCAAGAGTCAAACTATAGACCTATTGAGAATCTCAACTGAAATCCCCTTCAGTGGTTTCAATGATCCATACATATATTATTCCGAAATATCTGTTTCAGTGTCAAAAATACAAAACCCTTCCATAAATATCTGACACTGAAACATGGAATTGTGACTCTCCTAGGACTGGTAAAACTGTGTGTGCAATGCAGTAACTTTTATTTTCCTGAGAGTAAATATCATTTTATTTCCTATGTTGGCAAAGTGCTAAATTACCTTAACAATGGACAGTTTACGTTACTATTTTAGAAATGTGATCTAAGCTTCTAAGTAACACTTTCAACCCAGAATTGATACAAATTGTAATAGGTTATTATTTTTGTCATATTTTAAAGTGCTGCATGCAGGGCTGGATTGTGAGTTGGTCAAATCTCTCCAGAAACATACGCTGAGGATCGCTGCTGTGCCTGAATCACCTCATTCTATCCACGCCACGTTCGTGAGCGTAAGGCACAACGTGAGCCAGCAGCGGCAAGCCAGAGGCTGGAGAACAGAGACCAGGTTAAAAACAAACAACAAAAAATTTTGGTATGGCTGGATCAGAATACTCATTGGAGAAGAAACTGGACGCAAGACCAGACAGGCAATTGGGAGTTAGAGCACAACAACTGGTCTTGTATGTTACGGTAATCTCTTTATTCGTTCAAAAATACTTCTTCGATGCCTGCTATGCGCTAGTTGTTAGGGGTGTGAGTGCAAGATAGAAAGGCTCCTGCCTCGAGAAAGCTTGAGGTAAATGGAGAAGGAACATGTTTTGGTATCACCCAGTCGGCAGCAACAGGGACTCCTGAAGGCTTACTAATTAATAAGCAAAAGCATATGTGTTTAAGTTTTGTGTTTAGAAAGACAGCACTTGAATTAGTTTGGAAGATGGCTTAACGTATAGGATTTGATGCGTGAAGGCAGAGCAACCAGTTCATAGTCTGTCACAATAGCCCAGTAGAGAGGTGGTAAGAGCTTAAACTGAGGCAGTGGCAGTGGGAATAAAGAGGAGGAACACATTCCAGAGTTTATAGGAAGCCTTTGATGAATAATGAAGAGGCCATGTGATGGTTAAGAGAGGTGAGAGGAGTCTCGAAGGGGGCACTGATTTTTCCAGGTTAGACAGGAAGCCCAGGAAGAAAAGTCAACCATGTTATATGTTCCTCCAATATCCCATAAAGGGCCTACCACACTCGAGAATGCATGAATATTTGGGTATACTGTTTAATTTCAGTATGTGTTTGCTTATGTACAGAGGGAGAATTCTCTTAAGCTAAGGATGTTCCAATCCTGTAACATATCAATAAAGTCATATCTATCCAAACTTGGAAAAACCAGTTTGGTTGAAATAAAGGAAACCAGTTTGGTTGAAATAAAGGAAAAAACAAAATAAAACAAAAAACACTATATGAATGAGTCAATTTATTAGCTACATATTCAAGACAAGACTTAACTGCTTTTACCAACACTGTCTCTAGGATTTATCAGTTCTACAGACTTTCGTGGTTATGAAAACTTAAAAAAAATATATAGATCTGCCAAAGTACAAGTTTAAAAGTACTGAACATTAACATATTGATGATTTCCCTTTATGAAAATCATGTGGATAGTAATGAAAAAGCACCCAGAACACTGAATGGAATGTGCAGTGAGATAGCATCACTGGTCCTCTGTGCCTAGAGAGAATGAAGATTGCTATCAAGTACTAAGTAAGTGATTTTCTGTGGGAAACAAAGGAAATGACTATTGACCTATATTTCTACCTTTCTTGGTCTGTGATGATGTCAAGTGGCTCCTTATCAAATTCAAAATGAATTACCTTATTAAAACATGGGCTCTTGAGTGTTTGTCTCCTGCACAACCTTCAGAAACAGTCCTGAAGAGTTGGGAGTAATTAAATGAATTTTGAGGAGAAATAAAATCCAAGTTAATTTTTTTTTAATTGCGACTATTGTAATGAAAACAAAAATGGGAAAGATCAACCTTAAAGTTCTCCTCTGTGATCAGAAAAATGTGTCAACTGCCAAACACATAAACGAGGTTTTGCCTCCTCCTCCAAAAATCTGTATTTGCTTCCCTTCTCATTTCATACTTTAAACATTCATTTAAAGTTTTGTACCAAATATAATGTTATATTCCTTGAAAACCCTAGGCACAATATTGATTTTTAATGTAGGTTTCAAAAAAAGTAGAAGAAAATAAACTTTACAGTTTATTTCATCCAAGAAATATTGTCAAAGCATGTAAAAGTATTATGCATGGGTTTGCCATGTTGTCAAAAGATGTAACAAAAGTAATTGCTATTAAAAGATTACACGAACAATTGTCTGGCCACTCGTGTCGGCACATCACAAAATGGCCATGCATTTCCCCAAACTCTGTATCCAGGGAATGCAGTGGAGAAAGACATTCCTAGCTGCTGACCGATGGTCAAAGGCACAGGCTCAACCCAAAATGAATTCTGTCAATTTTCAAGGACTGTACATCCACCTCTAGCTATGATTTTTTTTCCAGATTCCATAAATGATGTCCTTCATCATAATAATTAATTTTTATGTATAATCTAAATCCTAAACTAATTTGACATTTTGGGGGCAATGCTGTTCCATATTCACTTTCACTTGATCTCAATATCATCTCTAAGAATTCGGATTGCCTTAGCTTTCACAAGCATTCTCTCTCCCACGTCTGTGCCTCTTCCGTACACTGCCCCAGTTGGACAGGAGTGTAAGTTGGAGTCCTGTGCAGAACATGGGACCAATGAACAGACCTCCTGGCTTAGAAGGAAGAACCCACTTGATGTACAACATTATCATGGTTTCAGTTTTCTTATCTATAAAATGCAGATAACTTTCTACCTCAGTGAACGGTTTTAAGGATGCAGTGAGACCATGTATATAAAGTGCTTTAGCACATTACAAGTATTTCATGTTAATAGTTAATATTAAGTAATTCAAATTATTAATAGTAACAATAATACTATTTCACATATTCTTCTGAAACTTACTTTTAGGAATGGATGTCTTAATCCAATTTTTATTTCACTCTCTGCAGCATCCACTGAGTTTTATGTGTTAGATTCTCTATATGGACTATTATATAACTGAAGGGAAAACAATACTTGTTAAAAATACTCATGACTGAAGGCTAATCCACACAATTAATATATATTTCTCATGATGAATGGCAACATTGAACTAGTTTATCTGTTTAAATCTGTGAAGATGCACACCAATTACACAGGCCCACAACTTGCCTCTCCACGGACCTCCTAAGGAGGACATTTAATAGCCTCTGACTACTAGACACAACCATGAAGCGTCTGATAGTCCTTCCTGGCACACAAGTGCCTTTGATGCAGTGCTGGAAAGCGCTGACTTAGGGTTCCATATCACATGATTGCCCATAAATATAGTGTTTTAAAGAAAGATATTTACTACTCAATCTATTTAACATATATGTTACTTACTGAAGAAAATACCTACAGGCTGGCCTGTAATTTCAGCTGTGGAAATCTTGCAAAATTATTTGACAAAAACAGAAGAACTACATAGGAGATAAAATAAGACGCCAGAAGTTTCAAGTCTGCCTGTATTTAGAGCAATATGAAGCCAGAATTACTAACACTTCTATGCTCTTCTCCGTGCTGGAGGACATCGTGACTGTCCTTCCCCATCTCTGATTTTCTCATTTATCAACCATCTTTATCCCAACTTAGAATTTCTGTAGGGTCTGAGTGTAAATCAATTAAACCCACAGCTGTTTTTCCCCTTTTGTGGGTACTTTCAATTTTTATCTCATGGCACACATAAACTAATTACTAAAATTCTGTGGCACACCAAAAAATATATTTTTGGCCGACCTGACAAAAAAAGTAAGTATAATTGTGATTCACTCACAAGGAACGGTTATTGTTGTGTTGGCTGTTGTCATTTTTTTATTTGACAACCTGAGGGAAAAGAGGTGTCTCTGACTAAACAGTCAGGCACTGCATGTTTTAAAAAGTGGCGCGCCTGTTAAAAATTGCTGGTCTGACACAATAAAATTTAGAAAAGAAACAAAATTCATTCGGCAGAAATATGAAGCATGCTTTTTTACTAAGGAATTACAACTGCCAGGTATGTACTCAGGCCTTGTTACTTCCTACCAGAACCTACCTCATAAAAATAGAAACAGTATAATTTTGAACCTGTATAATTTATTGTACCCCAAAAGTTTCTATTACCTTTTTCTGCTATTTGATACTGAATATGGCTAAAAGAACTGTTGCTCATAGAGAGGGTAAATACTTAGGAAGTCCACTGCCATCATTCATATATGCTTTCAAACCAGGGCTTTTCAACATCTATAATACAGACATTTTGACCAGATCATTCTTTGTTGTGGGGCCGTCCTGTGCATGGTAAGTTGTTCAGTAGCATCCCTGCATTCTACCAGTATATCCTGGGAGTGTAGCCTCACCCCCATAGTTTCAGCCATCCGAAATGCCCTCAGAAATAGCCAAATGCCGAGGGGGAGGGGTGGAGGAGGGAGCACCCCATTTAAGAAGCACTATTTTATAATTACTAATATAATGAACTCATTAGAAAAGAATCTTACTTTTATGGTGAATTATATCACCCTATAGTATAAACACTAGCTCAGTATTAAACCAAAATACCTGATATAAAGAATATTTATGGTCTATGTTAGAATATGCTTGCTGGGAAATTAGCAACATTTTGTAAGATGGTTTTATCATTTTGTTTAAACTCCTTCTCCTCTTTCTGCATATCCAGATTTTCCCCACAAGTGCAAAGATTCCAGGAAGGAGCTTCAAATTTGCTTATTAGTTCAAGCACCAGAGGAAATCTCTAGACCTTAGACATGGCCAGTGAGGATCTACCAAATTAGCCTAAAAAAAGCCCTGAAGTAAGAAAATGTAATTACCCAAACAGACGTGGTGACTTAACTTTGAACAAGAAACTAGAAGACAGAGTTTTCCTTCTTGACTCTACAACAGATTTGCTAGATGATAGATTTTTAAAAGATTTTATTTACTTATTTTCAGAAGGCGGAGGTGGGAGGGAGAAAGAGGGAGAGAACCATCGTCCTGTAAGAGAAACATCGATTGGTTGCCTCTCGCGTGCCCCTCCTTTGCTTTTCTACATAGAAAACAGGACCGACAACTCTACCAAGAACAAAGTATTTCACGATATGAACTGAAATACAAGCCTGTCTATATAGGATTAATTTTGTTAGGAATATTGTCTTTTAAGCAACATAAAACGCAACACATCCTTGTGGAACTGCAGAAGTCAGTTCTGCCTAGTTGCTGCGGCCAAAAGAAAAAATGAAAATCACCACGGGTTATGTAAACCAAATTGCTGCAATGTCCTTGCTAAAGATGGGGAAGAGTGCTTTCTTACAAAAAAAACAAAAAAAGAAAGAATGTGAGGGTTAGTAGATCTCTAGGACATCTTACTGCCAATTCAGAGAAACAAACAGAAAAAGGAAATGTTTTTAGAAGATGGCAGACATGCTGGAAAGGCAAAGAACAAACTCACTTCCGTTACGACACACATAGTCTGTTATCGATGGTATCCGGGTAACCACCAGCTATCAAGCAGCTGAAGTGTAATTAGTCCAAATTTGGATGTGCTTTACATGTAAAATGCACATTGGATTTTGAAGATTTTATATGAAAAAAATGTAGAATATCCCATTAATTTTTAATTGAGTCATGTTGAAATAATATTTTGGTTATACTTGCTTAAATAAAATATATTATTAAGCTAATTTGGTTTTAACTTTTAATGTATCACTAGAAAACTTAAAACTACACACATGGCCCTGGCTGGGTGGCTGAGCTGCGTGGAGCACTGTCCTGCACACCGGAAGGTTGCACCAACAGGTTTGATCCCCAGTCAGGGCACATACAGGAGGCAAACAAGTGATGTTTCTCTCTCTTATCGATGGCTCTCTCTCTCTCCCCGTCTCACTCACTCACTCACGGAAATCGATAAAAACATATCCTCAGATAAGACAAAGCTACACATATGGATTTCTAATATTCTGTGCTATCATTTCAGTAGACCTCAACCTATGCTGGTATCATGATCTTTCCTCCAGCTTCTGCCCAATCCTTTTGAAAATATGGGTGGTTAGGGAAACGGGGAGTGAGAAGTCTAGAATGTCATACAATGAGAAGAGTGCCAATGGCCTTTAGTGCCCAGGGACCAGGGATGCTAAAAGCCCTCACTGCAGGAGTCAGTCCCATAAAATAAAGAATTGCCCTATCCACAATCTCAGTTGTTATCTCTACAAAAACAAAAAACAGGCAGGAGATATTATCAGCCAACTGGGCTTCAGAAACTAATTACTGGGACCCAACTTTGTATTGTCAGGCCTGACCTCTTTCTCTCACGATCCAGAAATATATTCCAAATGACTGGTTGACATTTCCAAATAAACATTCCATGGGTCTGGTACAATTTACAAATCCAAACCAAATTTAGTATCTCTGACCACCAAAGGAAGAAAGAAAGAAAAGAAAGAAAAGAAATAAAGAAAGAGGGAGAGAGAGGGCGGGGCAGAGGTGGGGGCACAGGAGGAGATGGGAGGGGAGGAAGTGTTCCTCTGCTAACTCAGATGAAATGTTTACTGGACTCCTTGGCCACGCACAGCCAGCCTTTCCTCGCGATTCCCATTCGTCCTTTGTCCCATAGTGACAGTCCTGCTACCACTCTTCTACTCTGCTGCCAAAGACATTTTGGGACATGGGGAAACTGTTCCCCTAACTAGGTCTAAGTCTTAACTAACTTAACCTAAACCAGTCAGAAGAAAAATCTCCCTGATCTGCGATGTCAGATAAAATTTAAGATAATAAGGAAGGCTTAGAAAATTTGACTGCATTTTAAGCAACAAGAGTTAGATAAAGGAAAATTCATAAGTCTACCAGCACATAAGGATTAAAAGTCATTATAAAGAAGTTAAAAGTCTTATATATGGTTACATATTATATGTGGCCATATATAATACATGTGTATGGTTTTATACTATACATGTATAATATTATAATATCATGTAATTTATTTATATATTATATAATTAGCATGCATGATTGTTTAAATTGAACAGTAAGAGATTTCATTTAGAAGCATTATTTTTCAACATAGTATCAGATAAATGCTCTTTAAAACCACATTTTATTGCTACTGGATTTTAAAATGGTAAAGCATGGTCAACTGTCTCCTGCTCATGGCTTAGTCATCAAGATCATCAGAGCACTGTGTGCCATCACCGCTTTGAAGGTGTCAGACTGCAGGAACAGCCACCTCACATACCACAAAGTGCCATTTTTTTTCTTTCAACAAATCCTCGACAGCCTACTGAGCTCGGGAGAAAAGCTGGAGAGAAACAAATGAATGAGAAACATCAAGACCCACTCGTATCTCAGTAAAGTAATGAAGTTAATAATAAATGCTGGTCTGAGAAAATGGCTGAGCAAGCACATTCATGTGGATAACACTGCAAGGGTTATGGTATTAAAAATGGAATCAATCTAAATGCCAAACCATAGCGAAGTGGTTGAATGGATTATGGAACACACGAACGACTGAATAATATTTATTCATGAAACTTATGATACATAGCTTTTTGTCTTTAAATTAGATAAATGAGCATAATTAAGTGAAAAAGAGATAACAGAAGAATATGTTTCCATAACTTTAAAATAATGCTAATAACATAGGGAGGGAGAGGGAGAGAGAGAGAAAGTGGAGACAGAGCGAGCTAAAAGAATGCGGAATCGTATTTTTCATTTTTGCCTTGACAAATTTTCTCACATTTTATGATTTTCCTATATTATCTGTGTAATTAAAAGAAAAACGTGGATGTCCGACATTTCAGGTAAAAAAATAAATAAATAAATGCAAGCCAAACAGGTAGAGAAAGAAACAGTAAGAGAAATCAAATGAGGGAAGTCAATTTTTATCCAGGAGTGTCTGCACGCACACATGCACAGTCTCCTGTATGTTCATGTTATAGTTAAAATTTAACTACTACTGATGTAAAAAAAAAAGAGTAAAATTAAAAAACACTTATTGTGTAAGTTATATTTGTAACTGATACATCAAATTGTTATATTGCAAGTGGGCAATCAACTGACATTTGTAACTATATTCACTAGGCAGAAACCTATATATATTGCTATCTAATCTGCACATGCTATAAATTTTTAAGTTCTAGGCATTTCCACAATAGAAAAATGGGTGTATTACTCCATTATCTTGTGCTAAAAAATTAACATCCTGAAAAAGGAAACTATGGGCCAAACAGTTTTTTGTTTGTTGTTGTTTTTTTTTTTGGTGGGGGGCAGGGGGAGCTACAAAGAACAGCCAGTA
Source organism: Mormoops blainvillei (assembly GCA_004026545.1). Taxonomy (NCBI): domain Eukaryota; kingdom Metazoa; phylum Chordata; class Mammalia; order Chiroptera; family Mormoopidae; genus Mormoops; species Mormoops blainvillei. The sequence continues at coordinate 126,810 of PVJD01000316.1, read as the reverse complement.
AGTATATTTTAAAAGATTTTAGTCTTATGAAAAATCAATCTTTCCTTTCCTTATCTGGAAACGTATAGGCACAAAAACATTTACACTTGTTTATCTTTAAAAAAAACACACTATCTTACAATAACCACAGACAATCGTGCTCTGCCCTTTGTCCAGAGGTTCCGCTTCCCTGGGCCTTTCACTGCTAAGGCTGTGTTCTCTGATTATATAACAATATTGGAATTGTTATTTGAGAAAATTCCTAGAGAGTTAAGAGGAAACAACTGGGTTCTCAATGATGTATTTTTGGAAGAACTAAAAATATCCTCAGGGACTTTCAGTTTCTGGTCCACCATGTAAGAAGCTTAAAGTAGCCAATCCATGGTAACAACATGTAAAAAGCTGAATAAACAGAAAGACCACAATTTCTGTTAGATCTCTCCGAGAAGAAAGGTCATATGGCAAACTGCTGCCCCCCAAAACTGCAGAGAAAAACAAGAGAATGAAGAAAACCACAGCTCACCAGAGCAACCCTCCCCAACCAAAAACCTCTGTGTGAACACTGTTGGGGAAGAGAAATATGACTTATAACTGAAGAATTACCGGAGGCTGAGGGTGGACAAGCCTGAGACTTAAAAAGTCCATGGCAATGAACTTATAGGGATTATCCACACTTTTGGGAGTTCCATCTCCAGGAGCTGTACCATGTCCTCACAGTGAATATTGGAGAAAAATTCCCCCATACTTCTGCTGGGGGAAGAGTCTCCATTGGAAAAATGCCAGAGCATTAAGTTCTTCTAACAAAGCCTGCCCTCAGGGGCATCTTACTTGAGCCTAATCTGCTGATGTTTTAACAGCACCTAAACTGCCTATGGGAAGGAAACTACAGCTGGAGCCCCATCTAGCCACCTGTCCCATTTAAAAAGCATGGGCGGGGCGGGGGAGGGGGCAGTTGAGAATCACTGATGAAGTACACAGTTGAGAGGCTCAAGCTCATCGAATCACTGAAACCTAACCACAAAACTATAGAACGCTTCTCCCCCTACACTTTACCATTAAATTACTAATAGAAACCCAAAACACTAATTCAAAAGAATATATACACCACTATGTTCACAGCAACATTATTTACAATGGTGAAAATTTGGAAGCAGCCCCAGGGCCCATCAGTAGTTGAGTGGATAAAAAAGCCGTGGTACAACTGCACAATTGGATGTTACTTAGCAATACAACAGAGGGAAATCTTACCTTTTGCAACAGCGTGGATGGATCTGGAGAGTAATATGCTAACAGAAATAAGCCAACCAGAGAAAGACAAGCACCTGAGGATTCCATTTACATGTGGAATCTAATGAACAAAATAAACTAACGAAGTCAAGACAGACTCGTGGATGTAGAAAACAGACAGAGCTGTCCTAGGATGGGGGTTAGGGGTCGGGTAAGAGGGTGAAGGGATTAAGCAATGAAAAAACAGAAAGACTCATGGACACAGACAACAGCATGGTGATAACCAGAGGGTAGGGGAGTAGAGGAAGGTAGGAGATGGTAAAAGGGGGATAAACGGTGATGGAAGGAGATTTGACTTGGGGTGGTAAACATACAATACAGTGTACAGATGATGTATTATGGAACTGTATGCCTGAAACCTATAAAATTTTATTAACCAATAAATTAAATTTGAAAAAAGAAATGCAAGCAAAAAACACTGTAACAGAAACAAAGAATGCCCTTGATGGGCTGACACAGGAACAGGAAAAATGAATTAGGAATATTTTGTCATTATAAGGTGCTCACAATATCCATGAAACAGGATAGTGTTATTTGGCAGTGGATTAGTTGTCACTGGAAATTGCAAACTCTAGGGCAAACACTAAAACAAAAAGTATAATTGGTATGCCAACAAAGAAAATGGAATTATTTAAAATGTTCAGTTAAATTACAGAAGGTAGAAAAAGTATGAAAGACCAAAATAGAAAAAAAAACCAATTGCAACAAATAGAAACTAGTAGCAAATATGGTTGGATTTTAATCCAATTACATATATAATTACTTAACACATCAATGGTCTAAATATACAAACTGAAAGACAGAGATTGTCAGAGTGGATCAAAAAAGTCCCAACTATATGTTGTCTACAGGAAACATAGTTTAAACATAATGACACATATAGATTAAAAGTAAAGAGATGGAGATATACCATATTAAGATTAATCAAAAGAAAGCAGAAGTAGCTATATTATTTCAAGTAGCTCAAACTTAAAAAAAAAAAAAAGGGAAGTTATCAAGGATAAAAAAAGGACATTACACAATGATAAAGGGTCAATATTCCAAGAGGACACAACAATCTTTAATGTGTATGTGTCCAACAACAGAACATTAAAATATGTAAGGCAAAACATAAAACTTCAAGGAGAAATAAATGAAGCCATTAATTACGGTTGGAGATTTCAACACCCTTCTATCAGAAATGGACAGATCCAGTGGAGAGAAAATTAGTGAGGACTTAGTTGAACTCAACAGCACCATTAATCAATAGGACATAATTCACATCTATACCCTGCTTCAACCAGTAACAGTAGATTACACATTCTTTTCAAGCTTACATGGAATATTCACCAAGTTAGAACACATTGTGGGCCATAAAACACATCTTAGTCAACGGAGACAACTGTAGATGAACAACAATAAAAAATAAATAAATAAATAAAACAAAAATAAATAAATAGAAATAAAATGGTATGTTCTAAAAAAATACATTATTTACATTAGCACCTGCCCAACAATTAAATAAATACAAATCTAATGAAATGTTCACATGGTGTATATGAAGAAAACTATAAAATTCCAATGAAAGAGAGCAAAAGCTAAATAAATGGATATATTACATATTCATGGATAGAATAAAAATATTGTCAAGATATTAGTTTTTCCCACTTGACCTTTAGATTCAATGCAACCCCAATCAAAATCATACCAAATTATTTTGTGGATATCGACAAATTGATTGTACATTTATATGGATAGGTAAGAGATGGCAAACAGCTAACTCAATATTGAAGAAAGAGAATGAAGTTGGAGGACTTAACAATACCCATTTTCAAGTTTACAGTGATCAAGAAAGTGTGGTGCTGGTAAAGAAAAGACAAATAGCCCAATGAAACAGATTAAAGAGGCCAGAGGTAGACCCATAAATACAGCTAACTGATCTTTTACAAAGGAGCACAGGATATACAATGAAGCAAAGACAGATTTTTTAACAAGCAGTACTGGACAACTGGATATACACATGCAAAAAAAAAAAGAACCTTAAAAAAAAACCTTATAGCCTTCACAAAAATTAACTCAAAGTGGATCACAGATCTAGATGTAAAATATCTAACTATAAAACTCATAAAAGATAAGATAGGAAAGACCTAGATAATGCTGGGTACAGATAAAACACCAAAGGCAAAACCCATGGAAGAAATAATCATAAATTGGTCTGATTCAAGAGAATGAGAAGAGAAGCCACAGACCACGAGAAACTATTTGCAAAAAACATGTCTGATACCGGACTGTTACCCAAAATATGCAAAGAGTTCTTGAAGCTCAATAAGAAAAACAAACAACCTGATTAGAAATGGGCCAAAGACTTTATAAAACAGACATGTTGTCAAAGATGTGTGAGGTCTGCCCAGAAAGTATCCAGCCATGTACCACGAAAAGTAGAGACATTTATTGAAGAAGATACAAGATACAAGAAACACTGTACACAAGACAATGATGCTTCGGTCCCCTTCCAAGTAGGCACCTTGGGACCTCACACAGTTCTCCCAGCATCTCTTCCACTGTTCAAAACACTCTGCAAAATCCTGTGTTGGAATGGCCATCAGCTGCGCCGTCAGATTTTCCTAAATCTCATCAATGGTCTGAAATCTTTTCCCTTTCAAGGGTGATTTTAGTTTTGGGAAAAGCCAGAAGTCACAGGGTGCCCAATCTGGGCTATAGCGGAGCTGAGTCACCTGGGTGACTTGATGTTTTGCCAAAAAACTCTGCACGAAACATGATGCATGAGTGGGGGCTGTGATGAAGCTGCCAATCAGCAGTTGCCCATCAACTGTGGCGTTTTTCATCGTATTGCATCTCTCAACAGATGGAGAACATTGAGATAGTTCTCCCTATTAACTGTTTGACCTGGATAGGTGTACTCATGAGGGACACCACCTTCCCAGTCAAAAACCACAGTTAACATGGTCTTGATCTTGCTGTGCCTTCTTCAGGTGTGGAGAACCAGGCGGCTTCCATTGGGATGACAGGGCCTTCACTTTTGGATCATAGCCATAGACCCACCATTCATCTCCAGTTATGACCTCCTTGAGGAAATCTGATTCATTGCTAGTGGTTTCAGTCAAGTCATTGGCAACTGCACCACGATGTCCCTTCTGCTCTGGTAGCAGAAACCATGGAAAGAATTTTGCCACAACACGTTTCATGACAAGATCCTGTGTCAAAATCTCAGACACAGTAGTTTTTGGAATCCTCAGATCAGCTGCCAGTTCTTGCTCTGTCAGTCGCCAATCTTTGACTGCAGTCTGTACACGTCCAACGTTCTCAGGTGTTCTGCTTGTTGCAGGCCTTCCAGAACGTGGGTGACTTTCAACAGACTCTCTACCATCTTTGAAGCATTCATGCCACACTTTTATTTGCACTGCACTTTTGCATGGTCCCCGAAAGCCTTCTGAATCATCCGAACAGTTTCCACAGAGGAATGTTAAAGCTTAACACAAAATTTGATGCAGATTCATTGCTCCACTCACTCAGTCATTTTGAATGTGACAGCCACACAGCACACATGGTCGTTCAATGTCATCTACCACCCCCCACTGACTAATACAGTGAAACCATCATTGTTCACACATGGACATTCCAGTCCACTCTCCTTGGCTGCCAGGTTACATCGATGTCACTCAAACCAGTTTTGTTATATCAACAATGGCTGGAATGTTTCCAGACAGACTTCATATTAATTGAAAGCTCTCTGTGATCTACTGATATTTACTCATTCGAAGTGAACGCTTAAATAAATACCACATTAAGGAAAAGTATAATGACTCCACTTATCTCTAAATCTTTTATTTCTTATTTAATGTCTCTATCACAGAAGCAATTTAAGGTAGCCCTAAGAGTCTTTCCTTGCTAAAGAGCCACACATTGGAGAATTAGGTCTACTGTACATGAAATGAATGCACAAATACACACAGGCTTATTCCCCTGTGGATCTGCAAAGGAGACTAAATTCAGAGAATGGATGTATTCATTTGTATTACTGTATATTCACTGGGAGACTGAGCACCTAAGCATTTATATTTATAGTGGGTTTCCTTGGCTGCCAGGTTACATCAATGTCATACAAACCTTTCTCCTTCTATTAAGAATGGCTGGGCATTTTCTGGACAGACTTCATATGTATTTGCGCATGTCTGTATGTAAGTTATATCTGTTACATGTATGTATGGAGGATATGCATGTCCCTGAAAAATGTCTAGTGGGAAAAACAATTGCAGGTTTTGAGACACAGCACTCTGCCTTGGCTGACCTTAATCTTCCAATCTGTTTCCAATTTTTTTTTTTGAGTTTTAAGCTTTTTTTAAATATAGTATTTACTTTTATTTTTTGGTATATTTTATAGATTACACTACTACACTTGTCCCATTTTTTCCCCCTTTATCGCGTCCCTCCTAAACATCATCCCATATCACCCCCCTTAGTTTATGTCTACGAATTGTACGGATCAGTTTTGGCTTCTCAGTTTCCCATATTATACTTAACCTTCCCCTGTCTATTTTTTGGTTGTTTTGTTTTGTTTTGTTTTGTTTTGTTTTTGTCAACATTTTCCAGCTACCACTCTTCCCAGCCTCACCCACCCTCACCTCCCACCCTCAATCCTTCCCAAATCTGGCTTTGTCAATGGGTCCTTTACACATGTTCCCTGATGACCCCTCGCCTTCATTTCCCGTTATCACCCTCAGTTCTCCCCTCTGGTTACTGTCAGTTTGTTTATTTCAAAGTTGCTGGTTATATTTTCCTTATTTGACTGCTTTGCTGACGAGGATCCACTTACAGGTGGGATATTATGGTATCTGTTTTTCACTACCTGTCTTACTTCATTTAGCATAATGCTCTCCAGTTCCATCCATGCTGTTGCGAAGGGTAGTAGCTCACTCTTTCTGCTGTGTAGTATTCCATTGTGTAAATGTACCATTGTTTTTAGATCCATTCATTTACTGTCGGGCACTTAGGTAGCTTCCAATTCTTGGGTATTGTAAATTGTGCCGCTATGAACATCGGGGTGCATAGGTTCTTTTGAATTGGTGTTTCAGGATTCTTAGGGTAGAATCCCAGCAATAGAATTGCTGGATCAAAAGGCAATTCCACTTCTAATTTTGGAGGAAACTCCAAACTGTTTTCCACAGTGGCTGCACCAGTCTGCATTCCCACCAATAGCGCACTAGGGTTCCCTTTTCTCCACATCCTCGCCAGCACTTGTTTGTTGATTTGTCTATGATGGTCATTCTGAAAAGTGTGAAATGCTATCTCATTGTGGTCTTAATTTGCATCTCTCTGATGGCTAGTGATGCTGAGCATCCTTTCATATGTCTCTGGGCCCTGTGTATGTCCTTGGAGAAGTGTCTGTTCAGGTCCTTTGCTCATTTTTTAATTGGATTGCTTGTCTTCCTGGAGTGGAGTTGTGTGAGTTCTTTATATATTTTGGAGATCAAACCCTTGTCCGAGGTATCATTGGCAAACATATTTTCCCGCACACTTGGTTCCCTTTTCATTTTGCTGATGTTTTCTTTAGCTATGAAGAAGCTTCTTATTTTGATGAAGTTCCATTTGTTTATTCTTTCCTTTATGTCCCTTGATCTAGGGAACATATCAGTGAAAATATTGCTGTGTGGGATATCTGAGATTTTCCTGTCTATGTTCTCCTACAGGACTTTTATGGCGTTGTGACTTATACTGAAGTCTTTTATCCATCTTGAGTTTATTTTTGTGTGTGGTGTAGGGTGGTGGTCAAATTACATTTTTTTGCATGTAGCTGTCCAGATCTCCCAACACCATTTGTTGAAGAGGCTATTTTAACTCCATTTTATGCTTCTGACCCCTTTATAAAATATTAACTCACCATAAAGACATGAGTTTATTTCTCAGTTCTCTGTTCTGTTCCACTGATCTATGTGTCTGTTCTTATGCCAGTACCAAACTGTTTTGAATACAGTGGCCTAATAATATAGTTTGATGTCAGGTATTGTGATCCCTCCTACCTTGTTCTTCTTCCTCTAAATTGCTGCAGCTATTTAGGGTCATTTATAGTTCCATAGAAATTTTTGAAATGTTTGTTCTATATCTGTGAAATATGTCATTGGTATTTTAATAGGGATTGCATTGAATCTATAAATTGTTTTGGGTAGTGTGGACATTTAGATGATGTTAATTCTTCCAAATCCATGAACACTGAATATGCTTCCATTTATTTGTGTCTTCCTTAATTTATTTCTTCAGGGTTGTGTAGTTTTCTGAGTACAGGTCTTTTACCTCCTCAGTTAAGTTTATTCCTAGATACTTTATTTTTCTTGTTGCTATAGGAAGTGGGATTTTCCCCCTGATTTCTGATTCTGATATTTCATTGCTGGTGTACAAAAATGCTTTCGATTTCTGAATATTGACTCTGTATCCTGCTGTTTTGCCAAATTCACTTCTTAGGTTGAGTACTCTTTGGGGGAGTCTATAGGGTTTTCTATGTACACTCTCATGCCATCTGTAAACAATGGCAACTTTATTTCCTCATTTCCAATTTGGGGTCTTTTATTTCTTTTTCTTGTCTGATGGCTGTGGCTAGGACTTCCAATACTATGTTGAATAGAAGTGGTGAAAGCGAACATCCTCATCGTATTCCCAATCTTAGTGGGAAAGCTTTTAGTTTTTGCCCATTCATTATAACGTTGGATGTAGGTTTCTCATATACAGCCTTTATTATGTTGAAGTATGCCTCCTTTATTCCCACTTTGCTGAGTACTTTTATCATAAGTGGGTGCTGTGCTTTATCAAATGCTTTTTCCTCATCTACTGATATGATCATGTGATTTTTTTGTCTTTCTTTTGTTTATGTGATGTATTACTTTTATTGATTTGCAAATATTGTACCATCCTTGCATCCCTGGGATGAATGCCACTTGATCATGGTGGATGATCTTATCAGTGTATTGCTGGATGTGGCTTGCCAAAATTTTGTTGAGGATTTTAGTGTCTAAGTTCATCAGCAATATTGGCCTGTAGTTTTCTTTCTTTCTTGTGTCTTTGACTAGTTTGGGATTGGATGATCTGGCCTCACAAAGAGTTTGAGTCCTCCCTCTTCTTGGATTTTTTGGAATAGTCAGAGAAGGACAGGGATTAGTTCTTCCTAAAATGTTTTGTAAAATTCTCCTGTGAAACTGTCCGGTCCAGGGCTTTTGTGTGCCTGGAGTTTTTTGATTACTGCTTCAATTTTACCAGCCTTTATCAGTTTGTTCAGGCTTTCAGCTTCTTTTTCATTAGTTTGGAGGATTATATTTTTCTAGAAATTTGTCCATTTCACCCAGGTTTTCAAATTTCTTGGCATATAGTTGTTCCTAGTAATTTCTTACAATCCTCTGTATGTCTGTGGTATCGGTTGTAATTTTTCCTCTTTCATTTCTGGTTTTATTTATTTGGGTCCTCTCCCTTTTTTTCTTGATGAGTCTCCTTAAAGGCTTGTTGATTTGGGCTATCTTTTCGAAGAACCAGCTCCTGGCTTTATTGAGCCTTCGAATTATTCTTTTAGTGTCTATGTCATTCAATTCTGCTCTGATCTTGATTATTTCCTTCCTTCTGCAGATTGTCAGCTTTGTTTGTTGTTGTTTCTCCAGTTCTTATAGATGTAGGGTTAGGTTGTTGATTTGAAATGTTACTATCTTTTTCAGATAGGCCTGTATTGCTATGAACTTTCAGGCCTGCCTTTGCTGTGTCCCTTAGGATGTGAACTGTTCTATGTTCATTTTCATTTGTTTCCAGAAACTTTTTGATTTCTTCTTTGATCTCATTTTGACCCATTCATTGTTTATGAGCATGTTACTCAGTCTCCATGAGTTTGAAGGTTTTTGAGTTTTTTCCTTGAGGTTGGTTTCTATTTTAAGCCCTTGTGGTCTGAGAAAATGTTTGATATGATTTCAATTTTCTTAAATTTGTTGAGGCTTGTTTTGAGTCTTATTATGTGGTCTATCTTTGAAAATGTTTCATGTGCATTTGAAAAGATTGTGTATTTTCCTTCTTTGGGGTGAAAGGTTCTATATAAATAAGTTAAGTCCATTTGATCTAATGCACCATTCAGTTCCACAATATCCTTGTTGATATTTTGTTTGGAAGATCTATCCATTGTTGACAGAGGGGTGTTAAAATCCCCTACTATAAGTGTGTTGTTGTCTATATCTTTCTTGAAGGTACCTAGGATTTTCCTTGTATATTTGGCTGCTCTTATATAGGTGCATATAGGTTTCCAATATTTATGTCTTCTTGATGGATTCTTTCTTTGAGTATATCTTGCTATGTTGGTTTGGTAGAGGTGTATTCTTTTAGCCTTCTTTTGTCTGGGAGACTCCTTATTTTGTCTTCCATTTTAATTGAGAGCCTTGCTGGATGGAGTAGTCTTGGTTGCAGGCCTTTGCTTTCCATTACTTGGAATATTTCTTGCCATTCCGTTCTGGTCTGTAGTGGAGAAGTCAGCTGCGAGCCTTATCGGACCTCCCTTGTATGTTGCTTCCTGTTTCTCCCTTACTGCCTTTAAGATTCTCTCTTTGCCTTTGATATCTGCCATTTTAATTGTGATGTGTCTTGGAGTGGATCTCTTTGGGTTCCTCTTGATTTGGACCCTCTGTGCTTCCTGGGCCTGTGTGACTTTTTCTCTCCTCAAATTAGGGAAGTTTTCCATCATTACTTTTTCAAACAGGTCTTCCATCCCTTGCTCCTCTTCTCCTTCCGGTGTTCCTATTATACGGATATTATTACGTTTCATGTTGTCCTGCATTGCCCTTAACCCCTATTTGTTCCTATTGAGGCTTTTTTTTTTTAATTTTCTTCCTCTTTCTGGGAGTTTTTTCATACCATGTCATCCATTTCACTGTTTCAATCCTCTGCTTCATCTGCCCTGATTTTAATTCCTTCTACTGTGCTCTTCAATTCAGAAAGTATATTCTTCATTTCTTCTTGGTTCTTATTGATAGTTTCTATGTCCTTTTTCATGCTGATATAGTTTACAGTAAGTTCCTCATAGTTTCCATGCAGTTTTTTGGTAATTCTCGCTGAATTCACTGAGTTTATTGAGCTTCCTTATAACTACTGTTTCAGACTCAGTCTCTGATAGTTTCCTTGCCTCTATTTCATTTAGTAGTCTTTCTGAGGATTCCTCCTTTCCTTTCAAATGGGGATTGTTTCTTTTTCTTCCCATTATTTGGATGCCTGAGCAAAACCACAAAGCCCAGGAAACAAACCCACTTTCCCAAAAAAAACTCCCCCTTGCAATTCCACTATCAACAGCAAATGAACCAGTATTAATAGTGCTGTAAAGAGATTCAGGTTATTATAAGAAAGGAGAGAAACTATAGTATAAAATCTAGACACTTAGTATGCACCAACTTATGGACAAGAAATGAATGTTAAAAAGCTATGTAGTAAAGAAAATGTTGCTAATCATGGAGAAGACCGCAGTGGATTTAGTCTCAGTAGTCTCTAGTATTTACCGCTGTTATTTCTTTCTGGATCCACCTCTGGTGATGTCAGATGTTGACCCCGTGTGATGTCAGGCAGCCTGTTCGAGACTTCCCGGGATCTACTCTCTGTGGCTGTCTCCTTCTAGTTAATCTAGTCACTCTGCACTCAGCAGTCAGGCTTAAGCACCATAGGGCAGGCCAGAATCCCTGCTGGGGTTGGGGCTAATGTCTACCCTTGGGCTGCTGCTGGGGCTGGGGGGAGTGGTCTGCCTGAGCAAGATGGCTACGACCACTTGGGGATGACTCAGTACTGGGATCCCAGTGGCTACTCTCTCAGTTCTCTCCCCAAAGCCTCCATCATCTCCTCAGGCATCCCTAGTGCACTCTGTCCCCACCTTTGCTGGAGCCCAAGGTAAGTGGCTGCAGATGAAAATTTATTCATTGGCCCTTTAAATGTGTCTTTCATTCTCCATTCGCCCGTCTCTGGCAGAGAGCAGCCCTGCTGCTTTTCGCAGCTGGTTGTTATCTATTTACTTTTGGGCTCTGGTGCTGTAGGCCGGGGATCCCTGCTTATGGCTTGGACCCCACTCTTCTCAGGGGGATCCCACTGGCCTTATAAATATCCTTCTGCCGCTGCCACCTGAGAGTGCCCAGCCAGCCTCCTCGCGTCTCTGACACAGTCCTTACCAGTCAGGCTGTGCTGAAGCTGATTCTTCTGTCTATCCAAGGTTATAAGTCTTCTCTCTCACTATCTGTCAGTTGTTTGTTCTGGGTGATTTCTCAATTTAGTTGAGATTCCAGATTGGTCCTGGGAGGAGGTCAGTGTGACCTCCATTCACTCCTCCACTGTCTTGCCCTCTATCTCTGTTTCCAATTTTTAGAATGTATTATGTAAACATTAAAAAAAGTTTTATGTAGTAAAATTTACTGCTTCTCCCAACAAGTAGAACAAGTCATTTAATGTTTTAGAATGTTTCTTTCTACCAATCATCCTTTTAAGTTAAAAAGTGTTCAACAAAATAATTTGATTTCTCTATAAAGAGAAGTCTTGAGATGATTTAGTACTTTTTATGATGCAATAACACTAACAGATAAATGTTCTCTTTATAATACAAGACTGAACAAACTTTAATATTTTGATATAAGATAAGTTGTCAAGGAGAAGCAATATACAAATGCTAATACAGTTATCTAAATGTAAGAACTCCAACAGCATTCTACATTTACAGTTCTTCAAGCTATTCATTTTTTAAATAAGAAACCATATACAACTCTGGTGCTAAAATCTTGTTCCCTGGCTGGTAAGTGCAAACATCCAGGAGAACTGGCAAAATACTGCACCGTCTCAATGGGAGATGAGAGGGAGCCCAAGCACTCTGTGACTATGAAGGGCAACTTTAGCAACAAAGTCACCTGAGGTTCGACTCATGAGCCTGTTTTTATCATTTATTACCAGTGAAGCTAACGGATAGGGAAATTAGCTGGAAAGAACGGACAGATACTTCCTAAAGGATTGTGACAAAAACCCCATGTCTACCTTTATACCATTCAAAATCTTCCACCCAAACTTTAGACAACGAGAAAGTGATCTGTGTTGTGGTATAACTTCCAAGAGGAAATCCAAAGATCCAGTCATTTTGTTCACCTACATGAATTGCAGCCAAGGAAGAACAGATAGAGAGTCGGTAAGAAAACACAAATATTAAAAAGCAGGTCCATGCAACAGTAAGCTCCTTAATGGCTTTTACCCATGACTGATTATCTCTGCATCTCCCACTGCTTATGACACCGCTCAACAGAACACAAGGATAAAAACCAGCCTAGCTAAGGCTCTTTTCCAAGGCAGAGGGCACTAAAGAAAGCAAAACTACCCATGAATTTCAGAATCACGGTATGAGAATCTTAGGTAACTCTGGTTCTAGTGAATACCCTGCAACTTTTTCACTCTCTTAATCCTCAAATTGCATCACTGTAACCCACAGGAGGCTGCGGCCGGATGTTCAGGCACATTATTGTTGATCTGAACCTAGCATACAATATTCCAAGGAAGCCACAGTCCAAGGTGGGTCTTAGGCAGTGCTACACGACTGGTTTTACACTGCCAGCGGAGAAAACAGGTAATAACTCTGCTGCACAGTGGAGTCATCAGACAAGCTGGCCTTGGCAGACAGTCCCAAAGGCTCAAGGGATAAATACCTCAGGCACACCTGTAACCCATCTGGGGGGCACTACTGTGACTTGATACCATACTAGTTGAAAGGCTTTGCCTTAGGATCAAATAGCCTCGACATGACTGGGTTACAAAAAACAACAGAAAGCAGTGCTGTGAATCAAACCACCGTCAGTATCTTTAGACCAATACATAAATGCTGTCACCATTAAGAATTCATTTTCCTAAGGCAATAAATTTCTCACATATTTCCTTCAGATGAAAGACTCTACGGGGGAAAATATTTCAATCAAGTCTCCATAAGAAATATTATATTTTAAAAGCATGATTTATTTTTGGTGTCCCGTTTCTTCATTTTTGCAACAAAATTTAGAAATTGTATTAGCCTGATTTGCATCAGGGCTTCTAGCCTCACAAACGTATGCATGCAGGGCTTCTAGCCTCTAATGACCTCTGTACACCCCCATAGAGAGAGAGACTGATCAGGTTCACAGACCCGAATGGGAAAAAGGGGAAAATTAGTTGTCCCCTGTTCAAAGATCTTGCCCTCACATCTATACAGTTGTTTATGGACCCTGCTGCACACAATCCCCAAAGAAACATAATAGAAGCTGATTCAATGCCCCCCAGGGTAGCAAAGGCAGAGAACATTCACATGCACGATTACCCACTGCTCCAAAACTCCTATTCCCTTTCTCACCATTCATCTTTTCTTTTCAAAAGAGAATAAATATATTAAAATTTGTCACTCTGACCAAAAGGCATGCGGTAACAGGAATTGTAATAGAGGAAAAGGATGACGGATAGTAACCCCCTATAGTACAGCACGTTCTTCAAGCTAGGAAAAGACTATCACATGCCAGTGAGCTTCCTCTTCCAAGGGCTTGTGATGTAGCTATAATGTAAATTAATTAAGAGCAAGCCACGCATACTGTAATGAGTGGGACTGTAAACTGCAGAGCAACTTGGCAAAAAATATTAAAAGTCATAAAATGCACATGCCTTTAGCTCTCGCAATTCTAACTCTTGGAATTTACCCTAAGGTAATAATTAAGGATGTACAAAAGAATATTCATTTCTCTACTGTTCGTACTTATTCAATCTTGGAAGCAATCTAAATGTCCAAAAGTAGGATAGTGGTTAAATAAATTACCATAGAGCCATAAAATTAAAGACTACAAAGGGTCATTTCAAAAGATGTAGAATTATGCCCACTGACATACACAGGTTTGTACTACATATTCTTATCTATAAAAATCACAATACAAATAGCATAAAATAGAAAGTTACCTCATTGTCCTAAGTGTAACTAAAATTATGGTAGATTACTTTTCTTGTCTGACTTCTTTTTATGTTTTCTGATATTTCTCTAATGAGTGCATAGTAAGTATGAACTGTTTTTATAAACCAAAAGGGGAGAAAACAGTAAAAGTTAAAAAATATATAAGGCCAGAGAAAAGAAACTAACTGAGAAAGGAAGGATTAGGAATGAGTTTTAGAAAGAACTCCTTACAAGTGTAACTGTGAAGTTCTGCAATGTGCAGTCAACCGGGGTCAGAGAATCTCTTTTCCTAGGGGATTTGTAAGAAAAGGGTAGCCAGTTCTCATCTGAGGGGAGCTTGAATGGAGTCCTAACCTCTGCGGCCTCTCGTAGCTCCATGCGCGAAAGGATGGAGCCAAAATACAATTCTTACTCAGCGACACACGAAGCAGTCAATTCCATACATTGCCCCTAACCCTCCACAGGCCCTTACCCTCTTCAAGAGAAAGTGAACCCTAAGGTCTTACACTCGGCACTGAAACACAAGGACCTTGAATTTATATGCCCAGCAACTTGCTAGCACTTTATTCTGGAAATACAGTGGAATGTGAGTTAACATTCTGCAACGTACAGATAACACCTGACTTCTCCACCATGATAAAAATTCTGATTTCAGCCACTTATATATCCCAAACTGAGAAAAAGAAAATGATAGTGCCTGTACTCCTGGTCTAATGAAGGGGTTAAAAGTGGAGAAGCTGACAGCCAAACAGGTTGAAATAAGAATGACAGGTTAAAATAAGACTAAGCCAGACGGTAACGCTGAGAAGATGAGTTTGAATCAGTGCAGAGACCCGCAGAAATGCCAGCATGAAGGAACCAGCTAAGGCTGTGTTACACAGTCACATACAGAACTCAAACCTGGTGGTGTTCAAAGACAGAAGAATGAGGTGAATAACGCGAGAATGTGAATTTAGGAGACCAAATTCGAAGACGAAGTCAAGTAAAAAACAAACAAACAACAACAAAAAGAAACAAACCAAAAACCCACACACTTTCCTGAGGCTCTGACGCCTCCCACCAAGAATGAGCCTTAAGCCACTCCCTTGACAAGCAGGGTATCAGATGGAGGGTCCTCTTCCGTCTAAACCTTTATGAGGGCTTCGGTTCCAAGTAAGGTCATGCAGACTCTAAGGTATATTATTTTCTGTACCAAATGTCTAAATCTCATCATTTTAATGAAAGAGTGAGCAGGTCACAAGAGAGGTCTTTTCTGTCCTCAATAAGCCTCACTTATGACAGCATTCTTGTAATATTGTGTTCTGAAGAGTTTACTTTTCTGGATGGGTGAGGGTTTATCTCTTTTCAAATTCAAAAGAAAAAATATTAACCACTTGAGATGGAAATATCCCTAATATATTTTATATAAAAAGTAAGAGACATTAGTTAACATTTACTTGATGAACCAAACCAGTAATTACAAACCTCAGTGACTGCAATGCTGCATACATAGATAACCTTAGGGTCCACTTTACTTCTTTTTTAATTTCATCTTAATTGTATTTTTTTCCATTGCCATTTAGTCCCCTTATACCTATCACCTCCCCCAGCATCACCATACTGTTGTCCATGTCCATGAGTCCTTTTTCCTTTTTGCTCATATGGTCCACTTTACTGTCTCTACACTAAATGACCTGAAACGTCCATCTTCTTGAGTTCTTGAACCTGCATTTTATAGTGTGCAAGGCTTTCATTTCACACAATATTGTCAAGTTCTTTTTTGTAGAGGCTCTTTCTACCTTATGGTAGAGTACAAGGAACACTGGACTGAGTCAAGTGGATTTAAGTTACTGTTCTAGCTAAATGACCTTGGATATATCACTTAATGTCTTTGGGCCTAAGTGAGAGGAGGAGATTCAGCTAGAAAATTCTTAACGTCCTTTGCTGCCTCTCACCGGTTGTGTTATTTTAAAAATAAGGCAGCTAGGCCTGGCTGGTGTGGCTCAGTGGATTGAGTGCCAGCCCACGAACCAAAGGGTTGCAGGTTTGATTCCCAGTCAGAGCACATGCCTGGGTTGAAGACCAAGTCCCCAGTAGGGGGTGCACAATAGGCAACCACACATTGTTTCCCTCTCTTTTTCATTCCCTTCCCCCCTCTCTAAAAATAAATAAAATCTTTTAAAAAATAAAAAAATAAAAAATAAAAAAAAGCGAACTTGCATGGAAAGTAACACGTATATTCAAGCATGCAACACGCTCTCGTGTAAGTGAAGTAAATATACCTTGTAAAGTCTAGCTGTCTTCTCAGAGGCCTTAACTGTGCAATTCCCAGTGATCGATAGGGTCTCAGATACCTACAGTTTGGGGTAAATAAGACCCTATTAGTGATATGTCACTATACTTCCGTATGCCTCTATTTTACCTAACGTTCTCAATGCAAATCATTGATTATTTGATATGACTCTATTTCAGGTACCCAACAGCACGAACTGTGTAAGTCATCACCTATGCCTATCAGTAAATTGCCTGCAAAATGAGTCTCTAATTTTGAGGTTTTCTTTGTCTAACTAAATATTTGTTTAGATAAAGGAGTTGTTTAAAATTTTTCTAAAGGAATGTATTGTGAAAATACTTGGCAAAAATGTAAGGAATATTTCTGCAAACAGCTCAAGATAATGGACTTTACTCGCCCTTTATTTTCTGGGAGTCCCTAGCACATGACTAAATGTTCGGTACTAAGCATTCGGTAGCACCATCAGGAGCCTACAAAGCCCACACCTCAGTCGGCACTTCTTTCTCCTTCTGCACGGCTTCCCTGAGAAACCCAAGTCACGTTCACCGCCACACTTTCATCTCTGTACGAATAATTCATCTCCAGCTCCCACCTCCCTCCTGAGTTCAAGAGCTCTATTCCCTGTCACCACCTCTACCTAGACTTCCCATAAGTTAAAAAGTGTCAAGAAAGTTTATAAAGAAGAAAAAAGAAAAGGAAGTTTATAAAGGCCTCCTCTTCTCACTTCTCTCCCTACCTCATACCTTCAAATATCTGCTTTCTTTTCTTCTCCATTTTCTCTACTTATGTTAATATCATTATTACCAAATAAGAAACCTAGGAGTTCCCTTGATTCTTCTCACTTCCTGATCAATCGCAAAGTCTTATTAATGCCACCTCTGAAATATCTTCAAACCACTCATGTTTACTATTTCCACTGCTACCGCCTTGATTCTGATCATCACATCCTAAGTGATTCTTAAATAGCCCCTAACTGATTTCCCAGCTGCCAACAATTTCCCTTCCAGTTTAAATTAGCATCAGCAATGAATTCCATTTCCATAAAATATTACCTTGCATCAGGGATGAATCATATTTCTATAAAATATATAAACTGATGGTTCTTCCCTATCGAATGTATTTATATTTTTATACATTTATATTTTAAGTCTTCCTATTGCTTATGGAAACTATTCTCATCCTTTTTTTTTCCTGGTATATTGGAGCTGGAAGATACTAACCCTAAAAAATACTGGGCTTCTGCTGAGTTAGGGTTCCCACTGTGTGTCAGTGCACATGAATGTGTGTGTGTGTGTGTGTGTGTGTGTGTGTGTGTGTGTGTGTGTTAGGAGGGACCATAGGAGACGATGTAGGGGCCAAGAGATATAGGTCCAAATTGATGAAGGGTCAGAATGCAAAACTTATCTTCTCAGAGATGCTAAGGCATGTCCTGGACAACTACTCTGAATAATGAAAATGTATACTGACTACAATAAGTTGAACATATAAGATACAGAAGTAGAAGGAAAAATAAAAGCCACGGGACTGGGCGCACGTGCAGTTCCCTCCAACACCTCCTACATTTGAGAGGAGTTCTGGCAAAGAGGCCCCGGGCTAGCTTCTAACCACGTCTGCAGTCCCCACAACGATGTGCAACCACTAGAATCGTTTGCGTTCTGTTTTACACATTAGGGATGCCCACATTAACTTCTTCTTGGGAGAAACACCCTTTCTCCTCTTTGGTGATGAACTCCTACTCATCCTGCAAGCCCTTGTTCAAATATGGGTCTGAGAAAATTCCTCTGTCTCTACTGTATTAGTCAACTCAGGTTGCTATATCTAAATGCCATTAACTGGGTGGCTTAACATGACAGAAATTAGTTTCTTACAATTTGGGTGGCTGAGCAGTCTAAGGTCAAGGTGCTGATCTATTGGGTTCCTGGTAAGGCCTCTCTTTTCCTCTTGCAGAAGGACATCTTGCTATGTCCTTGCATGGAGAGAGACAGGGTTCTCTCACATCTCTTCTTGTACAGGTACTAATTTCATTGTGAGGGTTCTACTTTCATGATCTTATGACCTTCTAAAGGCCCCACCTGCAAGAAGGTAGAGCTTCAAAACCTGAATTTTGGGGAGAGACAATTCTACCCATAGAATCCACCAACCTGAAAAAGCCATTCCTTCGACTGTGGTCAGGGTTCTCCACTAGATTATAAGTCCCTCCTCAGGGCTGAACAGTGTCTTAATACTCTTGTATCCCCAGGTCCCGGCATATTGCTTGGCATGAGAATATCTACTGACAGCACTCAGTGCACACGTGCAACAGAAGCCCTCCCACTGACCTCAGATGACTAATAACAAACCATTCCCAAAATCTTCCTCAGAGCTACCATCAACTCTGCTTCCTTCTGATGAAGTGTACACACACACACAGAGAAAACATTATATATGTCCATCGGTCAGATAAGGTGCAAATGTGCATCTTCATTTACCCATTTTTGTTCCCATCACAGAGAGACCGTTTATAGTTTCGGATCTCCTATAAGCAAAACTTTACAACCCCATATGCTTAGTTAGGATCAACAAATACTTGTTGCTGACTAACCTCCTGATGCTGGTGGTACGAGAGGAGTTCTGGGCCCTGAATTCGATATGCAGGGTCTGGCAGAAGTAATGCCTGCCTGAGAGGGGTTGGTACAGTAATAATATGGGTGTAAAAATGTATAGTTTTAATTTGAGCATTTCACCTAAAATGTCAGATGGTGTGCTTGAGTGTGATATTGTTATGCTACAGAACTACATGCTTATGATTTTGTAATAAAAAAGGGGCATTATTTGTCCCACACCTGTATGTTTGAATCAATTTTGTATTCCACTAGGTCAGTCCATGTTCCACTGGCCATGCCTGATTTCCTGGGTGGCACCGTGAGAGAGAACACGGAAGCTGGAATCCACTGATGAGGATTTAAACCCATGGTATCAACACTCTCAATTTCTCCAACTGATCTCTTATCTCCAAAATGGATATGACACTATCCACCTCACAAGCATTTTGTTTGACTGAGCAAGTGAGAAAACACATACAACGCATTTCGTAAACCATAAAGCGCTGCACAAGTAGTTATTTTAACCATAATATTATCTTTTTACAGTCGTGGCATAGTAGATCTCAGTTGTACTGAATGTCTTCAATACCTTAGGTCCAACATGACTGAATAAGGTGACCTCGGAATTCTGATTTCCTTGGACAAATGTCACAGAGGATCTGAGTGGGCTCTCTCAAGCCACTTTGGATGGACTGAGAACGCTCTAAGTATCTATATGTTTCCAGCTTGATGGGATCAACTTCTGCCAGTTCTACCTTATGCCAGCTGGCTCCACACAGGAGCACTGTAATGCTACCAACTCTCCACATATACACCCACTTCCACTCCCTGAGAGGTACCAAGCTGTCCGACAACTTGGCTGCCAGCCTATAAAAATGTGGCAACGCTGGAGAAATATTAGCCAGTAAGGCACATACTGGCAGCTAAATCAAATATTTAGGCTTTTAGATGTACCCCAATAAATCACTTGTGTGTTCTAACAAATGTTTTATTTGGAAGGCATTTCCCAGTGCAGATGCTGTCAAAAGGACCCATTTTTAGTGGGTTAAAGCAAGGGCTGGAAGTAGTAGAAGGGTGGGGAATGTTTTTAAAACAAAATTGCATAAACTGCAAAAAAATGGTAATACCAACTGGGGGAGGGCATCCTTGAAAAACCAAAGAGTTGTTAGTGGTTTTCAATGTTATATTTGTACCAACTGTAAATGTTAAAAAATTATAAACATAAATACCACAAAATAATAAAGTTATCAAAACGTGGCAAGGGATGAAAAACTGGGCTATTTTTTAAAATATGCAATATATCAGCCCTGGCTGGTGTGGTTCAGTGGATTGAGCACCGGCCTGTGAACCAAAAGGTTGCTGGTTCAATTCCCTGTCAGGGCACATGCCTGGGTTGTGGTCCAGGTCCCCATATGGGGGTGTGTGAGAAGCAGCCTATCATCTCTCTCCGAAAGATGTTTCTCTCCTTCTCTTTCTCCCTCCCTTCCCTTCTCCCTAAAAGTAAATAAACAAAATCTTAAAAAAAAATAAGAATATGTAATATATCAATACAAATACACGTCAAAAGGCAAAAAGATGCAATCAAACAAGAAGTTGAGAAGTTAAGCACTCTAAATTAAATGCTTCACTTGCCAGAGACTTTTAGTAAGCAATCACACACAGGCACATTTAAGGGTTTCATATTGAGGTTAATAACTTGGGGAAGAGACATAAAGCAATCCAAATTTGTGAGCTTCCTTAAGAAAATACATGGGAACAAACGCCAGACAGAGCATCTGATAAGCTTCCCAGCTCTAATTCAGGCCCAATAATATACTGTAAAAGACTGGGAAATCTATTGACCCCTGTTCTTAGACCATGATGTAATGCATATATAATTCGTCTGGGCTACATCACCCTTTTCCAGTTTCGTTCCACCTCCTTGAAAACGTTCTCCAACACAAGAGAAGTTACTGAACTGTGAACTATGAAGTCGATTACTTTAGGGCCCTGGATTATAAAATGCATGATGAATATTTCTCTTGAGGTTCAAAACAAGGAAACTCCTTAATTAACAGTGAATAGATGGGTTTCCTTACCACCATTTATCCAGTAGATTTGGTGAGTAACTACTAATGGCAATAAAAGTGTGATATTCATTGTGGCAATATGACCTATGACAAGAGCAAATAGATTTTTTTCACCTGAACTGATCAAATAGCACAAAGGGGAAAAAAAGTTTTAAAAGTTTCTGTTTGCTTGTTTGCTAGTTTGTTTTTCACTCACAAATTAACTGGTTGCATAACAACACTGACCAAATCAATCATATTTTTGGTCTTTTGCAATAAGTCAAATTGAATAGCACCGAAAGACTCAGAGAAAGAAATGCCAAGTTGTAACGCCAAAGAAAACCTTAAAATTCTGGAATGCTTTATCTTGGGGGGAAAAAAGAAGGAAAAAACCTTAATATTCATGAATACATAAAATCATAGTCATATCAAAGATAACATAATAATTACATGAGAATTTTAAGCATCTTCTGACATTGTGAGTTTTTATTTATCAGCATAAAGAAACACTGATAATAAATAAAACTTTCCTCATTATCTTGGTAACTTTTCTTTGTGAATAATCCATTAAAGAAACATGGAAGGTTGACGCTGAGATGACAAAAACAATCGAAGCTCAACTACAATATGGGGGTGTATACAACCCACATGGGAGGCACACCTGGAGTGCCCAGCTTGGGTGATCAGGAAGGTTGTCCCACTGGATCCTATAGGACACCTACTACATAAGGCCACTTTACCAAGCTCAGGAGACATAGCAGCTCTACCTAACACATAGAAACAAAGACAGGGAGGCAGCCAAAACAAGGAGACAAAGAAACATGTCCCAATGAAAGAACAGAACAAAACTCCAGAAAAAGAACTAAACAAGATAGAGGCCAAGCAATCTACCAGATGTAGAATTCTAAACACTGGGCATAAGGATGCTCAATGAATTTAGAGAAACAGTAATAAACTTGCTGAGAACTCCACCCAAGAGATAAGAAGCATAAAAATGAAGATGGAAAACGTTAAAAGAACCAGTCAAAAATGAAGAATACATTAACTGAAATAAATAATAATTTACAGGGAACCAACAGTAGATGAAGTAGAAGACCTAATCAAACATTTGGAAGATGTAGAGGCAGAAAACATCCAATCAGAATAACAGAAAAAATAAAGAATAAAAAAAAGGTGAGTATAATATAAGTAGCCCCTGCAACAACTTCAGACATACCAATATTTGTATCATGGGGATGTGAGAAGCGAAAGAGAGGAAGAAAGGACTTTAAAACCTATGTAAAAAAATAATGAGAATCTTCCCTAACATGGTAAAGGAAATAGACATACAAGTCAGGAAGCACAGGGTCCCAAACAAGATAAGCCCAAAGAGGCCAACAACAAGACATATCATAATTAAAATGCCAAAGGTTAAAGACAGAGAGAGAATCTTAAAAGCAGCAAAAGAAAGTTATGTATCAGAAAGCTCCCATAAGACTGTCAGCTAATTTCTCAACAGAAAACTCTGCAGCCCAGAAGGGATTGGTAAGAAATATTCAAAGTCATGAAAAGCAAGGACCTACAACCATGATTACTCTTCCCATAAAAGGTGCCATTTAGAATTGAAGGACGGATAAATAGCTCCCCAGGTGAAAACAAGCTAAAGGAGTTCGTCACCACCAAACCAATATTACATGAAATGCTAAAGGGTCTTTTTTAAGAAGAAGAAGGTAAAAAAAAAAGATAAAATTATGAATAATAAAATGGCAATAAATACATATCTATCAACAATTACTTTAAATGCAAATGAATTAAATACTTCAATCAAAAGACATGGGGGCTGAATGGATAACAAAATAAGACCCTTACATATGCTGTCTGTAAGAGACTCGCTTTAAATCGAAAGACACACACAGACTGCAGATAAGGGATAAAAAAAAGAGATATTTTATGAAAACAGAAACAAACAAAACAAAAAGCTGGGACAGCAACACTTATAACAGGAAAAACAGACTTTAAAACAAAGGCTATATAATGACAGACAAAGAAGGCTATATAATAAGCAATTTCATTGCTTGACAATGAAATCTACTTCTAGGTGTTTATCAGATAATATTCAAAGTACTAAATAAAAAGACATAGACATCAATGCAACATTATTTACAATAGTCAAAATATGGAAGCAACTTAAGTGTCCAACAACAGATGAATGGATAAAGATGGAATGATGATATATACAATGGAATATGACTCGGCGATAAAAAAGAATGAAATCTTTCCATCTAGAACAACATGGGTGGACCCAGGGGGTATTGTGCTGAGTGAAATAAGTCAGATAGAAGATAAATGCCATATGATTTTACTTATATGTGGAATCTAAAAAACAAAATAAAAGACGTTGGCTGGTGTAGTTCAGTGGATTGAGAGCTGGCCCGTGAACCAAAGGGTCGCAGGTTTGATTCCCAATCAGGGCACATGCCTGGGTTGTGGGCCAGGTGCCCGGCAGAGAGCAAGCAGGAGGCAACTACACACGTGATGCTTCCCTCCCTCACTCCCTCCCCTCCCCTCCCCTCTGCCTAAAAATAAATAAATAAAATCTGTACAAAACAAATTAAATGAATAAGCAGACCAGAAAGAGACTCATAGCTACTGAGATCAAACTGACGAATGCCAGAAGGGAGGGGAGCTGGGTGAAAAAGGAGATGGGATTAAGATGCACAAATTGATAGTTACAAAATAATCACAGGGATATAAAGTACGGCAGAGGGAATACAGTCAATAATATTGTAATAACTATCTGTGGTATCAGATGGGTCCTCGATTTATCGCGGTGATCACTTAGAAATATAATGTCTAATCACTGGGTTGTATACCTGAAACTAATATTGGGTTGGCCAAAAAGTCCAAATGTTTTTTCTGTAAAATAAGACCCATTTTTCATTTTCATACAATAACTTTACTGATTTGGATATTTTGAGTGTGTTGGTTATCTCCCACTATTGGCTTCCAGTGGGTAGAGGCCAGGGATGCTACCAAATATTTTCCAAGGCATAAGACAGACTCACAGCAAAAAATTGTTTGGTCAAAATGTCAAAAAACTTCGCAAACTACTTTTGACACATTTGATCAGTCACAGCACTGTCTCCATACACTGCACAAATCTTTTTTGCATTTTAGTTGCATTTTCACCTTTCTTGAAATAACAAAGACTTAATAAACTGAAATTTTGCATAGTTTCTTCCATCTTTAATATTTAAAAGGCTGCACAAAAATTCACCAATTGTGATAAGTTTTTTTTTAATGCACGCTGATATGACAGCTGTCAGAATACAATCTAACAAAATTGTTTCAAATGAAGTTACAGACAACTAAGCACTACTAGAGCCATCATACGGAAAAAAAATAATGGACTCTTTGGCCAACCCAATATAATGTCATGTCAACTGTAATTAAAAAAATAAAGAATTATTTAAAGTCAAAAAAGAAAAACAAATACCACTAATATCCCTTAATATTAAAATAATCAAATATTCTAATATTAGAAAATAACACTCCAGTCAATCAATGTTGTATCTGCATACTTTAAAATAAATATAACACAACACAAATAAAATCCTATAGTTGTGGTCCAAAATTTTTTTTAAAATAAGAAACATGAGAAGTCTTTAAAATAGTCTTCAAAATTTGAGTCCCTATAATTAATCCTATCAATAAAATTATCCATATCATTACTAATAATCATTTAAAAGAGCATGGTGGTTCCTCAGCCATAGGTATCTTTAAGTCACAATCAATCTTTAAGACATATGACAAATAATTTCCTTATGGACCATCTCAATAGAAGGGAGTCAAACACCAACTGCATTTAAACATAAACATAATAAACTGGACGTGATGGTTGATTTCAGGTTATTTCTGTAAACTTTATAAATTACAGTCGATGTTTTATCATCTTGAATGTCTCAGATGGAATTCACAGTAATCACAGCTACACAGTGGAGCAACTTCAAACATAAATGAAACAAATAGCTGGTAGATCAATACGCAGTGACAGGCTCCTGGCTAAAATCTTGCCCTAGTGTGACCCACCGCTGCCCTTGTGCACTCTAAAGACTTAATGAATCACTAGGAGCACACGGAAGATTGTGCATGCTTTTCCCGTGTGTGAACTGGATTTATATCAGTACCAAAAGATGAATCATTCCCCTTCCATGAGATGAGTACAGTGAAGTAAAGAGTATGTTTCTACAAGGTACTGGCAATAATGATTTCAGGCAGCTTACATACCTATTTTATAAATACTTTGTCACTTTAAATTGAAACACCAAAAATGACAGAAAATCTGGCTGCCTAATGAGACAGTAATTTAAAATGATATGCACTTTATATAAATTGTTTCTAAGTTGGCAACAGTAAATGGTGCTGTAGAAACACACAAAAAGGATAAATGTGAAATACAGCCCATTTAGTATTTTCGAATATATTTTGCACTAGAGAATGTGTAAAATGACCTTGTTATTTAATGCTGAAAATGCTTCTGCTGGCCCCAAAGTGATTTTAAATACTTAAAATAATTACCCTGTGGTGAAAATGTCAGTTCTTTAATAAAAGTCTGTGCCACCGGGCTCATATGTATAAAGAGGGAAGTCACAGTATGAAACATCACCAAGCTCCCTAAGGAGTAGCTTCATGCCACTGAGCTGAAAGGTGTAGAAATAGTTTGCACATCTTTGTAAGGACGTTTTATACCCCCATGGTCCTTTGAAAGGGGCATCATTGTCTGTGCCTGGTCAAAATGGGGAGGGAAGACAGAGAACACTTGACTCAGCTTATACACAATCCAGCCAAGCCCTTTCCTTCCTCTGCTTTCTTGGAATAAGCCCCATTTCACTCTTCCCCTTGAATTACAGCAAAACGAAAAAGACAAAAATTAATTCTCAAAATGTAGCACCCAAGAGAAAATGTCAACAGACAGGTCTCGACTATCAACAATATAAAAGAAGGGAAGAGAGATTAACTAACAATATATCCTAGCAAATAGCATATTTCCTCACTTGAAAAGAAAAAAAGGACAAAACAGGTAAACATGTCACAGGATAAAAAGGAAATAAATAAGGAAGGAATACATGAGAGATAGGAAAGGAAGGAAACAAGTGTGCAAAGGAGAAAAAAAAAGCACTCATTTCTAAAACACAACCTAAAATAAAGTTTCATATTAAAGGAACACTTCAAAATAATGATTATCTGGAAACGTGTGCTTGAAGATGAAATGATAAAACAATAGAAATTTTAAAAAATATTGCAGAACCACCAAAACATACTGAAGACCAAAAAATGCATCAACTCGGTACTAATAAATAAAATAAAAATAGCAAGGGAATGAGGAGATGTGGCTAAAAATGAGAAGACATGGCTAACCACTAAATTATTGGTGTAGAAAAAAAAGCTTATTTTAATTTCAGTTAATACATAGAACACAAAAGGCATGAAACAAGCTGAAAATTGTTCATCCTGTAAGGAAAAAAATACTAGCTAGAAAAATATTTCAAACAATTAATAGTACAAAATTTCCCTAATACGAAGAACATCCTGAAATAACAGTGTTCAAAAGAACTGACATAGAATCCAAAATAAGTTATATCTTTAGGTCCCTGAACTTCAAGATTTAAAAAAATTCTGCAGATGTTCAGGCACAAAAGGGCAATTCACTTACGATGGGGATGGATGGGGTGCGGAATCACGCTTGCCTGTTGCGTGAAGAGCATTCAGCTCCAGGACTTTGGGACTAAATTACTACACAGTTCTGAGTAAAAGTGTGATCCAATGATGTTATTAAATCAACCTGACTTTAGAGCCTAAAAGTAGCTGATGAATATGCTCAAATATAAAAAACCTTAGGGAATGCAGACATATAATATTTTCTTAAAAGTGATTGACAATGAAATCTAGTTGACCAAGAGATAAATTTAAAAACAAACAAACAAACAAAAAATCCCTCAATGAAAAAGCCACAGAGAAGAACCAGAGTAAAGAGTAAACATTTAACTGATGAACATTAAACTTGTTTACATCTTTTGCTGCTTGATAATTGATAAACTTGAAAAACACAATTCAAGTTTCCTGCCTCTCCAGAGGACCAGGTAGGGAGTTCTACACCAGCCTATACATTTGCTAATTGTTCAATTAAGGCAGTAAAAGAAAATCCTGAAACTTAGGAACTGAAATTTCAATTATAACATTATCCTTATATGCTCATTAAAAAATGTAATTCTTTCATTAATGAATCAAGTATTTTCACCAAAAAGTCCAATCGATATGTAGTATGTAATACAAAAGTAACTTTGTAACTCTAGAAGTCCCTTTATCATAATAATAATACACAGAAAGTTTGGCAAGACTCTATACAAAAATGTACCCTATTTATTCACCCTCAAGATTCTGTTAGATATTACGAGACCTGGCAAGTGTAAGCACAGTACAATATGTCTAAAATTACCTACCATCATTTCAACTACCATTTTTTCCTCTAAACTCAAGAATTTAATAATTCATGCATTGTTACCTTAATATAATGAGTGAAATCAGATGAATGAATTCAGTGTTAATAAATTGCCTTAATACAACTTGAAATATTTCATTCAAAAAAGAACCATTTTCAAAAGCATCTCGGAGTATTATTCAATTAATAGTATCAAGGAGAAATACATAAAAAATAAGAAACACCTACAAACTGCTAACCGTGGCTTTATGGTTAATATACTTTAAATGTTTTTACAAGGTATGATAATGGAATTAATTCAAATACCTTGAACTGTGCATACCCTATTATTATAATGCATTAGGTACTTTGTAAAATGGCCCCAAACAGACTTTTCTACCCTGCCCTAACCTAATTATTCATTTGTTTAAATACTAAAGGTTTGCTCTTCTTTTTTCCTCCTGTGCAATTGTTTGTATTATCCCTTTTCCTTGGATCATTCTCTTTCAAAGTTGTTAATTTCCCATAGAAATGGAAAAAAAAGATAAAGTATATATTTGAGGTTAAAAATACAATCAGTGGACAGCTGTGAACATCCTTGTTATAGGCCTAATTGTGTCCCCTCCAAATTCTTATGTTTAAGTGCCAGCACCTCAGAATGTGGCTGTATTTACAGCTACAGCCCTCAAAGAGGTTATTAAGGGAAAATGAAAATAAGTGGACCCTAATCTAACATGGCTGGTATCGTTATAAGAGAAAGAGAATAGAACACAGAGGTACACAGAAAAAGACCACATGACAGCATAGGGAAAGCAGGCCATCTATGAGCCAAGGTAAAAGTCCTCAGAAGAAATCAACTCTGTCAGCACCTTATCTGCCCTGACCATTGTGGCTCAGTTGGTTGGGCAACATTCCACGAGGTGAAAGGTCACAGATTCAATTTCTAATCGGGGCACGTGCCTAGCTTGCAGTCCCCAGTTGGGGTGCATACAAGAGGCAACCAATCAGTGTTTCTCTCCCACATCACTGTTACTTTCCCTCTCTTTCCTGCTCTCTAAAAATAAATAAATAAATTATTTTTTAAAAAACCCATCTGGAATATCAAGCTTCCACAAGGTAAGAAAATAAGTTTCTGTTATTTAAGCCACCCAAATTTGTGGTACTTTGTGACAGCAGCCCTAAAAAGCTAATAAAATCTTCACGTCAATAAATTTGAAAACTTACAATAAATGGAGACATTTGTAGAAATATGCAATTTACCAAAACTGACTCAAGAAGAAGCTGAAAACCTAAATAGTCTATTATCATTACAGGAACTAGATTTCAAGTTTAAATTTTACCCACAAAACAAAAACTAGTTTCAGATAGTGTTACTAGCCTTAAATATGTAAGGAGTAGATTATTCTATTTATTCACATGCTTTCGAAGAACAAAGATTTTAGTATTGATACCAAAATCCAGCCGGATTATAAGAAAATTTTAATCTCACTTAGCAAAGTAGATGTAAATACCCTATAGAAAATATTACAAACAGAATTCAGTAGGGCATAAAATATTATCATAACAAATTGGATAGAAAAAGCTCTAACCAAAGGACAAATATACATTCAACAACACTAAAAAATAAAGCAAAATAAAGAAAGTAAAACAAAAGTCCATAATCTTAGAGAAAATATTTTCAACACGTTTAATCAATCCTGAATATATACCCCACTGGGGAAGTGTGTGGGAAGACCACCATTCAATAGGATTTAAAAAAAGGCAACAGATATGGAAAGGGATTCCATAGGAGAGGAAATACAAATAACCAGTAAACATATAAATGATTAGTGACAGAGAAGTGCAATTAAGGCCCAAGGAGACACTATTTAACATACACTAGACTGAAAAAACTTTAAATGTCATCAGACATTAAGAGTTGGTAAGGCTGTGAAGAAATGGAACTACTAATCAGTGTTATTTAAATGTTGCAATTATATGGGAAAAC
Organism: Mormoops blainvillei; assembly: GCA_004026545.1. Taxonomy (NCBI): domain Eukaryota; kingdom Metazoa; phylum Chordata; class Mammalia; order Chiroptera; family Mormoopidae; genus Mormoops; species Mormoops blainvillei. Next base: position 97,273 of record PVJD01000316.1, on the reverse strand, counting down.
AATAGACCATGATCTAGTATGACTGAAAATGTGCATACTCTACAACAGGGGTCCCCAATCTCCTGGTCATGGACTGGTGCCGGTCCACTGCCTGTTAGGAACTGGGCCACACAGCAGGAGGTGAGTGGTGGGTCAGTGAGTGAGCAAAGCTTCACCTGTAATTATAGCAGCTCCCCATCATTCGCATTACCACCTGAGCTCCACCTCCTGCCAGATTAGCAGCAGCATAATATTCTCACAGCGATGCAAACCCTACTGTGGACTGCACGTGTGAGGGATCCAGGTTGTGTGCCTAGTCCTTATAAGACTGTAATGCCTGATGATCTGAGTTGGAGCTGAGGTGGTTATGCCAGCACTGGGGAGCGGCTGCAAAAACAGATGGTCATTAGTAGAGAGGTCTGACTGCACGAAGACCCTAATAAATCAACTGCTTGCAAACTCATATCAAAACCCTATCAGTGAGTGGCAAGTGAAAATTCAGCTGCATCTGGTGGCAGGCTATAAAGCCATCCCCCCACCAGTCCCGGTCTGTGGAAAAACTGATATCCATGAAACCAGTCCCTGGTGAAAAAAACACTGGGGACCGCTGCTCTACAATTCAGCAATTCTATTCTTGGGTATATATATACCATAGAAACTCCTCTGCTTATACACCAGGACACATTTAAAAGACTGTTCATAGAAGCATTGTTTAAAATGGCAAACAGCTGGAAATAATTGACAAGTCTATTGCTGGAGAATGGATAAATTACAGTATGGTCATATATTAGAATTCTGTTCATCTGTGGAAATGAATAGTCTTACCTATATGCAGCAATGTGGATAAATATCAAAGACAAAACTTTAAATAAAATAGCCAATCACATACACACACACACACACACACACACAACACAACACAAAGGGTATGGTACTACTCATATAATGTCCCCAAGCAAGCAAAAGTAACAATATGTAGCTCATGAACACACACTTCTGCATGATGAAAAGCATTATAAACAGCAAAGAAATTGTAACATTCGTGTATGGGACTAAAAAAGGGTGTTTTAAATGATAGGAAACATACTATTTCTTAAGCTGGGTTTCTCTTTGTTATTACCTATAACTAATAAGTTCATTACATGTATTTTCTTATATCTATGAAATACTTAGTAACTTCAAGGAAGCATCTACCCCTACGTTTTAAACAAGAAAATATTCTTTTAATTGATTAAAAAAGAATTTTCAAAATTACGATTTTGTAAAAAAAAAATGACTTCTCAGATTTGCTATACTATGACTATAGTCATCACACAACACAAGCCATTATTTTAACACAAGAATCAAAACTTAAGCTGCAATACCAAAGCATAAGGAAAAGAGGGTAGAGGGGAAATCCTGAGACTATTCAATTTATTAAACTAAAGTATGGTACATGATCTATTTTTTTAAATCCATGTTGCTAGATACCTCAATATAAAATAGCTGGGCTATCACAAATGTGTGAACTAACAATCACAAATACGCTTAGTAAAGGGCAGTACTGTCTTCATATCTGTTATCACATTGAACCACAGCACTTTTGCCATTCATCAGCGTATTTATGTCAGGTAACTGTTTAGGGAAACCCTTCCCTTGCCATTGTCCACATAATTAACTCCTGTAAACCAGAGCTTTTCCCTGGACTGCTACTTACTGAAAGAGTCAACCTTAATAAGAGAAATTTTCAGTGTTTTGGGTTTCGTGTGGTCCGTTTCTCAATTTTCCAAAATCTTCTTTCTTTCTCTTCTGTCAAACACGATCCTGCTCTGTAACACTACATTTTTTTTCAAAAAGAGAAAAAGCACAAATAGATCTGTTCACATTTTCTTTCTTTTGTTTTCATCCATATCCCATCCATCCATCCATCCATTTATTAAAATATTCTTTAAAAAGATATGAGGTACCTTTTGCTTTAAACTCAGGAATAGGCAGAAGTTAAACTTCCTTGCTTAAATTGGATCTTAGGCTCTGTGAATTGCAAACAACCGAATTCCCCTAATGCCTTCCCTTCTCCCAAACCTCCTGGTCTATAATGCACTGAGCGACCTTGAGCAACTAGGCTTCATTGTCATTGATCTTCTTCCTCCTACTTATATTATCCAGTTGAATGCGATAATTCCTATAGTACCATCCAATGCCAAATTCCTACATTTCTAAGATAAACGTTTGCAATTTTCAGCACTGCCTGATAAGAATACCCAGAAAGAGCCTGCTCTTGATGCCAACGTTAGCATCGTCTCTTTGAGGCACAGACTTCGCATCTGGGGTTGCTTCAACAAAACTGAGCCAAAAAAAATAATGACCATTAGCTAACCCTCCTGCTCCCACTCAGCTTCCCCTCCCACTCTGACAACATGTTTCAATGTGGAGAAAGTTGAATGGTTGTCATCAGCAGTTTCTGCTGGGCCTTCAGGGGTGTCTCAGTTTCAGTTAGAGGCAAAGTAAGACTGAGATTCCGTTTCTCATTCAAAAGTATTAGAGGCTTTTCCACATAATTAAAATCTTACAACAACATACTCATAAATTCTTTTTGGCAGAACAAAAAATAAGCATCTCTTGTATAACTGATTAGAGCCAGGTAAGAGGAGTCAATTCTCGCCCTTAGCTGTAGCACAGAAATCTCTCAGCCTATTCTCTCTTCGCCTCCCCTTGATCATCTGCACCACGCTGACCAGCAGTGGGTTGTGCGACTGCCAAAGGGCAGACCCAGTCCACCTTGGAATATCTGACATCTTCATCTCCTTCAAACTCTACAGGGAGCGTTGAGAGATAAGATGGAGTTGCAATAATTACCTAGTTAGATAAGTAAGCAGGTAAGATGCATTGAAGTCCTAGTATAGAACCAGAAATTATAAACGTAAATCTATCATTAAGTTGCTTTAAAAATAATTTAGCTCTACCTGTAATCGCTCAGTCTCTCCCCTTCTTCCCACACAGAAATTTTCACAAGTACCTTCTCCACATTAATTTCTCTAATAGGGCACTTTACTCTAACTGGAACTTTTAGAAATGATGTGCAAATAAATGTGACAAAATACAGAAGAGACGTATGCAGTTCTGCAAGTAACTACTGTGTAGCCTTAGGCAAGTCCCTGAGTATTTCAGAAAGTGAGCAAGGTTGTCACAGATGGACATGGAAATCTGGTCGGACTCCCACCGATGTCCTCCACTCTCTCCTTTTTAAAATGGGCACACTGCTGAGGAGAGGAGTTCACAAGCATAAATATAATAAATTCTTCAGATAACATTTTCTGTCCTTCCTATCTATAGTCTGGCAACAATAAACCCTACAAGAAGTTGTCAGCACTTGAGAAAAACTGAGTTAACAGAGGGAATAACAAGGTAAGGTGCCTTAATTCATAGGATCCTAGTGTTTAATAAATGTTAATTCCATTTGCAATTCAGTTTAGAAGTAATTGAGTAATTATATAAAAAATTTAATGAAAGCTCAGAAAAACCTAGCAAACATTTACCCATGAACTAGAAAAATTGCCCCACCCAACATACACAGAAAGTATAAATATATAAATACAAACTGGTAGAGTCTACCAGTAATTTATTTTTTTTTTAAGCAATCCGATTGTCCTTATTCTTTATCTGATTAGAATTCTACTTCTGAATTTACTCTAAATCACAAACTAAAGTCCTATCCTTTCTGAGTTCCTGAATGGAATTCTGGGAATTGAAACAAAATTGTTTTCAAAAGCTTCCCTTTTTTTCTCCCGGAATCCAGTAAGAGGTAAGTTCATTCTCTCTGGTTACCTTCACTGAACTGCCCAAGTGCTCCCTTTATCTTTGTTCCAGGATGACCCAATTGTGTGGGATCTCCTAGTCCTGTACCAGAGCTCAAAACAGACCTCCAGGAAGCCTCGCCAAGATGGAAAAGCAAACATGTGAGATAAGAAGCCACTTGCCATTCCAGCCCTGTTGCAGAGACGCTGCACCACGGCCCCGCCTCTCCCGGTGCAGCAGGCTTCCACTTTGGAAGTGCTGCTGGTGGTGCCCTTTGCCCTCTTACCACCCACCCCCTGCCCTTCCCTCCTGTATTAGTGTCTCCTGGTTCTTGTGCCCAGTCTGCGTTAATTCCCACCTCCCTACTAACTGTCCTCCAGTTACTGCCTGTCAACCTCACCTCTAACCTCCTGCTGTACCTGATATTATTCATTCATACTTTTTCCTTTTATCCTCGCCCAAGGTCATCTTTTCATTACTTGTAGAGAGAGAGGAAGGGAAAGAGAGCAACGCCAATGTGAGAGAGAAGCATCCATCGGCTGCCTCCTTTGCCCACCCAGACTAAGGTGCGCACCCAGACCAGGGGTCAGACGCACCTGAACTAGGGATCGAGCCTGCAACCCTTCAGCTACGGACGACACTCCAACCAACTGAGCACGCCGGCCAGGGCTTGTTCACTCATATTCTTAATATAAACTCTTAATCTCCTTCTCACCCATAATCTTGCTCCAAACTCTAATACCTGGATCAAGAAAACCCACACATTTCCACCATGGATAAAATCAGAACCCACCTGGTTCTCATGCTGTCTGCCTCTCCTGTGCCTTCAGCGGCAACTCCCTGTGGCCACATGGTGCTGGCCTGAGCCTAACCAGTCTACAGCGCTAAGATGCACAAAATCCAGGAACGGAGTGGTCATAGCTACTACTGACACCAATAATGGAGTCAAGAACACCCCAAGGCCACAAATGATCCTGCCACTTATCAAGAGATCAAGAGATGAGCAGAGCTCAGAAACAGTGAATCCAGGCGGCTGGTTTTCCAGAACACGTGAGCCTGCTCTGTGTGGGCCCTTGTCTCCACGGCAAGGCTGGGACCCGGGGCTGTGCTTCAGGTCTGCAGACAGGGCTTAGCAAGATTCAGGAAAGAAAGCAGGACTCCAAAAAGGCACATGAGCTATGATACTTATGTGGAGGGAAGAGTGGGACAAGAGGCCTGTGCATGAGGAGGGAGGGAATAGGCAGTGTGGGACTCGGTGGTGGGCATGAGCTGTCACAACTTAGCTCAGCTGAATTTGTATTTCCCAGCACTGTTTTCCCTGCGTAGGTCCAATTGCTTCTGTCTTATAAGAGGCATTTTGCTAAGATTCCGGAGGCAGAAGTGCAGCAGCAGTCACATTCATTTCACACTCAGAAGGTCAATGCAGGGCTCCAGATGCAAGCGTAGCTCACACACATTGTCGCTGATGTGCCTGTTCACCTTGCTGGTGTGGGGACATGGCCCACAGCTCCTGCAGCTTCCTTGGATGTCCATCGGTATGTGATTTTCAGGCCATGATGTGTTTGACTCAGAGAAGGGCGCGGCTGCTCCTGTACTTCCCAGCATCCCTGGGGTTGGAGGTTTGTAGGCAGTGAGAATCTGTGTGGAGTCCAGTTCGCTCTCACAGTTTCTGGCTTGTCCTTGCTCTCCTGCACGTCCTCCTCACCCTTCCTTCATGATTGCCTGATCTATGACGTCAGGCCCAGCACCAAATACACAGAAGCAATGTGCTTGAACTAGCTCCTACAATTAAATGAGGCCAAATCCTCATAATAAATCCTATATTCTATACCATCCCCACGGTCCTGTTTCTCTGATTATAAGTGCGTAGAAACTTAATTTCTTTAATATGACTTTTTCTCCTGTCTTTCCTTTTGATTCAAACTGGCCTCACGCAGCACCCCAACTCACCCGCCTCCTTCTCCCTTGCATGACCACCCCTGAATCACTAAGCCCTCAATACAATGAGGTTCTGATCAGCATCAAATAATCTAGGAGCAAAGCCTCAGGTCTGTTGATCCCAGAGACGCAGTTTAGGTCAACCTAGAGTTAACATCTAGTTCTCAGTTATATTTCAGCTCCATGCCCAGAAAAGTGGGGAAACCAGCCAAAGTGATGCCATGGCTAACCTCAGGACCAGATGTACTGGTCAGCTACCTCCTATCTCGCACCAACCAATCCATAGAGACCATAACCCTGATCAGACCCTAACTCCTTCAGTCACCATGATTAATGATTTTTCCCTATATAGCGCATCCCATGGAAGCCATCATGGAGCCAGGTCTTTGAGCAGAAGCTCACCTGTGTCAACACGGGTGGGCCGCTTCCAGAAAATTAACCCTTACTTCCTCTACTACAAGCTCCTATTCATGTTTTACTGGCCTTTGACCCCCGGAGGGACATGGACCCCTTTAGTCCATTATTCTGGTCACATGATTAGACTGATACGGAATTTAGGACCAAAACTAGTTCTAGGAAAACAAAGCATGTTGAATATTAATAATCAATTGACTCTTAAATTAGAATGTTTGTGAATCTTACTTCCATTATAGTGTAAAGTATACTGAAGGACTAAATTATGTATAAGAAAAAGAATTTCACTCATAGTTGAGTCAATATATTATTCATGATTTTATTAAACAAAGTGTCTTTAGAGAAGAGTAAGAAATTAATTCTCAGAGAACATAGCTTAGGAGGGGGGAAAGAGGTTACTATTCTTTCCTAATGTTCAGATGTTGACACATAAAATTAACCAGATAGATATTGTACTTTAATAAATGCTTTTACTAATCAATTACTATGTTGATTTAATACTATAATGTTCTCATTAAATCAAAATGTTAACTAAAATGGTTGCACTTAAAACATGCTCAAATCATTTTTATGATCCCTCAAAGTTTTTTGGTAAAATGTGTATTATATAAACTACTGTGATAATGTACTCTAAATATGATGAACTAAAGTTCAGCTGATGAACCACTATAATCAAGTGGCCAGAGAATGAAAATGTGTGGGCAAGGAAGTGTGTGAGAGCTCAAGGGCACACGAGTAAGTGAGCCACAGAAAATAACAGAGGCAGCATGACAGCCATGGAGGGGAAAGACAGCGAGGAAGAGCAAAAATCATTTGGACACATAAATAAGCCTCAAAAGATTCAAGCTGGAATATTTAAAGGTATTACTGAATATCACATTTACCCCTAACTCCATGAGGGAATTTTGCAGGGCACTTTTCTGTCTAGTTAAAGGAAAAAAATATATAATTTTCTATTTAAAAAAAATATTTAAACAAAGGTTGTAATTTTTCTTGGTTGCTCCCATTTCTTCCAGTCAATGTGATACCAACATTCAAGGCCCAGGTCAAATGTCACTGCATCAGTGAAGCTGCCCGTGGCCCACATCAACTCTCTAAGAGGTTTTATTAAATATATATTATAGCGCAGAGCCAGATCAAGATGGCAAAGGAGTGAATGGGAGTCACACTGATCTCCTCCCAGGACCAATCTGGAATTACAGCTAAATCGTGGAGAAGTCACTTAGAACAAACAACTGAACAATAGCGGGGGGGAAGCCTTGTAACCTCGGACAGAAAGAAGAATCAGTTAAGCACAACCCGACTGATAAGGACTGTCAGAGACGCGAGGAGGCTGGCTGGGCACCCTCAGGTGGCAGCTCCAGAGGCATAATTAAGCAGCCAGTTGGATCCCCCTGAGGAGAGCAGGGTCTAAACCATAAGCGGGGATCCCTAGCCTACAGCACCAGAGCCCAAAGAGTACAGATAACAGCCATCTGCAAAGAGTGGCAGGGCTGCTCTCTGCTGGACAGGGGAAGCTGGACACTGAAAGAGGTGTTTAAAGTGCCAACGCATAAATTTTTGCTTGAAGCCACTTACACTGGGCTCCAGCAAAGGCGGCGGCAGAGTGGGTTGGAGATGCCTGAGGAGAGACTGGGGAGAGAGGTTTTAGGGAGAGAACTGAAAAGGAGCTGCCAGGATCCTGGTGCTAAGTCACCACTCATGTGGCAGCAGCCATCTTGCTCAGGTAGACCACTCCCTGAGCGGCCTCAGCCTGAGAGGAAACAACAGCCCCAACCCCAGGAGGGACTCTGCCCTGCCCTACGGTGCTTAAGCCTGACTGCTGAGTGCAGAGTGACTAGGTTAACAACTGAAGGAGACAGCCACAGACGGTAGGTCCCTGGAAGTCTCGAACAGGCTGCCTAAGGTCAGATGGGGTCAATATCTGACATCACCATAGGCGAATCCAGAAAGAAAAAACAGCGGTAAATACTAGAGGACACCAAGATGAAATCCACTGTGGTCTTCTCCATGATCTGCAGCATTTTCTTTACTTCGTAGTTTTTTAACATTCATCTGTTGTCCATCAAGTTGGTGCATATTAAGTCACTAGATGTTATACTAGTTTATTTCTCTCCTTTCTTATAATAGTCTTAATCTCCTGACAGCCTTATTAATACTGGTTCATTTGTTGTTGATAGTGGGATTGCAGAGGGTAGTTATTTTTTGGGGAACGTGAGTTTGTTTCCTGGGCTTTTTGGTTTTGCTCAGGCATCCAAATAATGGGAAGAAAAAGAAACAATCCCCATTTGAAAGGAAAGGAGGAATCCTCAGAAAGACTACTAAATGAAATAGAGGCAAGGAAACTATCAGAGATTGAGTTCAAGACAATAGTTATAAGGAAGCTCAATAAACTCAGTGAACTCAGTGAGAATTACCAAAAACTACAGGGACACAACAAGGAACTTATTCAAACTATGTCACCATAAAAAAGGACAGAGAAACTAACAAGAACAGAGAGAAAATGAAAAATACAATTTCTGAATTGAAGAACACAGTAGAAGGAATCAAAAGCAGGCTAGATGAAGCAGAGGATCGAATATGGCAGCTGGAGGACACAGTAGAAAAAACCTCCCAGAAAGAGGAAGAAAATGAAAAAAGTCTCAAAAAGAACTAAGAAGGCTTAAGGGAAATGCAGGAAAACAGCAAGAATATCCATGTAATAGGAACACCAGAAGAAGAAGAGAGCAAGAGACAGAAAACCTGTTTGAAAAAGTAAAGATGGAAAACTTCCCTAATTTAAGGAGAGAAAAAGTCACAAAAATCCAGGAAGCACAGAGGGTCCCAATCAAGAGGAACCCAAAGAGGTCCATTCCAAGACACATCACAATTAAAATGGCAGATATCAAAGACAAAGAGAGAATCTTAAAGGCAGCAAGGGAGAAACAGGAAGCAACATACAAGGTAGCCCTGATAAGACTAGCAATTGACTTCTCCACCAAAACAATACAAGCCAGAAGGGAATGGCAAGGAATATTCCAAGTAATGAAAAGCAAAGGCCTGCAACCGAGACTACTCCACCCAGCAAGGCTCTCAAAATGGAAGGCAAAATAAGGAGTCTCCCAGAGAAATGAAGGCCAAAAGGATACACCTCTACCAAACCAGCACTGTAAGATATGCTAAAGGGACTGCTTTAAGAAGATGAAGAAAAAGAGTGAGAGAGAGAGAGAGGAACACAAGTTCAAAGGGAAAAAATGAATAAGTACCTATCAATAATAACTTTAAATGGAAATGGACTAAATGCTACAATTAAAAGTCATAGAGTAGCTGAATGGATAACAAAATAGGACTCGCACACACGCTGCCTGCAAGAGACCCGCCTCAGAAAAAAATACCTACACAGACTGGAAGTAAAGGGTTGGAAAACAATATTCTAAGCAAGTGGACAGGAAAATAAGCCAGGGTAGCAAAACTTACATCAGAAAAAAATATACTTCAAAAGAAAGGCCATAAAAAGAGACACAGAATGACACTTCATAACACTCAAAGGAAGAATCCATCAAAGATACATAAACATTGTAAACTTATCTGCACCCATCATAGGAGTACCCAAATACATAAGGAAAATCCAGGGTGCCTTCAAGAAAGATACCGAAAACAACACACTTATAGTGGGGGATTTTAACACCCTTCTGTCAGCAATGGATAGATCTTCCAAAAAAAATATCAACAAGGATATTGTGGAACTGAATGACTCATTAGATCAAATGGATCTAGCTAATATATACAGAACCTTTCATCCCAAAGAAGCAAAATACACATTATTTTCAAATGCACAGGGAACATTTTCAAAGCTAGACCACATGATAAGACACAAAACAAGCCTCAACAAATTTAAGAAAATTGAAATCACATCAAGCATTTTCTCAGACCATGAGGGCTTAAAACAAGACAGCAACCTCAAGGAAAAACTCAAAAACCCTCAAACTCATGGAGACTGAATACCATGCTATTAAATAATGGATGGGTCAATAATGAGATCAAAAAAAATAAAAAAGTTTCTGGAAACAAATGAAACTGAACATACAACAGTCCAAAACCTATGGGATACAGCAAAGACAGTCCTGAGAGGGAAGTTCATAGCAATACAGGCCTACCTGAAAAAGATAGTAACATTTCAAATCAACAACCTAACCCAGCATCTTCAAGAACTGGAGAAACAACAACAAAGCCCAGAGTGAACAGAAGGAAGGAAATAATCAAGATCAGAGCAGAATTGAATGACACAGACACTAAAAGAACAATTTGAAGGCTCAATAAAGCCAGGAACTGGTTCTTTGAAAAGATAACCAAAATCGACAAGCCTTTAAGGAGAGTCATCAAAAAAAAAAGGGAGAGGACCCAAATAAATAAAACCAGAAATGAAAGAGGAGAAAATACAACTGATATCACAGAAATACAGAGGATTGTAAGATGTAAGAAATTACTATAGAACAACTATATGCCAAGAAATTTGAAAACCTGGGTGAAATGGATAAATTTCTAGAAAAATATAATCTTCCAAAACTGAATGGAGAAGAAGCAGAAAGTCTTAACAGGCTGATAACCGCTGGTGAAAATGAAGCAGTAATCAAAAAACTCCAGGCACACAAAAGCCCTGGACCAGATGGTTTCACAAGAGAATTTTACAAAACATTTTAGGAAGAGCTAATCCCTAGTCCTTCTCTGACTATTCCAAAAAATCCAAGAGGGAGGACTCAAACTCTTTGTGAGGTCAGATCGTCCCAATCCCAAACTAGTCAAAGACACAAGAAAGAAAGAAAACTACAGGCCAATATTGCTGATGAACTTAGACACTAAGATCCTCAACAAAATTTTGGCAAGCCACATCCAGCAATACATTGATAAGATCATCCACCATGATCAAGTGGTATTCATCCCAGGGATGCAAGGATGGTACAATATTTGCAAATCAATAAAAGTAATACATCACATAAACAAAAGAAAGACCAAAAAATCACATGATCATATCAGTAGATGAGGAAAAAGTATTTGATAAAGTACAGCACCCACTTATGATAAAAGTACTCAGCAAAGTAGGAATAAAGGAGGCATACTTCAATATAATAAAGGCTGTATATGAGAAACCTACATCCAACGTTATAATGAATGGGCAAAAACTAAAAGCTTTCCCACTAAGACTGGGAATACGATGAGGATGTTCGCTTTCACCACTTCTATTCAACATAGTATTGGAAGTCCTAGTCACAGTCATCAGATAAGAAAAAGAAATAAAGGCATCCAAATTGTAAAGGAGGAAGTAAAACTGTCATTGTTTGCAGATGACATGAGAGTGTAGATAGAAAACCCTATAGACTCCATCAAAAAACTACTCGACCTAAGAAGTGAATTTGGCAAAACAGCAGGATAGAAAGTCAATATTCAGAAATCGAAGGTATTTTTGTACACCAGCAATGAAACATCAGAATCAGAAAACAGGAGGAAAATCCCATTTCCTATAAAAACAAGAAAAATAAAGTACCTAGGAATAAACCTAACCAAGGAGGTAAAAGACCTGCACTCAGAGAACTACAGAACACTGAAGAAATAAATTAAGGAAGACACAAATAAATGGAAGTATATTCCATGTCCATGGATTGGAAGAATTAACATCATCTAAATGTCCACACTACCCAAAGCAATTTATAGATTCAATGCAATCCCTATTAAAACACCAATGACATATTTCACAGATAAAGAACAAACATTTCAAAAATTTATATGGAATCATAAAGAACCGTGAATTGCTGCTGCAATTGAGAGAAAAAAGAACAAAGCAGGAGGGATCACAATACCTGACATCAAACTATAGTATAAGGCCGCTATATTCAAAACAGTCTGGTACTGGCATAAGAACAGACACACAGATCAACAGAACAGAATAGAGAGTCCAGAAATAAACCCATGTCTCTATGGTCAATTAATATTCGACAAAAGGGTCAGAAGCATAAAACGGAGTAAAAATAGCCTCTTCAATAAATGGTGTTGGGAGATCTAGATAGCTACATGCAAATAAATGAAACTCAACCACCAACTTACACCACACACAAAAATCAACTCAAGATGGATAAAAGACTTAAATATAAGTCATGACGCCATAAAAGTCCTAGAGGAGAACATAGGCAGGAAAATCTCAGATGTCCCACACAGCAATATTTTCACCGCTATGTCCCCTAGAGCAAGGGACATAAAGGAAAGAATAAACAAATGGGACTTCATCAAAATAAGAAGCTTCTGTTCAGCTAAAGAAAACATTAGCAAAACGAAAAGAGAACCAACTGTATGGGAAAATATATTTGCCAATAATACCTCAGATAAGGGTCTAATCTCCAAAATATTTAAAGAACTCACATGACTCCACTCCAGAAAAGACAAACAACCCAAATAAAAAATGGGCAAAGGACCTGAACAGATACTTCTCCTAGGAGGACATACACGGGGGCCAGAGACACATGAAAGGATGCTCAGCAGCACTAACCATCAGAGATGCAAATTAAAACCACAATGAGATACGACTTCACGCCTGTCAGAATAGCCATCATAAACAAATCAACAAACAACAAGTGCTGGCAAGGATGTGGAGAAAAGGGAACCCTAGTGCACCGTTGGTGAGAATGCAAACTGGTGCAGCCACTGTGGAAAACGGTTTGGAATTTCCTCAAAAAACTGAAAATGGAACTGCCTTTTGGTCCAGCAATTCCACTGCTGCGATTATACGCTAAGAATCCTGAAACACCAATTCAAAAGAACCTTTGCACCCCAATGTTCATAGTGGCACAATTTACAATAACCAGGAATTGGAAGCATCCTAAGCCGCCCAACAGTAAATGAGTGGATCAAAAAACTGTGGTACATTTACACAATGGAATACTATGCAGCAGAAAGCAAGAAGGAGCTACTACCATTTGGAACAGCATGGATGGAACTGGAGAGCATTATGCTAAGTGAAATAAGCCAGGTGGTGAAGACAAATACCATATGATCTCACCTATAAGTGGAGACTAATCAACAGAACAAACAAGCAAGTGAAATATAGCCAGCAACATTGAAATAAAAAACAAACTGACAGTAACCAGAGGGGAGGAGGGAGGGGTTAACAGAGGAAAAGGAAGGGAAGGGTCATCAAGGAACATGTATAAAGGACCCATGGGACAAAGCCAAATGGGGGAAGGATGGAGGGTGGGAGGTGGGGATGGGTGGGGCTGGGGAAAGTGGTGGCAGGGAAATTTTAACAAAAAAAAAAATATATAGGGGGAGGCCAAGAATAGTATAGGAAATTGAGAAGTCAGAGAACTGATATGTATCACCCCTAGACATGAACTAAGAGGTGTGGGGATGATGGGATGGGGTGCAGGGTGGAGGGGTAAAGGGGAGAAAAAAAGTGGGACAACTGTAATAGCATAATTAATAAAATATACAGAAAAAGATTTTAAAAATTACAGCACTAATCACATCAAATTGTAGTAAGTTATTTGTCTGCTTCTGAGATGATGAAGTGTTGAAGATAAGGTCTAAATATAATTTCTCTTTGTAGCCCAATGTCTAACAAATAATAAATGCTAAATATAGACTGCTAGATTTCATTACACTACAGGATAGATGTGGCGGTTGATTTTACAGTTCATCTTAACTGGGCGGGCCACAGGGAACCCACAGGAAACATCATTTCTGGGTCTGTCTGTGTGGGTGACTCTGGATGAGGTCAGCGTTTGAACGAGTGGGCTCCTAAATGAGGTTCCCCTCCCCAGGGCAAGCAGGTGTCGGCTAATCTGCTGAGGGCCCAAGTAGGACAATAATTAGACAAAGGGAGAGAACTGAGTCCCTTCCTGCCTGCGTAAGCTGGGACATCAGCCTCCTCCCGTCGCTGGACTGTGACGTACACAGTCCCCTGGCCCTCAGGCCTTGACACCACAGCAGGTGTAGGACTTCTCAGTCTCCATCATCTTATGAGCCAATTCCTCGCAATAAATCATACAAATCATACAGGACACATATATACCTTTTGTTGGCTTCGTGTCTCCAAAGAGCCCTGGCTAATTCAATAGAAGTTGCCAACCGGTTGTAAGTGAACCACGTAACGTGTGTCCCAACCACCACAGCGTATCCAGTATCTTCACGCATTTTATTTCCTCCAAGAGAAGCCAGATGTGTCTCTTCCTTCTGAGCACAGAGAAACCACTTGGAGGTCCCAGTCAGGCCCTAAAATGGGAGGCTGGCATATTACACAGGAGAGCCGGTGGTACCCCCAGGCATGCTGTTCCACCCCAGCATATCCTCAGTCAAAGGAAAAAACACATACAAATACTGGCTTGAGCGGCAAATTCTACTAAAACTAAACTTCATTCTGAAACACAATTAACGTGGCTTAAAATAATAAACATGGCCACGTTAATGCGCACTTAGTAAATGCCAGGCAATAGCAAAAGCTTTAGCATTTGGCGGGGTGTGGGGGGGCAGTTAATCTTGACTTTATGGAGTGGGCATCGTCAGCATCTCCACCATCATCTTCATCCCCACATCGCACAGGTGACAATGAGATGGAGAAGCCTGGCAAAGCCCTGGCTGAGCCAGGACTGAAACCGAGGCGGCCAAGCTCTTCGACAGTACAGTACGTTCGGTACTCTCCATGGGCCCCTTAAATGCATCTAAATTATTTCTTATTAGAAAACAGCAATATGACGGCATTTTTATACCCTTCCTTTGAAATTCAAAGCATATCTATCAAAGCCTGAGAAATCTCGGAGGCCCCCGGAAGCTGGAACACACCTCCTAGGACCTCACTCAACACACAAAACTTCCTAAAAGTAAAACCGTACCATTATACCCAGTGAGAGCAGAGAAAGTGGAGCTAACGGAGCAAACAGCCAGGCTGGCTCGGCCAACCAGGGCCTCTGCTGAAGAGGCCGGAGGAAGGAAGGCGGGAGCTTTTGTCTCTGGCGGCTCCGCTGTACAATGGAAACAGAGGGAAGCTCTGGAATGACACCGTTACTCAGACAGTGTTTGCAATAAGCTCAATTCAAAGGTCTGGAATTACCTGGCTCATAGCCTAACTGTCAGTGCCCCCGCCCCCAGTACTACCTGCCGTATTAGAAACTACTGGCCCCATTTAAAGATGGGCAACAATCAGAAAGGGGCCACAAGGGAATTGGGCAGAAAAGCAGCAAATATCAAAAGCAAAAGGCCGGTGAAGAAAAAACATCACAGGAGAAATTACCCAAGGAAACATATGAAGAATTGAGACAACACACTTCACAGATTCAAAAAAGAATGACAAACAAAGGGGTCTTTTAAACTTGTTTTTTTCTTAAAGTTCAAGGAAGAAGTACAAGGGTTCAAATGACATAATACACGATAACCGGAACAGATTAAAATAAGCTGACAGAGCTATAAAATACTACAGGAATAAAAAGCCACTTCAGGAAGTAAAAAATAACAAAGAATTCGACTGCAAACAAAGAAAAAATGTTTAATGGAAAAGCACAGTAAGGCAAAAAAAAAGTTGAAGATGAAGATCATAAATATGGAAAACCAAGGACAAACATTATATATATATTTTTAGGGTTTACTAAAGAAGAGAACAAAATGAATAAAAAATATACTTTAATTATAATTTTAAAATCTGAAAACCTAGAAACAGATTCTACTTCTCAGACTTTAATTGCAGAAGCCAAGAAAAACCAATACAGAATGATATAAACCAGACATAAATCAATGAATTTACTGAACTTCTAGCTTACTAAAAATAGTCCATAGATATCGGACCGAAAAGCAAAACAAGAACAAACGAAAGATCAGTTGGCTTCAAACTTCACAGTAACACAAGATGCCAGATGACAGTAAAGTCATGTTTCCGTATTTCTGAGAAAAATAAGACAAGATGAAGTAGCTTTCATAATTATACTTAACAATCAGAAATAAAGGGTAATAACCTAAATTTTAAAAAGGATAGTAAAACAAGAAGAGGGAAAGTTAGTTATAAAAAAAGTCACCAATTTTCCCATCTTTCTTAACAAAAAGTCAAAAGATGCTGTTTAAAAATTCAGTCATTTAAAAAAAGCAGAATTATCAGAACTCAAAAAATTGGATTTTTTTCCCCTTTACTCTTAAGTAACAGCATCACTTTGGTGAAAGGGCATCGACTAGAAATTAATATATTCCTTCATTTTAAATTCGGTTTCTATTTCTTCTACTATGTTGGAAGCAAAGTGAAAAAAATAACACTTCTTTAGAAATATAAAGTATAAATATCATCCTGTTTTTGTAAAAATGCCTCTATTTACTTGCATACATGCACACGGAGATGCTATAAATAATGTTCACCAAATGTATTAAGTGTGAGGTGGGAAGGTGGATAGGGCTTTGCATGCTTTAATGTTTTTTAAATGAGCAATGCATCATCTTTTCAAATAATGAAGCCACTATTCTACTTCAATAATTGTATAATCTTTCTCAACTCCCTGTACATTATTTTGTTCTAATTTCCCAGATAGAAATGAGATACCCAAAGGTGAAGTAACTTGACAGAAGAGTGACCTGATTCAGGAAGAGATATTAATAAATGTGATATACCTCCTAAATTTGTATCATTATAAAGCTTACTGATTTGGTTCAATAAGAACTTTTAATAAAATTATATGTGCCTGGAAATAGGATGAACTGCCATCTGCAGTAGGAAATTCCAAGGAGGACCCAACATAATGCAAAAGTAACCGACTCTTACAGAGGGCCACCCCAGGCACATGTTAAGAGACAGTGACCTTTGAGGGCGCTTCCAATTCTCAAAGTGTATGATATAAAGTCATACAACAAAGTCATGAATCTCTGTCTTATGCCGTAAAAATAATAGTTTCAATATCACACACACCTTAAGAATTTTACAACTTTAAATTGTTTTCACAAATATGTTATATTTTCTTTCATCCCCATAACAGCTCCTGAAATAGGTAGGACAGGTGTTATCAGTTCCACTTTGCAGCTGAGAAAAGAAGTCACTGGTCCAAGACCACACAGACAGAGAATTGCAGAGCCATGACTTGACAGTTTTTGATTCCATGTTTACGGCCTAAGCGGCTACCTACATAAATGTTTGCTGACATGTTTCGTTTCTGCCAGCGAGTATCTCTGAGCAACTATGCCTAGTTAGTTCAAAAGGGAAGGAAGCCTGGCTGCTGTTACAATCTCTGTATCCTGTGTGAAGGAAAAAGGCTTGGAACCTCATGGAAAAGAAATTCAAAGAAACCAAACTACATGTGTCTATCACTACGAAACTTTTTTTTTTTTTTTTTTTGGTGATCAGAAATGAAAGCCTTCTCAGAAAGGCTTGCTATTGTCCCTGTAGATTCCCAACATAAGAAGTAGGAGTCACCCACTGCTCTCCTGGATGGCTGAAGCAGGTGTTTACTGGAGGCGGTCACAGAGCAGAAGTTTTCATGTGAACTCTGATAAGCTGGACAAATGTATATGAATGTGTACATTTTGGACACCTGCTCTAAACCAGCTGCTGCGCAGCACTTGGTAAACATGCTGCGATGGCTGGAAAACAAGTGGAGGAAAGCCAGGGTGCGGAGCCAGGGTGCGGAGCCAGGTCCACAGACAAGCCACATCGTTCACGATGACAGCAACTGCTGAAATGCATTTAAGAGCACGCAGACCAGATTTTATGCAGATATTTGTGAGCAAGAAATAATGGATATATACTCGTATTCAGTGAAATATTCACTGCTCCTTCCTCTCTAAACACTTATGAACTCATGAGTTATAAGCTATGAGGCATACTCATTTAGAATGAATCACATATAATCTATTATAGTCATTTATGATAATATTTTCAGAGTGTATCCTCAGGGAAAGTAGTAACACAATGATCCTCTTTGCCATCATCTTCAGTTATCATAAAATTAGTTACAGAACAATGACATTGTCAAAATGTATATACTTGCAAAGCTAACACTAATCCATTCAAACATAAAAATTTAATAACAACGGAACAAAAACATAAAGTAATGTTATATCAACATCATACATGAGGAAAGGGATAAATATATTTCGTATGACAATCAGTGAAAAAGGTTCCCATATTTACACAGGGATGAGCTGGAAAAATTTAAATTTACTAATTTTGCCCTATTTGTCTTAAAGAGTATGTGAAATTGTTTGACTTGCCTTTGTAAATGAAATTATCAAAGATGTGCTAGATAGAGCTAATTTAAGGCCAGCTCATGAGGGCCAATTGTTAAATTTTAAGGACTTTTGCAAGCTACTTGTTAAACCTTTGAAATCAGCCATAGAGGGGGATTTACACCTTGGAAACTGACAAACACTACATATCAAGCTTCCCCACCCCAGCCCCTCGAGCTGGTTCACAAGCACACCACTGGGCGACGTAGAAATGAGTACACGGCACAATTCCTTCTCACAAAGTGCACCCAAACGGGCAACACTGAGTTCGTGTAAAACAACATCACTATTATACCCAGAAGTCTCCCTTGTGTCACCTCTAAATCAATACTCCCTCTAGAGGTCTAAAATTGTCCAGAGATAATCACGTACTAGAAAGGAGCAGCTTCGGCAATGAGGAGAGAGGGAGGCAATTTTAAGTGAAAGATCGAACCTGGAAAATCATTTTAAGTAACTGCAAAAGTAAAGGTTGGCAGGAAAAAAAACAGTGGCGTGATGTACATTTGTTAAAAAGTAGACGGAGTAGCCCTGCCTTGTGTGGCTCTGTAGCTTGGCCATCGTCCCACAAAGCAATAGGTCACAGATTTAACTCCTCCTCAGGGCACATTCTTGGGCTGTGTGTTTGGTCCCCGGTTAGGTTGTATAGGAGAGGCAACCGATGGGTGTTTCTCTCCCTCTCTCTCTCCCTCCCTTCCCCTCTCTCTAAAAATAAATGAATAACTTTTTTAAAAAGTAGCAGGTAATTGGGGGAAGGAAAGTATGAAATTTATGTTTTGTGCAGGTATATGAAGGGTTACAAGGGAAGGCACATGCCTGTATACCAGACCCATTCAATATATAAACCTTATGCAATGAAGGTGGTTTAATATATTGTAATAATATTACCTATGATTTGTATATTAACATCAGTATATAGTACAAGGAAATTTAAAATAATTACCACAAATAAAGTAATACCCAGCATTTGGTTACTGCTGATATTCACAGGACTTCTCTAATTCATACTGGTACATGTCTGTGAGAAACCAAAATTAAAATCCTTTCAAAATCATCCTACTCCTCTAAGGAAAGCCGAGACTGTGGGTACAAAGAGAACAGCTTTTCACAGCAATCATACACCATATGGTGTTGGTATTAGGATTATGCTTGTAGGAACTGATACATATTAAACAAAATCTGGTCAGTTTTGTGGGGGTTTTTTTTTGTTTTTTTGTTTTTTGTCTATGTCCCCATGATCAGCTGTATCAACTGACTTACCATTTTCTAACATCCATCTGAAAGCTGATTCTTAAAATACCAACAGAAGTTTTGGAACCTGAAGACAGGTAGACTTGCACAAAAACAGTTTGTTGTCCTCATAAATTTCTTTATATTTAAGGGGTTAAAAAAACAAAAATTACATTTTATCAGACAGATGAGTGTATCTAAGTACTGACCTCTGACTCACATTCAGACAAGGAGTGTTCTAATGAAAATATCTGCCCAATGATCATGTTCAAAATAAGATTTTCACTGCAATTATATAGCTTGACTAACCAACCTTTATTGTTTTCCTCTTCATATGGATATTCATTCATCCATTTGTTTCTAGAGTCACATTGATCCTGCAAGAAAAGCATATGAAAACAAACAATGAGAAAAAAGTTCCACATGTTGATAACATCCTTTCATTGGTGGGGGAGGGGAGGACAAAGAAAATCCTAATTCTACAATCCTTTTCGCTCTTAATTAGTGGAGCAACACAAAAATAATAGATGAGGAATATATTTCCTTTTATTGTTTTGTTTTTTGCTTGCTCTTTAGCAGCCATTTAAAAGGCAAAATGGAGAACTGAGGGGAGAGAGGCAGAAACACCAACTCTGGCAAACTGAGACAGATCCGGACACAAGAAAATATAAACCTGAACAAAGATCAGGGAGGGAAGAATGAAAATGGGATGCACCAGAGAGAAAAGCCTGAGGAGAAAATGGCAGAAAGCAGTTTAAAAGTAAATTTAATGGATGAAAGAGAACTCACAAGTACTTCAACTGGAAGCACTCGGCTCCATTATTCTTAGCAACTAAAAAAATTTTTAGCCATGCTGTCTCCCAGAGCAAGTGTTTTTTAAATAATAACTAATATAATACTTTCTGGTGGCTTCATGGTGGCCAATAACCAAGTAACTGTTAAAAACTGATGTAAGTTAATACATGTCACCTCTTAAAAATTAAACAAATATAAAGTAAATATTTATATGGTTTCTAAAAGCTTCCTAATCCCCAGGACCATTTAGATCTTCCCGAATATAATTAAATAGTGCTGGATTGGAGAGTTCTAATTAAAATGGACCTTTTGCCCCATTTGGATATATCTGGAAAGCCCTTCTATTTGTTTTTTCTCAGCATTATATAACTTGCTTCAGAATTTCCATTTCATGAGGCAAATTTTCTTTGGCATTCACTTAAGCCAGCTTATTAGATGCAGTTGGTTTTTTTTTTTTTCCATTTGGAGTTACATTCAAGAAGGGACACGCCCAGATTCCTTAGACGTTCTGTGCCCATGTCCACAGCGCAGGACTGGTCCAGGTGGCCTGTGCACTGTTTCCATACTTTTGAACAACAACAAATAAAGCTCACTCACTCATTAGGCCCTGAAGGAAATGTAACAGAATTCACAAGTTCCATGGGTTCAGTCTGTAAGGGAAACTGGCCTTTAATTTTATTCCAGTTTTAAATATATATGTGTGTTTCTGTCTTTGTCTCTATCTCTTTCTTTTATATATGTCTCTTTTGTCTCAAAACATACCTCCTGATATATACTACAGCTTTTACTACTAGAAATGCTACTAAAAAGCAATAAAATATAAATGTAATATTTTTAATACCGTAGTGGCAGGCTACAAATAGTCTCTTGAAATTAGACTATAATTCTATTTTTACATTATGAAGCCATAATGCAGAATCACTTGAAAGAATTTAAAAGTCATTTAAACCAATATATTCTTATCAAACACATACTGTCTTTTCTAAGTCTTCAAAATATATCTAAACCAATCAGTTTCAACTTCTTGGTAGAAGGTACCAGTACTTCAAACCCAGTACTTCAAAACTGGCTTCAATCTTACATTATGGCTCCTTATATCTCAAAATGTGGGGGTGCAGTTGTTTTTCACACTTTAATATTCCATGAGCATTTTCATGGAATATTAAAATGTGAAAAAATTGCACAACTAGAAAGGATGTCCTCTCTAGAAAACCTCTGCTCAGAAAGCGGGAGCTGGTGATGGGAGCCCAGCGTAAACTTCCCCGGCCACACTCGCCAGACAGTCATCCTACTTCCTACACTTGGCGGCTCTAGGTGGCACCGTTAGTTATTTCCTTAGAATATAATTATGTAATTACTGGATCAAAATTATATTAAATTTTTTCAGGCTGACAAAATATATTACCACATTGTTTCTTAGATAGGCTATACCAATTTATATTCCCACCAGGAGAAAAAACACGTGCTATTCACACAGTGCCATTCCCATGTTTGTTTCCCAATACACAGCACGGGGTCTAGCAAAGCTTAAGAGATTGATACATGTTTGTAGAAAGAGTAAAGCTACTAACGAGAAATAAAAGAAAAAATCAGATAAAGGAAATTCTTCTTTATTATCAATTGTGGATTTTTTTTCCCAAGTAACTAGGACCTTAATTATATAATGTCTTTTTAGGTACAATTAATTTACAACACTAAAATAAACATTATATTATCTGAACTATACATAACACAATATCACACATTTCCACAGTATTTGGGGATCTGTAAAGTAACCTAATGACATCATTTGTTCTGAAAGCAGTTGTATGAGTTGAGCACGTGAACTATTTTGAGATCCATTTGACAGTGAAGATGAGAGGTTAATTTCATATGCGAGGTAACAAGTTAGATGATGTCAGGGTCCTTATAAATCCCTTTAGTTCCAAAATCTTACTGCATGGTTCTTTGTGGTTTAATTTAAACATACACCTCTGTATGTTTTAAACCTGGTGCAAGCCTGGTACAATGCTCACTATTATCTTCCGTTTATTTCAAGGGCCTCAGAGAGCACTCAAGACCATCCCTGCCTCTTGGGGCGCCTATCCTGCGCCCCAACACTGTAGTGGCACCCATAAGAGTAAATGCAGACAGTTTACAGCTGAGAAGACCCGCCCTGACCTCACTTTTGTCATCCAGTGGCTGTGTGATCTTAAGCAACTCAACCTCTCTGAGGCCCAATTCCCTGCCCCACAGCAGCAGGGATGATACTAATAACACCTGTTTTATCTGCCCTACCTACCCTAACTGATGAAATGTCTATACAGCAATCTGTGCTATCATACATGCAAAAATAATCACCCTTTAATGAGCAGCTCAGGTATTAAACAGGAAAAAAAGTATTTTCCTAAATTAAGACCACAAGATGGAAGAGATCAATCTCCCATTTTAATCATGCTAAGGGGTCTTTATCTTGTTTCCCACACCAAAATCAGGCCATGATATAAAATAGGAAAATGGTACATTTCCAATAACCGGAAATATCTCATCAATTTCCTAATTAAAAGATTACTTAGCTTTGCCAAATAAGTCTGTGAAATTATCCAGCACATCTTCCTAAAGCACAGAAGTTTTAAAGGTCACTGTCCTCATCAAAAACTCATCCCAAATGGTTTCGGTCCTCCCTTTACTGGCTTCAAAAGTAATTCTCAATTGTCAGGTGAAGAAATGCAAAGGGTTAGTTACTTACTTCAATAAGAAAAATATGACAAATAAGAAAAAGCATAAATTATTACATTCTGGAATTTTAGATGTACTTTTAAAGAAAAATACTGTGGCCTAGAACAACTGATAAACACTTGTGTTTCAGTGGAGAGTCTGGAGAAATTCTAGTTACACCTGCTTCTCTTTAATAGCTATTGTACAAGCAATAGAGATTGGTTTTCTAAAATCTTAGCTTGCTAGTTGTTGTTTTTTTCCCTGTAAAATTGCTACACATGGTCAGTCAGCTTCCGTTAGAATTTAAAGAGTTCACTGGACAGCAGAAATGACCTTGGTCAGAATGAAAGTGGATGCTCCCCACCTTAATGAATAAGGAGTTACTTTGGAATAATTACCTCAGAGTACAGGCATTACATTACCCTGTAGTAACATGGTACTGGCTCTTCATCACACTTTAAATGATCTATTATGTTCTGAATCATTAAAGGTTAGTGTTTAATATATTCTAAATACTTCAGGACCCATAAGTTTCACTAGTTGCTAGTTCCTCTGAGAATCCCTGTATCTATCTTCAAATAGAGACAGAGAAACACATTTTAAAGGTGCTTATAGACATCTGGCTAGTCAGGGTATTTCACTCTCTGCACAAATGTAATTTACTTGCTCTTTTTCAAGTAAATTGAATTCTGGTGCTGATACAGCAATTCCATTTGGAATTCTGTCATCTAGACTTAGCTTTACAAATCACTGCTTCATTAGTTATGATCTTGTGTTTTCAAATACTGATTTTTTTTAAAGTCAAATAATAAAGTTTTATATACACATTCATTTCAGTTACCATAATTTTTAAAGGTGATCAGGGAACTCAACAGGCACTTAAGTCTGAGACGTTATAGAACAGATCCACCTTGGCCTTGCTCTGTATCAAGGTTTCTGGTATGTAAGTTGCCTTTTTTTCCATGTAAAGTTATCTCTGTTTTATCTGTCCTGGTGAGTTATCTTGGGAACTAAAGATATTTGAAGGCTAATCCAAATATTTCTGGAGATAAATGCAAAGCTAAGTACCATGTTTTCACACCTATTTTGACTTAAAATGAAGAGGCACAGAGTAGAAAGCTTGTTGCTAGGTGACAGGTGACACTACCGTATCTCTTCGGAATATATACAGCGTGAAACACATTACTGCTGAGAAAAGACACACGGATTTCCGTGGCATACACATCATCCTCTATAGAAAAGCAACCTCCTGTTCACATAGTTTCAGTATTAGGCCATAGGCAGACAACAAATCATGTCTATAAGAATATCTAATTTTAGATATGCCTCTCACAATAAACAGGAGAGAACAGATATTTTCTGATTTGGAGTACAAAAAAACAATATTCTAAGTAACATCCACATATAAAATACATGTAATTTTATGACTCACAATTACAGATTAAAGAGTGATAACTCTTAAAAATGTTCAAACTTTTAATAGGCATCACTTCAGTTAGGGTAGGTAGAGTCCACATTGGAAGCATTATACTTTTAAGTAATCCAATATCCATTAGATTTATTGACACAAGACCATCATGGCAATGATCTAATGAATTAGAAAAAGAAAAGCACAAAAAACCTCAATTCAGATTATTACCTGGATGTATTTCACAATGACACACTTACGTGCTAGCATTACTTCCCTTCTTCAAGAGAAAAACCAAGCACACAGATCTACTCCCTTCCTTTGACTTATCAGGCAATCCAGACGATAATAAGAAAACATAAGAGAACACTTTTATACCCAGCATTTCAGGATCCCACCTGAATGAATGACATACTCTGCTCTACAGGAGAAGACGATGTGCTGTCGTGGAAAATATCCATGTGTGAACCTGACCGAATGAACACCAGCTTTAACAGCTGGGGGTAATGTGACTTGGGTCAAGTTGTTCAATTTTTACATGCCCCCACTTTCCTTTGTACTAAACTGGTGTAATAAAACCTATTCTGCCTGGAAGCCTAGGAATATTGAAAAGCTGAATGTATATCATGTGTATACCAGACTGTCTGGCACGTATTAGATATTCAACAAATGTCAGTCCTATTCCTACTCCCTCCATTTATATCATTTATAAAATTATACATATACACATTGATTTATATACATTTATATCAAGCGTCCAAACTCCCTTCCACTTAACTTTGCTGAGAACTTGGAACACGCAATGACCTACTCTTGCCCAAGTTACACTTCCTCAATCCTACCTCTAACAATGATTGCGTGTTTCTCACAGGAAGATCCTGGGAATACACAGACAATAGCATCTCCACCCATAACACAGTGTCTATAATTCTGCCATGAAGAGAATTCAATGATGAAATAACTAATAGAAATAGGGGAAAGGGAATCCAGAGGTCATTAAGAACCCAAATTCAATAATGAACCCCTTGGAATTCTGTTATATGTAAGTCCATTGAAAATTCTTCATTTATTACATTGTTTCCCCCTATTTCCAGTTTTATGTTTCCCTGAAAAATATACTTCTACCCAAGAATCCCTTCACTATTTAAAAAAAAAAAAAGTAGACAAAAGCATAAAAGGAGTAAACTTTAAGGTCCCACTTGGACGAAGGTTTGCCCAGAAACTTGAGAAATCACATAAGAAAGAAGTTCACTGAATGAACAGCCCATTTTCAAAGAAAGGAGGTAGGGCAAAAGCATGCTGACGTGGAAATTACTCATTTAATCTACTTTCGGCTTCCATTAAACCCCATGATACTACACATAAAACAAATAAAAAGAAAGGAACCCTAGCAAAAAAGTTAAACATTTCTTTTACATATATTGTGCTCAGTATAATGGTTTGAAACATAGTTTATGCTATGCTTATACTCAAGTGCAATTGCCATTTTATCGGGACTGCACAATCAAAAATCTGATTTGTACTGCAAAGGACTAACAAGATGATGAAACTCTGTCTTCAGATGTCTAATTTACGTGATTTAGGCTGCAACACAAACACGGACATGCGCAATCTGCCCCTGCACGTGCAACTACTTCATATAAAACTGCATCCTGCCAGAAGCAACTCGGCCACACACACAGGTCTGCATCCCCGTAAGAACACTGATAGCCGTCTCCTCATCCTCCCGGTCATGACGTGTTTTACATCATCCTGATAAAACATTAAAATCTTTGGATTTTTTAAGAAGCTGGTAGGAGAGAAGTAATAATAATAAAGTGCTTAGCTACGTATGCTCTCCAGTTCACACCCTGGCAGTTTTTGGAAGTATAACGTGATTGTATGATTTATACGCAGACGAGCAAACAACTGAAAATAAAATCATGATCAACATCTATTTGGCACCAATTAAAAATGCATAATTCACACAGCCTAAGAACTTCCCTACCACCTCACTTCACTGGGTGCTATCAGAACACAGCTCGGTATATACGTTAGGGTAATTACAAATTTTATAACATTAGAGATCTATGACACAGTCAAGAAAAATTATTCGCCTTATTTATTATGCAGCATACATAGTTGGCTGTCCTATTAATTGTTGACTTCCATGTTTAGCTTGCCAATGCTAAGGAAAACGAATCCTATTCAAATGCATGAGAAAGAGTTTGCTTAGGAAGTAAATTTATTTTCTAGTCCATCACAATAGTTGATTAAAATATGTTGCTCTTAACCAGTTTTGAATTAATTCATGTGAAATAAAACAAATATTTATTACATTGTGGGGAAAACATTCCATCAAACTGTGAAACCTGAGTAGAAAAACAAATGGCACACATTTAATTATGGTTGACATTTAAATGAAATTTGCATTCTCAAAATATTTAACAATAATTAGAAAATATCAGACGTGATGTATTTTTAGGATACTCTTATATCCACTCTCTTCACACATCTGAACCCAAAGAAGTATTAACACATGCAGATTTTAAAATATCATTTGAAAAACAGATCAAAGAACTACTGACATTTTGACATAGTAGTGCTAAAACAAGAGAATTTATTTGATATTTTTAATGAATACCTTATGGGTTGCTGAGTGCCTTACTGAACAACAGTTCTGACTGGTGGAACTCATCCAGTTTACGCATTCAGATGTCATAATCATTGCCCCACGGAGCGCATAATCTGGTCCACAAGAGATCACTGGCTATCCTAATACCTACTTAATCCATTAGTATTTCTCAATGATGAGTAAATTAGTAGACTGTCAAGTGAATTATATAACCATATGCTTCTCTCATAACTAAATAATACCAGAAAATCAAAATATATTTGTTAAGAATGCTAAATATGTCAATTATTGTGTATAAGGAAAAAAAGAAAAACTTTAAAAACTGAAAAACACCAAAAACCAAAATTAGAGGTCAACTCAAATAGAATACAAGTAATTACTAGCCAGTGATGAAGGTACACTAATTTACAATAGTGATATTTATTACATGGTACATAACCTGTTATTAATTCATCCATGAATTGCCCATATCTCCCAGGAAGTGAGAATATAAAAAATCATATGCCACAGTACCTGATTTAAGAACTTCAGAGACAACAAAGGTAAAACAAATCTAGACAAATAAGTGCAACTATAATAGCTACCATCCACTGAAACTTTACCATATGTTTCACACTGACAAATAATGCCCCTTTTTAATTACAAAACCTTTTATTACAAAATCAAAAGCAAGTAATTTTGTAACATGACAATATCACACTCCAGCACACCATATGACATTTTAGGTGAAATGTTCAAAATAAAAATATGAATTACTCCACCCATATTATTACCCTACCAACCACACTCAAGCAGGCCTTACTTCTGGCTTTGTTTTTAATAAATTCATGTAAAAAACAGAGCCATGCCAATGACCTAGAGTTAAAACCCACATTTTACAATGAAAATAACTGTGATCAAAGTCCATACTCTCTAACCAATATCAAGCTGACATTCTTGATAAATCACAGGAGCTCTGGTGAAAGAACAAAGAATAGTGGAAGGATGAGGGAACCCACAGAGGCTTCGTAGAGGAGGTCAAACAAAGCTGAGTCTTGAAAAGGGGGGAAGAGAAGACATTTCAGGAAACGGGGATGCATTAGGAATTAGCACATTTAAATCTGAGAACATTCATGAATATAAGTATGTCATGCAAATACATTTATGTGCATACAGTACATACGAATATGAACAGTTTACTAAGTGTGTATACACACACACTTATGTGAACGAGCATCCTAGAATTCGCGTATTTACACTAGCCAGGCTATGCCGTAAAGCAGGGCTCTAACATGGAGAAGGAGTCTGAATACGGAGAGAAGTTTCATTTCAAGTACATAATAAAAACAATCCTGAAAGTGTAATGTCTAGTGTCTTAGGTATACATTTGTCTTATAATGTAAAGAGATTTGTACTATGTGTGCAAAATCAGGAATGTTAAAATATGATTTCAAAAAGTTACTTCTATGAAAACATGACTTTAAGAGATCTTTCTCATGAACTGTCTTATGTTCCATAATTTAAGATTATTTCTGACATCTCTGACCCTCACCAACCAAAATATTTATTATTCAGCCCTGGCTGGTGTGGCTCAGTGGACTGAGTGCCAACCTGCGAACCAAGGAGTCACCAGTTTGATTCCCAGTCTAGGGCACACGCCTGGGTTGTGGACCGGGTCCCCAGTAAGGGGCATGCAAGAGGCAACCACACATTGATGTTTCTCTCCCTCTCTTTTTCCCTCCCTTCCCCTCTCTCCATAAATAAATAAATAAAATCTTTTTAAAAGTATTTATTATTCCAACATGAATCAATAAAAACACTCCCATAGATTGTACATATGGGTGTGCGAGCACCTGCGCACGTGCGCGCGCGTGCGTACACACACACACACACACACACACACACACACACAGCCAAGCCTCTACAAAAAAACTGACCGGTAAGAAATTCCTGAAGTGTGGGGGAGTAGTGTATAAGGGGACTAAATGGTAATGGGAAAAAATACAATTTAAAAAAGAAAAAAGAAATAAAAAAAAAATTCCTGAAGCGTATGTAACTTACAAAGTTTATCTTTTTAAAAATATTCCAGAAAATTCAAATGACTTTGAAAAATAATAATATAACAGCCAATGAGTATCAAAAGCACTTTGGTAAATAATCTCAAAACAAAAATTAGCTAACTGCAGGTTAGAAATCTACTTGAAGATATACATAAAACTAAAATACTATAATCAGGATTAGTCCTATAAATAAAAAATATATGGATTAATCTCTATTCTAATTTTTAAGAAATGTTCATGAGTAAAATACCATCAAATAATTACCAGGAGTAAGGGGGTTAAGTGCTCACATGTTATTTCTCCAACATACATGGGGAATGTATTTTTACATTTTAATTTAAATATAGTATTCAAAACACGTCCAACTTTAAAAGGACAGTCTTTTAAATTATCTAAATTTATTCCTGAAGGTGAATAAGTACATCCTGGGAGATACAGCATGGGAAAGCTGCCGGCCAAAGAGCTGAATTCAAATGGGTCTCGAGTACGGTGGCGTCAATTCTCAGCAGTAGAAGAGTAGGAGGAGTAACCGTGGTTATAGCATCAACAAATACGGAGACTTGCATGTGCTAGGAACTGCTTGAACTGCTAACTACCCTACTTGTACATTCCATAAAGCCTGTGCAGTAGGCAGTATTAATCTCCTCATTTTACAGATGTGGAAACACAGATTACACCAATTATAGGGTGGCTGGTGTCCGGTATAAGGATGAGTCACTTCAAAGTTAGCAATGGCCCATGGACCGGTAAATTATCAAGAGGGGTTGACATGAGCCACTCCCGGTCAGAGGAAGGCAAGCAACTTGAAACAAACCTAGTACTCCAACTCTCTTGAATAACCCTTTATACCTCACAGCAGTTTTAACCAAGCAAATTATATGATGAATTTTTTAAATCCTCACCCAAGGATATGTTCAGTGATTTTAGAGAGAAAGGAAGAGAGAAAAAGACATCATTTGGTTGCCTCCTGAATGCATTCTGACCAGGGATTGAACCCACAACCTAGGTATGTGCCCTAACCAGGGATCAAACCCGCAACCTTTTGGTGTACAGGATGATGCTCCAACCAACAGAGCCACCCAGCCAGGGCTCTATGGTGCATTTTTGTTTGGAGTTTTTACTACCTTTGGCAAATATGCTGAATTCTTGTAGCTGACCACTAAACACTACTTGGTGAATTCGTGTCAGATTACACGGAGAAAGCAACACAATCATTCTTCCTTTACTGTAGTGCAACCCCACTATAAACTACTGTGTGCCCATTGGTAAACTCACTGACCTGTCCAGGCCTTAGCTTCTTCACCTATGAAATTAAGGGATTGAAAGATCTTCAAGTCTCTTTCCCTTTACAAAGTTGTGGATCCTACAAATCTTATATTTTAAAAATGCATAGCTCTGCAAGGCATCTGCTATGAACCGGAATAAATTAAAGTTGGTTAACAGAGTTTCGGTTTTAACTCTTCATTAGTGAACTCAGGACATTTAGCCAAACTTCTCATTCCCAGTGGCTCCCAAACGGCTTTGGGTAAGAATATAACGGATAACTGATATCTCAATTGTAACTCAGCATGCCATATATCTTTATCATATGGCACTCTGAAGAGAAATGCTTAGGAAATAAAAAGGTACAATAAGGTGAAATATTTTCACTATTTCCAAAGCTGAGCCTGTAGACACACCAGTCGCTGAACAATCCTCTGGGGGTGGCCTTGGAGAATCTGAAGGTGAACAGGGAGGATTTCTCTTCTAAGCACAGCTCCATAAAGCACTGCATTATAACTGAGTTTATCTGTGACTATAAATAATTTCTTTCCCAACAGTTTTACCATGGCCCCTTGGAATGCTCAGAAATGTATCTGTCACTTTGTCTTGTACAATTTAAAGGAGTATATTATTTATAATGGTGTCTCAGCAGTAAAAATATAATCTGTACGTCAGGTATGTGCCACGCAGTGTGGCAGGTACTTCACACACATTATCTCAGGTAATCCTCACTGTGAGGAGGAGAGAATGACCTCCACTTTACAAGCAAAGAATCAGTCTGATGGCTGCTGAACTGCACAGCCAGGATTTAAACACACTCCGATCCCGAAGTCCATCCTCTTTTCCTCACACCAGAGCACCTCTCATTGGAAGCTCTGCGTTGTAGAACCAACTTCTACAGTGACAGATGTGGCTGGGTTTCAGGAGAGCCACCAAGCACTGAAAGGGCCCAAGCTGTCCCTGCAGCATTCACTTTGTGGATCCAAGAAACCACTGAAGAAGAAACTGGTGTTCTCGTTCTCAATTCTGACCTGGAGCCAGGGAGAGTCTGAATCTTGCTATCCGCTACCATTTCGGTAGCATTTCTTCAGGTATGTTCTATGGACTGAAGGAGTCTAAATTCGACAAAGCAAAGAAAGAGTTCTTCTTTGCCAGTGGTTTTATTTTTAATGTAGGTTTTCTCAGAGATGCAAAAAGATTCCTACATACTCCCAGAAGCCCAGGGAGCCTCAGAAGTTACCAGAAAGTAACCCTCCCATTTTTGTAATACCATGAACATCAATTGCAGAGCTTATCCCAGGTAATTATGTTTCCTTAAATCACTTTATTGAGCTCCAGATGCTAAATGCGATTTAGCATCCTAAAGCCTGGAGTTCTAATCTCGGCTTTTCTATTTCCAAGTTATATGGCCATGGCCTACTCAGAATCTCTCTAAAATTCAGTTTTTCGATATCCACAAAAATGGCTAAAATAAGGTCTATCTTGCAGAATGTCTGGACAATCTAAGAAATGTAATTTGCAGAAGGCACTCAATAAAAATAGTAGTTATCAAAGTATTAGTTTTCTTATTAATAACTACTACTCTGGTCTTTAACGCACAGAACTAGGCAATACCACCAGGCCAGTGAATCTGCCAGAGCCCAAGGAGATTGGAATAAAAGCCACATGAACCTCTCTGGGTAACCTATATTATTGAATTATGCTATTTAACAAAAAAGAAATAGTTACTAAAGGCAAACAGGTTTCCATAAAATATATATGTACACACACACATATATACAAGTCTGTCTAGAAGGTATCCAGCCATGTAATATGAAAAATAGAGACATTTACTGAAGAAGATACAAGATACAAGAAATACTGTACATAGAACAATGACGCCTCAGTCCCCTTCAAAGTAGGCACCTTGGGACCTCACACAGTTCTCCCAATTGCCAACAGCTTGCCCCATCGTATTTTCTTGAATCTCACTGACAGCCTGAAAACTCTTCCCTTTCAAAGAAGATTTAATTTTGGGAAAAGCTGGAAGTCACAAGGTGCCAAATCTGGGCTATAGGGGGGCTGAGTCACCTGGGTGACTTGATGTTTCACAAAAAACTCTGCACGAGATGTGATGCATGAGCGGATATGTTGTGATGAAGCTGCCAATCACCAGTGACCACAGCTGCAGCCTTCTGAATCACTGGAATAGTCCCCACAAAGGAATGTTCAAGCTTAATGCAAAATATGATGCATATTCATTGCTCTACTTGCTCAGTCATTTTGAATGTGACAGCCACACAGTACACATGCTCACTCAATGGTGTCTACCGTCCCCACTGGCTAGCAGAGTGAAGTCATCACTGTTCACGCATGTGCATTCCAGTCTATTTTCCTTGGCTGCCTGGTTACATCAATGCCATGCAAACCTTTCTCTCTATATTAATAATGACTGGGCTTTTTCCAGACAGAACTTGTATGTATGTATGTGTGTGTGTGTATGTATATATGTATATATACATGTACATCATACTGTCCTTTCACAGAGAAGGAAGGGCAACAGGAGAAGAGTTTAAAATTTTTCACAATAATATGATCCAAATAAACTGAAACCCACAAAGGTAAAGATCATTCCGAAAATCTATCACTCAGAATTCCTATTTATGGAGATTATTTGGCTCTATTTTTAAAAACTTAATTATTTAATATTATATCTATTCCAGAATTAGACTTTGATCTTCAATAACTCCTACATTCTATTTTTTTCTGCCTCTTTAATATCACTGATCTTATTCCCTTAAGAATTAGAAAGTCCACGCTTCGAGGTCTTTTACTGTGAACTTTAATCAGTCATCCACTGAGTTAACAAGTGCTTACCCTCCTTTGTCCTCTTTCCAACTAAATGCCTAGTAGGGTGAAAACTGAAGGAGGACTCGAGGTGTCAGAAAGCACAGATTTCAGCATAACAGAAACATTTACCATGAAGTACGGATTGGAACGGTATAAAATCTCTGCTCTCAGTACTGAAGAGAGTAAAGGTCAAGAACCACTAGCAGTTTCTCCAGCAGCCATTAGTCAGGAGTCCCCTGGGCGTGCAGAGTGGGGCCGGTCCAAATTTTGTGGTTCTGCAGGTGTGACGTATACCCAAGACTGTGAAGACCTTTTACCAAAAATATATATATATATTTAATTTATCATTTAATATCAGTTACATGTTAAATTAGTAATATTTTGGATATACTGGGTTAAATAATATATGGTTTAATCACTTTAGAAACTCTAAAGTTACTTAAGCTGCTTGCATTACATTTCAAATGAACAGTAGGTCAAGGTCCCACATTTCAAAGCCTTGGACAACACACTGGGAATTTTCCTGGCCTCTAATTATACTTTATAGGGACATGTACTTAATGACACATCTACTTTGCCCACTACACTCCAGAAGATATGTTTTCTTGTTTAATCTAGCATTTAATGTATCTGAATGTAAACTCATCACAACAGGTACTGTTAATTGTGCACGATCATACAGAACGTATTTGATGCTTGCCGGTACCTGATTTTTATCTCATTAGATTATCAATCTTCAGTTCTTTGAAAACTCTGCAATGTGATCTCTAAAGTGTTGTGTGTGCCTTCCGAAAGCACAGTCGTTCACCCACAGCCACGCCTGAACACAAGTGTCAAGGGCTTTCCATAATCCTCATAGCCTATTAAAACTAAAAGATTCCCAGAGGACCAGAAATATAATCCAACATTCATGTTATGTCCTGAAGCACAGCTGTATTTAAATTGATAAAATAAAATGTAACCTATTCTGCATCACACATCCACTGCGATGCTGATGGGAAATGCCTTAGACAATACATATGCGTCATTAAACTAAACACAGCCAGTATATTATGTTACCGCACCATTTGGAAACTCAGGCAAACAATCAGCCTAAATTTCTAAATGTCAAACCTACTGACAATACATTTTCATCTATTCTGTGTTCTACAGTTGCTCCTTGCACACTCCTCCTCAGGCATTCTTCTGAATAAACATACTTGATTAACAGAGTTTATAATTTTCCTAACATATAAAAGTGGTGAGAGAATGCACTGTACACTGAAGGAATTCTGCAGCCCCTTTATAAACTAGCAGCACACCTAAAAAACAATCACATGCTAAAACCTAATTCGCCCCCATTTTGTCATGGAGTTCCATGTAAAGACAATGTTTTCAATCATGTGATCTCTCCCAAATACACCTGCCTTGCTTGGTTCCAGTCAGACGAACTTTGTGAACAAAAATGCTGCCTGCCAGTCTGGGATCCATCCCTATCACGTGACATAAGCAAGGCTATGCTCAATGGACATTGGTTCGCTGACAAATGAAAGCCGTTGACATTAGAGAGAGATCTACCTGTTAACGAGCACATGGATTTAAATCTTCTAAGTCTGCAGATGCCCTTTAAGAGTTAACAGTTCTCCGCAGGCCAGCCCGTGAATGGAGTTAACTTGGCTACCTCAGCACTTCCCAACCTTTATCACATCATCCACAAATGTCCACGGAAATCGGTATTGTCTCAGGATAGCCATCACCAACCCCTGGCAAACCAGCTAAGAAGCTCTGGGCCCATTCACTTAGTGGGCTTCAAGTCTCAACGCTACCTCGAGCCAGGAGGTTGAAACAGAGACATGTAGCTGGTCGAAATAAAGCTGGAAGTTGCAGAGACACTTAATGCCCTCTCCCAGAGGGCCAAGTGCTGCTCAGCTTCTGACAACAGTCTTGTAGTTACGGTCAAGCTAAATGTAGAATCGGTAACCATTTACCGAATCTCCCAATCTTTAAGATATTGGCAATACTACTACACTGGCAAAAGAGAAAAAGAAAACACACATCAGCCTGTTCACGATATGTGTTGTGCCTTCAGATTTAAAATATCTTGGAGGACATGAAAATTACAAGCTACAGAGGCACTAGATTTATCTGGGCCCTTTCAACGGTGTGCCAGGAGAAACCTAAATTCATATAATAAAACTCAGTGCTTCCTACAGACACATAAATTTTATGTGCAGTTTTTTGGGGGGAATTTGTATTAAAACAAGCAGTATATTATGAATACAGTTCAAAAATCACAGGATTTAAAGTAAAACAAGAGGGCCAGAATAAACGTACTGTGTTCAGCAGGCTGCTTTCAACCGCACACCTGGAATTAGCAACCCTTTCTGACCGAAAGTATGAAAAGTAAGCTACCGGGCAACCCTCGGAGGAGACAAAAGAACCTCTTAGACGGCTCTGAATGAAATAAGATTTCCAAGGAATCTTCCATAGTTTGGAGTTCTTAACACCTCTGGTCACTTAAGATTGCTCATTCAAATATAATTTGCATTGTCAAAATGTTCTAGAAGGCTCCTGGAACACTGCATTTCAGCGATGCGGGCCTGAACAGAGGGCACCCCACTAACACAGCAATAGATTTGCCCATTCTCCATGAATAAACAGCTTTCTTGGAGTGTCCTGCGTTTGTTTACTGTTAATGAATAAAACATTAAATTGCTATTTGGAATGTAAAGCACTGTAGTTCTTGCAAATGGTAGAGTTATGGTGAGGTTGTTATTTATAGAATATAACTCATTATCACTATTCAAATATTGAAAAAGAATAGTTTGTGTTCAAAGATAAAACTGCCACAGGGGGACTATTGATATAGAAAATATGGCTGGAGAGATATGGGATGTATATTAAAATTTATATACTGAAAAGAAAAATGTATTTAACAGGTATATTTAATATTCCAGCAGCATCAACTGGAATTGTAAAAGTTATATTTGCTGACATTTCAATTAGAACCT
Source organism: Mormoops blainvillei (assembly GCA_004026545.1). Classification (NCBI taxonomy): domain Eukaryota; kingdom Metazoa; phylum Chordata; class Mammalia; order Chiroptera; family Mormoopidae; genus Mormoops; species Mormoops blainvillei. Next base: position 61,090 of record PVJD01000316.1, on the reverse strand, counting down.
TCTATTTTCAGTACCTTCAGTTCAATCTAAAAATTTTCTGCAGGTCCAAAAGTGATGTACTTTACAAGGTCTCAGTCTGCAAATTGCTGTTGTTGTTATTATTATTATTATTATTATTATTATTAATGTTCATTCAGCACATTGAACCTTACCAGAAAAAGACCAAGAGCAAATTTCGATGTTTTTCCTCACAGGACCATCAGATTTTAACATGAAGAAATTTATGTAGAAATTTAAGACAATGCTTTGCCAAATGAAGGCTGGGGGTTAAGAGTGTGCCATGGGTAGTTAAATAATAAAATGTGGAGTCAGGAATTAAACCCAAGGATTCTGACACCAGTCTGTGCTCTTAACTACTAAGTTTATTTCCTTTTCATTATCATAAGGAGATAGAAGTATTTTAATATGTAGTAATTTATATATTATATTAGTATATTATCTGCAATGAATATACTATTTTAAGTACCCATAATTTTAAAACAATGTTAGAAAGTGTTTATTCTTATAATCTATTCTGGTATCATACAACTCTTACTGTTATGATAGAATCATATCTAACTACATGTATAACTTAATGCTACTGTAACCGTATGTGTAATCCTTTGTGCAATTTTTGAAGTCTCCAATAAATTAAATTTTCAGTGGGCACAGCAGCATTCCAGGCCTGACTGAAGTTACTTAGCCTTCTGGGACCCAGTTTTTTCAAATACGAAGCAGTGATCATCACAGTGCCAAGGTCAAGGAAAGGCTGTGGGAATGAAATGAATGTATTATTTCATGCAAGTAAAGTGCTTAGCACAGTGCCCAGCACACCGGAAACACTCAGTAAATATTAATTATCGATAATGTTGTTAATCATTTTATCCACCCTAGTGTCCTTGTGATTGACATGAAGTTTGACACATTCAATAAATGAATAAGAACGTTAAGACTTTAACCGCCGCCCACCCCCCCCACCCCCCGCCATGCACATGCAAACACACCCTTTTTCTCCACAGGCATTGCTATCTCTCCAACATGACTTTGTTTCTCTACCTCACATACTATTCTCCATCCTTTTTCCTCGCGTTAAGGCCTCCTTTTCATCCCAATTTTGGCACCCTTTCTTCTTTTACGGGAAGTCTTTCCTTAAACTCGAAACTACTATACACCCCTTCTTATACTTTTTCACTGGGCTTTCTGCTTGTCCCTAATTATCAAAGAACTTAATACCGAGTTTTCTTAAGGTCATTTTACTTGCCTAACATCCCACTAGACTGCAAAACTCTGTGAGGTAGACACTGTCTTTTACCACGGTCAAGTACAGAACATGAGATGTTCAATAAACATTTGTCAAATGAATGAACAAATACGTATTTCTATTCTAGTCACTTTTCCATAATTCTCATCTTTCTTATCAAATGAAATATGGGATTGAGAATTTGGTTGAATTTTAGAAATAAGCAAAAAAGAAAGAAGACAGACAAACCAGTTTTTATTCTACCAAAAAATCTTGGACAAGTTCTTCCCTAATGATAGCCAAATGACCATTAACATGTGCAAAAGGTATGCATCAACATTAGTCATTAGGAAAATGTAAATTAAAGCCCCCATGAGACACCAACACATAGCCATGGGGATGGCAAAAAAAGAAAGCAAGAAAATACGTAGAGGGCATCAACACGGGGCATCTGCAACTTTCATGTGCGACTGATAAACATCTAAATTAGTACAGTCGCTTTAAAACTGTTTGACAGTGTCTCCTAAAATGAAAATACATCCCTCAAGTCTCAGCATTTTTACTTCTAGGAATATGGTACAAGGAAATATGACACACTGTGCACCAAAAGCCACTTACACAGAACTTTCACAGTTGCTAAATATTAGAAACAACAGAAATGCCCATCAACAATAAGATGGACAAATAACTCTGTGGAAGCTTTTTGATAAATTCCTACAGTGAAATATTATACAGCAATAAAAAAGAACAATATGAATGAATCTCAAAAACATGATGTTCAAAGACAAAAACCAGACAAGAGTACCTGTGGTCCTCCTGTGGTGCAGAGGGACAGAAAGTCGTCCACAGTGAGGGAGGTGACACAGTAGTTGACTCTTTTGTGAGGGGCTGCTGGGAATGTTTTATGACTTAGTCTGAGTGGTCACTGAGTGCGTATGTTCTCTTTGTGGGAGCTCATCTATTTGTACATTTGTAATATGTGCACTTTCTGCATGTGAACTGCATGCTGGTGAAAAAGTGAACTGAAAATAGCTGAGTAAATAAATGCCCTTAACCTAAAAAAAATACGTCAACACTGATGATTCAAAAACTCCAGGAGCTCTGAAATCCTCTGAACCTGACTAGTCACTTGATTCCACTTGAGATCGTGTCTTGATTTTATTTCTAACTCTTCTCTTTATTGGGAAACTCTATTTTAATCTATTTGCTAAATACACTATACATACACAGGTTTACGACTGACATAAAAAAATGATGGAACAGCAAAAATGGGATTATTACGTTTTTCTTATAAATAGAAGATAAAGAAGGAAAGAGTTTCTCCTGAGGTAAGCTAGCAACTATCTAAAGAGCTGGAAATGATAAACGCATACATATTTATAGTCATATTTACACACATATCTCAAACAAATCATCTGCGTGGAACTTAGAGTAATCAGCTGAAGAGCAGTGAAAGACGTGGAAAAGCAGAGGCCCTGGCATGTCAACAACTGTCCGTGCTCCCCCCTCCACGGAGAAACAAGGAGTGGACACGAGAGCATCAGGGAAGCCAGTTCCAGGGCTGTCACCCAGGGGCACTGCTGACTGCTACAGACTGGAAGGGTCTGGGGTGAGGCGGTGCAAGGGGGTGGAGGGGGGTAGGTGCACTGCATTTTTTGCACACCAGCTCTGTGCTATCTTCCGATCACTGTCATAGGAGAATGTGAGAAATTAGGGTTGGAACAACCAAGGCCATGAGAAAACTTTTAAAAGTCTACATATGTTTAAATTTTTAAAAAAGCATAAAGGCAACATCCTCAATAAGTGGAACTTCAGGGGCAGTTTACCTATTTTAAATTAGTAATTTTGCTACGACACAACGAATTCTTCATTTTCAAACCCTTGCTCACTAGAAATTTTTCAGGATCTCCCTGCCTCTCCAGTCCCTCCCCACTGTTATTCTGCTTTCTTATGCATAATACATGGCTAATTATCTCCAGCAAAAGTGAATTAAGGGGCAGAAATGCCCTAAGGGGAAGCTCACCACTGTTGAAAAGGTGTATGCAAAATAAATCCACACATAATTTCAGCAACACAAAATCACCTTTGGGAATGGGTCACTGTTCAAAATGTTCACAAAAGTAGTTTTCACCAGACATCTCACTTCTGTTTCACTGGAAATTATGTTTATCTTCAGAACATTCAAATATTGAGGCAACATCCTGGTCTTATCATATGTGATTCACTAAGACCTATTACTTTGAAAAGGCATTTATCATGTTTTTATTTTTGACTGGTAAAAACAAACAATGTCAGGCATGCTTTATTCACCTAATAGAAATTACAAAAAGGGTACATATTTTTATTCTCATTCTATTACTTCTCCATATGGTGGCTATAAAGTAATTGAATTTAATTCTATTTCACTGTAACTCTTTTTGGATAACAAATATATTCATCATAAATCAGTACAATTATTATAGAACTATCATGGAAAGAAAGAAGTTTCCATTTACGTGGTTCATATTGAAAATTAGATTTCTCTGTCAAGAAGCTTACTCATAATAGGTCTTTTTAAGTTACATGTCCCTTGCAATCAAAGAACTGTATGTTTAAATAAAAGTGGGAAAAAGATCAATATATAACTTTGCAACTCTTCTTGTAATTAGACTGCGAAATAAAATTTCTCTTTTATAGGAAATTTATTTTTCTTGTGGAAAATGCTTCCAATTTTAAGAAGATAAAATATACTCATCTACTCCTTTGTTCCACAACAGAAGCAAAACAGAACTGTCCAGACTGCAAGCCACACTGACCCCCCCTGGTGTTTTCTTTCAGCTCCCTCTGTAAGAGTGACATAAACTCCATCTACGGCCCCTGTACCCATCTGCTCTCATCGCTCCGCGTCATGGCCTGCGCCTTAAATATAAGTGTCAGGCAGTCATAAAATCTCAACAATTCCATACTCTTTGGGGATCAAACATAAAATGACATTCTGTTGAGTGGGAAATCCCAGGGCCTGTGGCCATGTCCTAATGGGTTTGACATGCTGCAAAAGAAGAGTGCAGCCCGCCTTTAAAACAAGGTCATTCTTACATGGCATTTGGTTGTAAAGGAGACTACAATCCTCACATTTACATTCACTGAAATATCTATTCATGAGTATATATAGTTCAAGAAGCAATTTCAGAAATTGTATTTAATAACTTCTTTAATTGCATAGTACTCACGGACCAAAGCAGCCTCTATAAAGTCAAAGAAATGCAGAAAAGGTCCGCAGTCTAAGCCAGTGCTGCATTCAAGGACTTTGCACTCCCAGGCAGCCCGTCACCACTCTGCAGAAGAAGGTAGGTGGGCTCCCTAACAACTACAGGGTCAACCCTCCAAAGATGGCAGCGGCACTCAACAGGGACCAAAGGCATCCCACTCAAGTTCTTACAGATGCAATGATCCAGAATGCACTCCAATTTCTAAGGAAGTCAGTGTTGTAGCCAGAAAGAGCATAAATGAAAACTCAAGACACGTGTTTTCTGAGATTTATACTCAGGTAGAAATAACAGTAGGGAGAGGAGGTTAACAAGTGTTTAGACTCTTCCATCAAAATATGGAATGGGAAGGAGATTTTAAAGCCTGCCACTTGCTTTGCAATTGTGAAGACAGACGACTGACAAATCTCATGGTTTTTCATTACTGTCAGGGACCAGAACTCTTCTGGTCTGCTGTTACACAGGTGTGTCAAACAAACCCTTTCCTGGAGAATGGTAGTTTCAGGTAGAGGACATGCAGGGGAAAAGGAGGCATGGAAAGAAAAAGCATTTTGAATAAAACTAAAAAAAAAAAAAAAAAAGAAATGAAAAAACAGGTGGTGTCATGCATAAAATGAGATTAATTTCTTACCAATGAGTTCATAAAAATTGCTACTCATATTTGAATGATTAGGCATTTGACTTGATAGCATACTCACACTCTTCTTTTCAAGAATAAAAAAGAAATGACTTAATATAATAAATCCTATTCCATTAAAAGTACTTCAGTTTAAGGCAATAAGGGTCATGGAAGTTGACAGTTGATAATTTCATGTCTCTAAAAAACTTCCAATAGAAGAGGCTACAAACAGGACATAATGTTCTTGAGATAGTGATACAGGAGATTCTGTTGAATGAATGCCTGGAGCGAGCAGGGTGGGAGAAAGAGAGGGAAGGGGGAAGGTGGGAAGGGAGGGAGGGAAGAAGGAAAGAAAATACAACAGAAACATGAGCTTTGGTGAAAATTCAGAGAAGTGTGGGGGCTCACTAACACAGGCATGTACGAGCTGTGCTCATCTCTTCACAATCCCATACTAGACTTTTGTAGCTTGAAATGCATCATGGTCTGGGAATTTTTATCAAGGAAATCAGCAAATGCAACAAATCCAGGCTTTTTATTCAGAAAGCTGTTTATTGCTCTGCCACTGGGTATATCTAAATTATAATGCTCGGTGTCAGTCTCCAACCAATAAAACAGAACTACCTCAAAAGATTTATATGAAAATCAAATACAATAATGCAAGAGTAGCTAGTAGACATACGAGAAGTTCACATAGCTATGACTATTACTTTCAAGAATTAGCCATCAAGCAGAAACCAACCTCAAAGAGTTTCACAAATAATGAGGTCTGCTTAAAGGCAGCCCTCGCAAGGTCACAGGATTCAAAAGGCTGAACTATGTAGCAGCCAGATTAGTAGCGGAGTCTAGAAACAAAAAAAACAAAAACAAACAAGCACACAAAAAGGTAGTCGTGGTCAACAGGAGGCTAGCAAACATACAAACCTGACAGTTAAACCAGCACACAACGAAAAGTCAATTTAGTGGCACTCATTCCAAGCCCTTACATGAAACCAACCTGCCTTAAATCTGATGTTTTTCTGTCTTCTTAGGTATTTTAAATATACCGTCACGATGTAAGAAATGCCAATAACAAAGTACTAGAAATAAGACACTAGGAACATCACAGTATTAAAAAACGACCTCGCTCTCAATCAACAGCACAATAGGTACGACCCAAATGTCAAGTCTACGTAGAAAAAGGTCCATCAGAAGACCTGGAGGAATGAAACCGTCACATACCACACTGGTGCCACTCACTACAAAAAGAATTTCAGAAAAACAATATAATTTATTGCTTGTATATATTTCTATTTGCAAAGCAAAATTATCCCTCGGCTAGCTAAATAACTAAACATACGTCCATCTGCACACAAACAAAGCGCTCTCTTACAGACTCAATGGACATCCTTCGCTCTCGTACTTAAACAGCCGCCAGTCGGCACAGCCTCTCTGTGCCTCCCCTCTTCTACTAGATGACATTTTCCACGTTCTGTTCCTTTTCACTTCAGATCTGTTCCCCTTACACACTTTTTCAGCTTTGCACTTTTGTTCTCATCTCCTTAACGTGGTCCCACAAGAGGTCTTCCAAAAGTAGAAAAGGCAGTGGTACAGAGAAAAGGAGGTGGGGAGTAATTCTAAAACGCCCCATCAACCCACACCCGAATGCAGTTAACAGCCACCGCTGACCACTCACAGTCCCCCCAAGACACACATAACTTATTGGCCCTCTTTCTCAAAGATGTACAGGAAAGCCTTACATTGTGAAAGGAAAAGAATCAGATGATGAATTTGTTTTTGTCTTGCCGAACCTACCACTAATCTAAATGTAAACATTATATATAAAAAAAAATTAAAATAGAAAAAAAAACCTTTCAAAGATGTTGAAAATTATAAGTATCCCAGCTATCCACTGGAATATAAATAACTTGGAGAAGTATTTCTCAACTTTGTCTGTATATTAGAATTCTTAGGAGCTTTTAAAACTCCCTCTAAGCCCTGGCTGGTATAGCTCAGTGGATTGAGTGCTAGCCTGTGAACCAAAGTGTTGCTAGTTCGATTTCCAGTCAGGGCACATGCATGGGCTGCAGGCCAGGTCCCCAGTAATGCGTGCACGAGAGGCAACCACACATTGATGTTTCCTTCCCTCTTTCTCTGTCTCTTCCCCTCTCTCTAAAAATAAATAAATAAACTCTAAAAAAAGTTTTGTAATAAAAATAAATACAACTCCATCTGAGCCATCTGAATCCCTGAGCAATGACAAGAAAACCTCTGGGGATGGTACATAAGCACCAGAAGGTTCTTCAGTCACCTAGGTTGTTCCAGTGCGCAGCCAGGGCTGAGAACCACTGCTCTAGACCCCATGGTTCTTACTCCTTGTTCTATACCAGTGATTCTCAACCTTAACTTCACAGTACTCCCAGATTCCCTTTGGAAGCTTTTAAACCTACAGACACCCAGCCCCTCCCTTCATCAACTAACTCAGAATCTCTGCAAACAGGGCTCGGGAATGAAAACGCTTTCTCGCCAGTTACTCTCCTGACGCAATGGTTGACTACGAGTGCTCTTCAACTACAGATCTGCACTTATGTTTTCAGAACTCTTTACTGTAACTTTCTCTATTTTGTAGTTCACTTTTGTACCATTTTTAGTAGTATTAACCCTTAAGGAGCCTGAAAATTACTAAAATGCTTGCTTCGCGACTTGGAGAAGAGAAGCTCAGGACTCTTATTTATTGGCATGAGTATGAGTATCCCAGGGCTTCTGTAACAAAGCACCACAACTTACAACAGCAGGTCTCGTCCCCTCACAGCTCTGGCGGTTCGAAGTCCAAAATCAGGCGTCAGTAGAGCCATGCTCTAAGGGCCGCAAAGGAGAACGTGCTCCATGCTTTCCCTTACTTTCTAGTGTTGCCAACAATCCTTGGCATTTCTTGCCTTGAAGACACATCCCTTCAATCTTCTCCTCCATCGTTACACGATGTTCTCCCTGGGTGTCTGTCTCTTCTCTTAAAAGGACAACAGGCCTTTAGGGCCCACCCCACTCCAGTATGACCTCAGCTTAACCAATTATATCTTCGACAACTCTATTTCCAAATAAGGTCACCTTCTGAGCTTCCATGAAGGACATGGATTTTAGGGGGACACCATTAACCTAGCACAACAGGAAAGGGGAAAAAATAAAAAACAGCAACTATAGTCAGAAGCATCAGGTATTGATTGTGAACAAGTAGTAGAATAGTCAAGTTTTTTGGGACCTCAAAGACAATGAAGGAGCATGTGAAAAACAGAGCTAGGGTTAAGGGTGGCCCTAAAAGATAACCTGAAAAGAGATTCCAAGCCCTAACAGTTTGTCACCACCAGTGCAACTGAATCTCTATTCCAACATCCAGACTCTGAAAAATCAAGTTGCCTGTGTATTTTAACTTTCAGATCCATATATGTGCCGTCAGAGTTAAAACAATACTCCTAAAAGTTCATATGAAAACTCAAGCAATTCTCAAAGATACATTTTCACATGTAGGGTTATAATTGTAGAACCATAATCTAATGGGGGGGGGGGACATTATAGGAAACATGCTTTGTAGAATTAACCACCTCTAACAAGCGCATATTTGAGGGAATCATATTTCAGGGAAAATACTTTCTGAAGTCCAACTTCGCATACCCAGCAAAATAATAAATGTTCCATGATTTAGCGTACTGGTTATCTACCAAATGGTTTACATATTTAATTAATCTCACAAGCTATAGCTAGCACAGAATTTTTGTTTCCAATAACCAAATAAGAGTATATGAATCATTTTGCCACTCAAACACTTCTCTGTGATACTCTAAAAGCCCGACGATAATAGCAGCATCACTGATTACAGACGAGAGAGAACACATAAATACATGCAATGCCAAAACTTTTTGACCAAAATCATAACTCCATAGGCACAAACTAGTCCCAATATAGTTCATCTTCTGTGGCCTTAAGTATCCTATAAATAAGTTTTCTTCATCTAAACGCTATATTAAGGGGGATGGGTATAATCATGTTTTGTAGCCAAATTTTGTTTTAATGAATGAAAATGCAATAAGGAAGAAAAAAGAAAACATCTCTAAAACATCAAAAATTAGGAGGAATTCCAAGTAATCAAATAGATCTTTATCAATTACATTGTTTCGTTTTCAACTGACTTCAAATATTCAAAACTCTACAGAAAACAGCACCCACCTCCTCTCTGACACTTGTTAAATTTTAATAACTCACTGTATTCTTAACTACATTAAGATCTAAACATAAATAAAGCAGAGGAAACCTCTCTGTATAACACAGCTCAGAGAGGAAACAATCTCTTCTATTTACTAGTCTGACATTTAATTTGATGTCTTACAAACCCTTTCGGGTAACAATTTGTGTATACTAGAGTTTAAGGCAAGCGAAGTCCTTTGGGCATTTAAAATACCCTAGAAGTCATGACAAACTCACACAAACTGAAAACGCAAGGGGGCTCTATCTCTGTTGCTTGCCTCGTTTGACAGCAGTGGTTTAAAGTACAGGTGAGGAAAAAAAACCTTCAATTTGGCTGTAATACTTGGAAAGAAGCTTAAAGCGGTTTAATAACTGCAGTCAGATTAAACCACACTTCTTTAAAAAAAAAAATCAAAGGTAGCAAAAGGAAGTGCCTTTATGCAAATGCCATTCCTTCCCAGTTACTACTATTTTCCAATTAAAGAAATCTTTGTTGCTAATCCCACTCAGATGAAGTGTCTAAATATATGTGATGCCCATTTATTGTTGTGTCTTCAAAGTGATTCTGAAGGTTCATAATAATGCTAGTAATTGGTTATGAACATTACTAAAGTTACACATGCTGGACATTTTGGTTTTTTCATAGTTTAAAATATCAGTGAATAGTCTAAATAGGTGCAAAGGTCTGGTACTTCATTGCCATAGGCCTATCGAGCCCATAGTAATAATTTATTAACATATAATTGAGCTTGAAAGATACACAAGGGAATACAGATACGAAGATTATGTTCTGCCTTTTTATAAATAGTCATTATCATAAATACAAAATAATATATACTATATCATCAATCAATAGAGCAAAATGGAATGCATTAGACTGACCTGAAGAGTAACCGAATGACTGCAAATTTAGCTAAATGAAGAGACCAAGTAGATATATCAGGCATCTAATTTGATTACAGCCATATATAATCACTCCTTTACAGCCCCTATGATAGAAATATTATCTGGAAAAATATAATCATTACTTCCTTAACTTAGATTTGCTAAAAATTGTCCAATAATGCAGCAGAATTTTGGGTGCCCTTACTTACAACTTGACTTTATTAATAATTACAATTTATGACAATTGAAATATATCTACAACTGTCAATTTCATATATTTTTATAAAATTACTATAAATGATTGCACACAGATTATAAATGCAACCCATGAAAAAATCATCTTTGCTTTAAGACTCTGAGGAAATAAAAAGATTTCTATCTATATTAGAGGAAAATCCGGTTTAAAAGAATCGGCCCACAGTTCAACAACCAAAATACACATGTAAAAAAGAAAAGGCAGAAGAGAAAAGAAAGTCAGTTATTTTAATTCAAAAAAAGTGAAGGATTTGCACATCAACTTCTTTTTAAGTTTCACCCTTCTCTAATAAAACTTTACATTATGCCTCTTGAAGCTTAAATTATACAGTGATTAAAAATCACCTTAAAGTGTACACTTAAAAAATGGCTGAAAAGTCAATTTTGTGTCATATATATTTTACCAAATTAAAAAATGAAGATGAAGTGATATTTACATTTCTATTTATAAAGTAAGAAAGCAATGGTGTTTATCTTTGTAATGGACATATGTATGCACCTATTTCAAAGTTAGAGACAGTTATGAGAAAATATAAGGATTAAACTCTACTGTTGCTCTTTGAAGACAGGAATCAGGTCATCTCTGAGTTTCCATTATTTAGAAAAATACTTTGTACAGTGAGAAAAACTACAACTTTGTCAAACAAATATGTAAAAAAAGGTTTAAATGATAAATTTTACGTTATGTGTATTTTATTACAACAAAAATAAATCATCTGACCTGGAATCAAATATCGGTATTATTCATCTTGATTTCAATCCAGTTGACTCTGAACCTCACTTCTAATCACCTGTAATTTGTGCCTGGAACATGGTTACATCAATTTTTAAATTTTCTAACCACTCTAATCTCAGACCTCTGGGAGGTCAAAAGGTAAGGAAAGATGGGACCCCTGTGTGCACCACGTTGGTCAGCTTGTCCCACAAGGAAGTCATGTGCCTCTGAAACTTCGGGTTCTTTCCTGTGTGAATATAGAAGTGTCAGGGGCCTGCCTTTGGTTTTAGGCAGGAAATGGTGCCACTGAAGTGCAAATTCACACGGAGAAGTTGCAGGCCTGAGGCTGCACGACAGCAGGACCAGCAAGTCAGACAGTGCTTTTGTTAAAAATAAAAAAAGAGCAATGAAAAAGAGACGCAGGATTAGTCTGATGAAAAATACAAATCAACTGCGCGTCAATAAACCTAAAGGATACGCCACTTTACAATTCACCGAACTTCCGAAGAAAGCTGAAGGCACTGAAAACCCAATGTATATTCCCTTCCACACTTCCACGTGTGTCTTCCTAATCTCCTTCTTCTTATTTACTTTTTTCCCTCTTTAGTACTCACACTTTCCTCCCTTTTGTTTTTTCTAATCTAATGATACATCTTAAGTATATTCCCTTACTCCTTTCTGTCTATTCACCGAATATGATGACATTTTGTCTTGGGGGGAAAGAGTGTCAGTAAATACTGAGATCTGCCCTACAAATTAGGTAAAAAAGAGAGCAAGCTAAGGAGAAAGACTCCATGTAGCTTTGCCCTAATAGTAAAACTCAAGATAAAGATCCCCTAAGGCTATTTTTAAATGCTCATAAAACAAAAACAGTGGTTTCCAATTCTATATTTGGTGGCTGGGGCTTCAGATAGAAATGAGTTTAATACAAATGTTACACTAAGTCAAATAATCACTAATTAGATCTATAAGCAGGATATTTTCTAAAGGTATTTTTAACTTCAAAGACTTTAAAATTTTCCTATAAGTATTTTCAACTGTGGGCATACAAATTCATCATATAAAAAGTCAGTAAGTAGCATTAAAGAGTTTTTCTCTAAATCAGTTCTCATGATGTGTGCTTTATTATAAATATACAACTAATTTCAGAAAATTACAAAATGTGACCGTCAGGTTCAATCAGAAACTGAGTATGCCTCAACAAGTTCATTTCCATCTCTGGAAAAGAACTAACAAAAGGTGACATATACGTCACATCAATAAACTGCCGCTTTAAAACAAATACCCACTGTCTCCACGGATAGGAAGTGATAAAAAACGGCCTTACTCGTGCATTGCCTCCAACAATACCAACTACCAGGACCCCACTGAAAGGCCCGTGCGTGTCAAGCTTGAAAATAGTTAATAGTCTTTGACCCAGTAATAACATTTCTTAATTCATTCTACAAAAAGAAAAGGAAAGAAAAAAATTATAAGTATAAAAAACTCATTTAAACCCCATTTGTAACCTAAAAGCTAGAAACAGTTCACCACAAGAAAATGGCCAATTTCATAATGGTAAAACAACATAATGGACTATTAGGCTGCCATTATAAACTGCATTTAAGAAAAATGGGGAGGAAAGCAATATTAAGTAAAAATGACCTGCATACGAGGAAGCAGTAGCAAAAGACACAAAAACATTCGTTGAATAAGTGTGTGTGGTGGTTTGAGTAAGACTTTTTTCCCTCTATCTCAATCTGCATTACTGACATAACTTCATAATGTTTCTATAATAGAATAAACAATAAAATATTCAGAAAATAATCATAAAATCAGCAATCATGTGGTTTATTTTTAATAAAATTAAGACCACAGTGAGATACCACTTCACACCAGTCAGAATGGCCATCATAAACAAATCAACAAGCAACAACTGCTGGCGAGGATCTGGAGAAAAGGGAACCCTATAACACTTTGGTGGGAATGCAGGCTGGCGCACCCACAGTGGAAAACAGTATGGAATTTCCTCAAAAAACTAAAAATGGATCTTCCTTTTGACCCAGCAATTCCACTGCTGGGATTATACCCTAAGAATCCTGAAACACCAATTCAAAAGAACCTATGCACCCCAATGTTCATAGAAGTGCAATTTACAATAGCGAAGTGCTAGAAGCAACCTAAGTGCCCAAGAGTAAATGAGTGGATCAAAAAGCTGTGGTACATTTACCCAATGGAATACTACCCAGCAGAAAGGAAGATGGAGCTACTACCCTTCGCAACAGCAGGGATGGAACTGGAGAGCATTATGCTAAGTGAAATAAGCCAAGTGGTGAAAGACAAATACCATAATGATCTCACCTATAAGTGGAACTTAATCAACAAAATAAACAAGTAAGCAAAATATAACTGGCAACACTGAAATAAAAACAAATTGACAGTAACCAGAGGGGAGGTGCGAGGGTCATCAAGGAACATGCATAAAGGACCCATGGACAAAGCCAAATGGGGGAAGGATTGAGTGTGGGAGGTGGGCGTGGGTAGAGCTGGGGAAAGTGATGGTAGGAAAATGTTGGCAAAAAAAATAAATAAATAGATGGGGGAGGCTAAGAATAGTATAGGAAATTAAGAAGCCAAAGAACTGATATGTACAGCCCACGGACATGAACTAAGAGGTGTGGGGATGAGATTGGATGGGGTGTAGGGCAGAGGAGACAAAGGGGGGAAAAATGGGACAACTGTAATAGCATACTCAATAAAATATACCAAAAAAAAAAACTAGACACACTATATATTGTTTATATTTCCTGATATTTTAAATATTAATATTAATAAACAGATTTCAAATGGCAATGCTTATTGAAAAATTATAAAATTAATAGGATTTAATAATATTAATGATTAATAATAAATAATATTTATCAATCAAGATTAATAAAGATTAATAGTCACTCCTAGTATTTGTCTTTATTAATAAATAATACAATAAACATGACCCTTATGGGGCAAATGCTTCAAGATTTAAAATGTTCAATCAGTTTTCTATGTTAACAGAATTTTAAAAAGCATTTTACTAAGTGCTGCAGAGAATTACAGTAAAAGGAAGAAAGATAAAAGCATCATACCATTATAAGAGAAATATAATGAAAAAAAGAAAAATAATTAAACAGCATTTTCAAAATATCTTAAAAGGGACATACAAGACCAATTACAAAAGGACACGCATGACCAACAACAAAACTCCAAAAAATACCAACAATAACATATGATATATAAAAAAGTTTGCAATTATCACTTCTCTTATTATTATTATTAATAGTTAACATTTGGGGGGTGGGAGGATGGGCAAAATAGGTGAAGGGAACTAAGAAGTACAAACTGCCATTAACGTAGTAAGTCACAGAGATGTAGTATCATAAGAAGTACGGCAATGCTTCCTAAATTATTGTGGTGATCGGTTCGTACGGTACATAAATGTCTAATCACTATACTGTGCACTAAAACTAACATAATATTGAGTCAGCTACAATTTTAAAATAAATTTTTAAAAACAGCTAATATTCACACACTAATATATCTAGACACCCTGCCAGATGTTTTATATAGTTATCATTTCACATTCAGTACAAAACTATCAACTAGACAATTTTAGTAACTGCATTTTATAGATGAGAAAACCGAAGGTCAAGCTCGAAATCTCCCTTGTCCAAAGCTTTATGGGGACTGTGCGATCCATAATAAATGGTGGGACTTGGACTTGAACCAAGTACTGATCCTTTATTACATACTTTCTCCAAAGACTTTAGAAAATAAATATTTATAAACCATATAAAACCAGTGCTTTTATATATATTTCTTTATGTAGTCTCACAAGATTTGCTTTTCCTCAGTTGTTTTTATCTGTTCCGGAAATGGAAGAATTGCTCAACTACATGACAAGAAAATTTGTCATGATTGGTCAACCTTATTTTCAACATATTTCCTATGAAATGTTTCCAACTAGATATTTTATCTTTAAGGTCATAAAATTAATACAGACATGTTTCCTGATCCATTTACTCTTTATGTCCAACTAGCTACACCAGGAATAATTTGCCAGAATATACTGGATCGGATATGTTTTCACTTTCTTCTTTGGTGTCTAAGTCACTTGTGATTTCTAAGGTAAGTATTGTGCACCTGAGAAGATACATTTGATGAGAACCCTGAGAAGGAATTTATTTGTTGAGATGATTAACAAAAGGTCAACAAAAGGTTCAAATTTTATAAATAATAAAAGCCTAGTGGCCCATTTGCTGATGAGTTTCTCACATAATCTATATACCAGGAAGAATCTCAGACTGAAAACTTAGGTCCCCGCGCTACGCTCTGCTTGTTTCTGACATCTGAGTCAATTAATGGAGGGAAACCCTGGCTTTGTCTTTCTACCAATGCACTGAACTTGCCAGACCCATCGCAACTGCACACTTTAGATACCTCATGTACATAGTACAAACCTAACTGGGAACCTGGGTGGGAACTTTCTCTATAAAAGACAGCCTCCCCTTTGTCTCGGTGGACTACAATTTAGGTTGCTACCTGAATCTGTGTGTCCCCCCAGCTGCAGCTCAAGTAAATGCTTCTAATTCTGTATTACAGTCTAAGATTAATTTTGTTTTGCAGTATTTAGGAAGGTTGATGGGCTGGTTTGGGCATCTTGTGCACCCAGTGTTACTCTTACTGTTTGTCCTTGCATATTTTTCTAAGCATGTCTTATTCTACACAGAAAGTAAGTCTCGGCCTCTAGAAAGAGGCTGCAATTAATCAGCTCCTGTGCAGTTAGCTCCCTTCCTAAATAAAATGACTGCTTTCCTATGTGAGTTAAGTTCTGTAACAATCTCCCAATAGCATGACTTACTAAATCTTCCCTCTAGTATAGACGACAGTGAGGTGCAGAACTAGGGCCCAGTCAGTGTGAGGCAGTGGGAGAGAAGCGAGGGAAGGAAAGAGAGTGGCTACTGCAGGGTCACCCACGGATGAGTCTGAGTTATTTGAAATTCTTCATTTTCTTACTAGCAGTTGTGAATTTTATCTATATAACTCCACAATACATGTTTTTATATTACATTTAAAATGTTTTAAGTCATCATCTGTTTTGCATTACCTGAGTAAATTGATGGTCAAACATAAACAGTCAGGATGCTCGCCAAGATTCCCACACCTGGGACTAGAATGCAGCTGAGCCAGGGCTGAACAGTGGGGGCGGGGTACATTTTGCTTGGCGGTGGAGAGCTCACTGGCAAAGAGTAAACAAAGGAGAAGATGACCAACAACAGAGTCCACTGAATATGGAAGGTCCACTTCTTGGAACAAAGCAGAAAAGAATAAGGAAAGGACCACTGAAGAAAGGTGGGCAAAGTGGGCAGTGCTCTGCCCAGCACTGTGTGGTTTCCCTCCTATGGTCCTGCCTCTCTGTTTCTCTGTCCCCGCCAGGTTGTATCTTTACCCATATCTGTTTCGGGTCCTGTGAAATGGCAACACCTTTCTTCAACAAAGGAATATCTCATCTTACCCTAAGATGGGTTTTAGGAAAATTTTAAATACCTACATATGGAAGCGACAAAAAAAAAAAAAAAATTCTGAACAGCTCTAGTGTTCCAGAACAAAACCTGGCTGTCATTTGCTGACCTCCCATACCCTCCCTGACTCTGGCCCACTTCCAGTCAATATAATTTATAGAGAAAGTGATTGTAGTCTATAGATAGTATTCAAGCCACTTAACATCACATAGTAGAAGCTTATGGCAGACCATAAAGAAAACATTTATATGCTAATGCAGACCACAAAAGCAGCACTTTGCCATAGCTCTCTGTCTCTTTTACTTAAGGGTAACATTTAAGCTAACAGTGCTGAAGGCTTTGCAAGATTTATCTCATAAAAATCACACGTTTGGATACAGGTATTCTTCCTATACCGCTTTACAAATGAGGAAATTTTAACTTCACAGTAAAGACCCTGCCTAACAACACAGAGATGAAAGCAAGTGATTAAGGTAGGACTCAGCTTCAAGTTCTCCGATTTCAAACTGAATTTTGAACCACTACAATATACTGTAAATTGTTAAAATCTACTTTCTAACATTTTTAACATCTGAAAGGGACCATATGTAATAAAAAGGAGGAGGAGGAGGGGGGAGGAAGAAGAATTGTATATCAATATGTACAAGGCATTATGCTATACCCTGGAACTACAAAGATTAGGTTAAACAGTTCTTGTCTTCATGAGTTCACAGACAATGCACCCTTGCTTCTACATGGAAACCTTCCTTTGTCCACCAATCCGCATCCTTTATGCTCCTTTGAAATTCTGTCTCACTTCCTCCATACTGCCTTCCTTAACTAATTCCCCCTATGCATTTACTCAATCAGTCTAGCTATGTATTTGATATTGTATGTGATTTAAATTTCATTCCTGGAATTTCTTTTGTTCCAATGGCTTTGTGCATTAAATTTACATTCAACAAATACAGAGATGGTGTCTTCTACTTCATTCTGAACGACCAGTTGTGCCAACAATACACTGTATGTTGAATACCAAGTATACAACTGAGTTTGATGGGAGAAAATCCCAGGTACAGAGAATTGGATAAATCTTAATTCTAGGTTTATGAGAAACTATCAGCATAGGTCTCTTTTATTTAGAGTATGTGTATGTTACTAGTAATAATTAATTTCTGTGTGAGGCACAAAAGTTTTCATTATTTGACTAATAAAAATAATCAAGTTAATTTAAATCATTACTATGAAAGAGATGTGATCTTTTACCAAGGCAAAATTTATGAATTTTTATGTATGTTCTTAATATGCTACGTGTTAGGTCACAGATAACTCTCCTTTCATATATAAAGAGTATATTACAAAACAATAAAATAAAATACTTAACAGAACATAAACCTATCACTTCATATTTGTGATCTGTTCTTTCATAGTCACAGCAAAAGATCAAGTGGCACTTTATTTATGTTAGTTAATGAAGTAAACTAAAATATTTACACAGTCACTGGCAAAAAACAATATTCAACTTGCCAGGTTAAGAGTTTTCCATGTTTCGATAAAACATTAAAAAGATTTTTTAAAAAGCATTTCAAAGATTAAATCACCGAACTGGTAATTCATGATTCCACGTGATCCTTTCCCAATGAGTGCATATCTTCTTAAAACCATGTGTGTGCTTTTAAATTTTCACTCAGTTACACATACATACAGGATGGGGTAAAGGTAGGTTTACAGTTGTTCATATAGAAAATAATGCAGTTATTAAATAATAACACAAGAATAAACTCTGTTTCTTGTACTCACAACTATAAACCTACTTTTGCCCTACCCTATATTTCAAGGGATAAACAGGCTACTTAAAATGTTGGGCAAAGCAAAAAAATTCTTTCTCTTTCTCTTTCTAGTCATTATTTTAGGCAAATAGTTGGGAACAATCCCCTTCAGGAACTATTTTGAAGAAATCTTTTTACTGAGGCAGGAGGGCAAACTACATGAGTGCCAAGTCCCCAACCACACCGGAACTTCACAATTGGGAGCTCTGCTCACACGTGTGCAGAGCACCAATCAGACTGGGCAGCTTTAATCTCCCCCGTATGAAGTCCATTGAACGCTAGTACTGTTATCAAAATACGGTTTGAAAACTAAAAATAAAACAATGTGATGTGTAACAGATACTTCTAAATCCATCAGGCACAAACTCTTCTTGTTTAAAGGACTTTTCCCTTAATATATAAAACTGATGACAGACTTCTAAAAACAAATATAATCAAGCTTTATGAAAGTCCTTGAAAAAAAATATTTTTTAAATAAGGTATTGCTTTTCCCGGTGTTTTTTTGTTTGTTTGTTTGTTTTTAAGATTTTCTTTATTTTATTTTTAGACAGAGGGGAAGGAAGAGAGAAAGAGAGGGAAAGAAACATCAATGTGTGTTTGCCTCTCGTGCACCCCCTACTGGGGACCTGGCCCGCAACCCAGGCATGTGCCCTGACTGGGGAATCGAACCGGCGACACTTTGGTTCGCAGGTCAATGCTCAATCCACTGAGCTACACCAGTTGGAGGAAAAAAATTTTAATGTATCTGTCAAACTTTCCACATAAATGCTTCGCCATGGAAGCTCTCTATAACCTACCTCACCTTACCTCACTTCCCACAGCTCTGACTGACCACTACAGAACTGCCAGCCTGGCCCCACTCTGCTCATTCTTGCTTCTGCCACTTGCTCAGCTACTCCCCAGTTCAGTGTCAGCCTCATGCTTCCTTTCCCCATACACCTTCCCAATTACACCTGAGTATTAGTCAACCTTATCCATTTTACATACAACCCTACCCTCACAGCTTGGACCCATTTCTGGATTTTCTTCTTAAGTTTACAACTTACCACCTGATTATATGCTATCTTAAGTATGGACTACCCATTTTTTAAATTTTCTTTCCACCACTAGATTGTTAGTTCTGCATCTTACATTCTTCTTTATCCCTAGAAATTCTTGGTATTCAGTAAATACTTGATGGCTTGTTAATAAAAATAAAATTACTATGATATGACTTTTTAAAAATTTTGTTCAAGAAAGTATTTACATTTTAAAACTGATATATGTGTTTAATATTCAATTGATTTTTTTCTTTGAACCCTCAATATTTTGGTATCTACCCTCAAAAGTATCTGTGAAAACATCAATTACAAATCCTTCATATGAAACACCTCATGAATGTTATTAAAAATGCCAACTGTACATGCTAATCATTTATACATTTTTCTTCATCTCTTCTGAAGAAACATTTGACACACATGCAAATTAAAACTAGTGCTGCCTGTCCTTCTAAAAATCACTTATTTTTTAATACAAACATATAAAAATAGTGTGCTTTTTTTCTCTGATTAGAAAGTATTACATACCTACCCCAAAACCCTCAGATGATGCCTGAAAGTATGAACAGGAAGACTCAAATCTCTTGAAATACCAGTAGCAAATAGTCGATACAAGCGCTGTTACCATATTTGCTGTATGCCCTTTCAGATATGCACACGCACACAAAAGGACAAATTCTGGAAGCTGTTCATTAAATCCTGATTCCCCACTTCCTATTGCTATTTAGCCTCCTGATAATTCTGCTTAACTAATCTGTAGAGTGGGCTAATATTTACTCTGTGATCATTAAACAAGATAATCAAAGTAAAGCAGTTAGCAAAGTATATAACACATAGCAAATTTTCAACGTTGCTATATATCCTTGACATGAATGCCATTTTAATATGCTCCCTCAGTTGGAAGTACCTGGTACACAAACTTCCCTATCAATAAACTCAAAAATATTTTCGCAGTAGCATAGTGTTCCTTACATCAACGAGCCATACTTATTCCACTCTTATCGCTGCTGGACATTTCGACTGCTTCACAATTTCAAATAACAAGAACTGTAGTGAACATAATTGTAGTCAAATCTTTGTACTTATTCATAACTATATTTTTGGAATAAATTTCCAGAAGTAAACTTTCGGGCCCAATTTTTTGAATGTTCACACCTCCTTCCCCAGGAAAGTGTGAGCGCACACATGCTTTGTCAGTGCGTCCACCTGCACACTGACCACGGCCTCCTCAGCACCTAGCAGGGCCGTCTTTTTATCTTATCCAGTCTGGAAGCAGAAAAAAGTGATTCTACTTTGTGCGTGTTAAACTACCAGCGAGATAAAACATCACTTCATCAGTTTACTAGTCTTTGTCCTCTTTTGTGAAATCCATGTTTGAATCTTTTCCCATCTTTACTTTGAGGCAGCTGCCTAATTCTAGCGAAGAGGTTTCTTCCTTAAAAATGTTAAATTTTCGCTGTCACACATTGCAAATAGTTCTTGCCAGTTCATGGTTTGGCATTTAAATTTATAAAATTTTTATTACAGAGATATGTTTAATTTTTCAGTCAAGCATATCAATCTATTCAGGATTTCTGGATTTGGTGTCTCGCTACAAATTTCTTCTCCATCCAGATTTAGAAAAGTATTCACCTAAATCTCACTTTAGTACCTTTTCTGTATTATTCTGATTCAGTTTTTATGAAGCGAAGCATTAGGGAGATGTATTTGACATCTCAGAGTGTTATTTCGCAAAGTATCTCAACGTGGACAAACCATAAAGCCTGGGCAGATCACTGTATTAAGGATAATATAGAAACCGCTTTATCCGAGCTTCCAGAGCAGAATACCATAAGGTGGCACATCGTATACACTGGTTTCATATTTTTAGCAATTAATTTTTATCCCAGTCCATATACCTCTGTGCTGCTTTCCAGGTCTACTTATCCCACGGCTTACTTCACGTCTGTACGCAAACATGACTTGTTCACGGAAGATGGTCTCCCAAGGTCTCTGTTATATAACGTGCTGAGACTTTTTCCTCTTTATTCTATAGCGGATCTCAGTTGGAAGTGATACATTTATTTGTACCGATGACAATTTTTGATCCCCAGTATAGTAGCTGACATACATACAGGAGGTCCAGGGAGGGAGAGAAGGTCCAGGGACAGCTTTTGTTTCTTGTTTGTTCCCATTAGTTCATTTTTTCACAGAAAAATATGAAGTCAGATGGAAGCCAAACTAAAAGCTGGTACACAGTCCTTCTTTGGAAGTAATCAATGTGTCCCTCACACATTTTTAGAAAAGCTTAAGAGGGTCATAATCACTCTAAAAAGTCACTCCTGATGGGTTCGGAGAGGACTACATGTTTCATCCTAAAACGATCAGCTAAATTGTGTTATTTCAGTATCATTTCATGTACTTAAAAATAAGTAAATATCAGCACCCTTTCAGACACCTTTCAATTTTAAATGACTCTACACAAAATAAAAACCACTTAATTTGCAAGATGGGTGATCAAACAGCAATAACTCAAGTCTGTATAGCGTTCTGCACTCTACACAGTTTTTTATAAACACCGTTTTATTTAGTATTGGTAACTTTAGTGTAGAGCAGGGATTTCAGTCAGGGAAGGAACTCAGTCTGAATTAACAAATCTCGTAAGTGGAGGGACTTGAACCTAGGACACTTCACCACCCCTCAAAATGAGTACACAGCCACAGCCGAATCCCCACCTCCTGCCTCTCTCAATGTTCCCTTCTTCAAACCCCATCACTCCTCAACTTCTTATGAACCATCTTGAAATTCACATTCACTAAGTCTTCACAGGCTGCAAACAGACCACTCCTATCCTGTCAACAATGCAGCCCCTCAGTGCTTGAATATCCCATAGCCTATTATTTTGTATTACTGGTCAATCACTTTCTCTCCCACTTATACATAAATTCTCTGAAGTGACTGTTAGCTCTTCAAAGATAAAGGCTTCTGTAACTTTCCACAGTACCAAATGTAAGAGTTAAAAATTGATTGTTAATAAACTGGAACAGGGAGGTTATGTTCCAAAAACTGAAAAACAAGTCTTTTTTAAAAAGCCTTGCCTGACACTAACCCAGACGTGGTGTCCCCGCGCCCACCCGCAGGTTCCCAGATCCGCTCGAAGCGCACACACAAGCACACGTGAACACGCCCAACAGGGACACGGTGTTCTCAAGAGACTGAAGGTTTCTAAAACCAAGGAGGTGGCAATATTTTTCTATCCCAGGCCCAGGGAGTGTCGCCTGGCGGTTTTTCTTTACAGAACAGGTTTTTCATGCTAACTTCTGCCCAGCAGGAGCTCCAGGGTGGGGCAGGCGGAGGCTGGAAGGGAGAAAAGCAAGAAGCAGAGTCAGCAGGAGAAGGTCCTTTCACTCCCCGAGATGAAATTCCAAAGA
This sequence comes from Mormoops blainvillei, assembly GCA_004026545.1. NCBI lineage: Eukaryota > Metazoa > Chordata > Mammalia > Chiroptera > Mormoopidae > Mormoops > Mormoops blainvillei. The sequence continues at coordinate 38,145 of PVJD01000316.1, read as the reverse complement.
TACTTCCGTTGCTTTACTTACGAGCATAATAAAATGTGAAAGGGTAAGTAGGCGAGGGAAGGAAGAGGGAGAGAAGGTGCCTTCTCTGTCATGCCAGCACAGGTCTCACGTTAATGAATTTATAGCCCTAGCGTCATGTTGTCTATTTTTATCTTGGTGATGACAGTTAAAGATGTTCATTTTCGGAACTGCCAACTATTTCCTAAACAAAAGCCTTTCACAGCACCTGGTTTTTTCCCCCATCTACATCAAAATTTCCTCCTTCCTTATACAAACATGGTGGTTCTATCTTCCACCCAGCCTGCGGCATTCACTCCAAGGGATGGATTCCCTTTCAACACATGCAGTCACATATAGACATGCTTCGCCCACTGCCTGAATCCATCTTTACAGCTTCAATCACACACAAGCCTTCCACATTCACACCAATTAAAATCCACTAGCTACACCAATTCATTGCACATAACACTGCATCAATTTTTTGCTCATGAGGTCATTTTTGTAAGACGTATGTGTAAATATTTAACTCAATAATGCTGTGGATCCCCTGTTATGAGCATTCTATTTATGTTTTGCAACATCATGCATTTTCTGGAAAATGTGAACATATCCTGTGGTCTGTAAGTTCTGATTAATGGAAGTGAACTCTCATTATGATAACGTTGACAATTCATAACTTTGGGGAAACCAAATTTAAGATAATGTTTCTTTAAAACATAAAATAGTTAAACCTGTCACACAAGAGGGACCTATAGACTGAGAAACAGCCAGTAATGCTATCATTGCCTCTCTCGTTTCTTGAACAAAAACATAATTCTTCTACAAGCCAGAGTTAATGCACAAACAAATGCAAAGCACACAATCAGCACTATTAAAAACTGAGGGTGGGGGAGGAGGAGAAGGGGACACACAATAGAAGGTAACACAAGAAAGCCTTGTGGGGATGAAACCATTCTGTATCTTGACTGTGGTAGGAGTTATGTGAATCCACACATACTAAAAAGTTGCACTGAAGTAAACACACAAGTACATGCAAATCAGGGCATGCAGCAGTGGTGCTATCTGAATTAGGCTCAGACTGTGCCGATGTCATGGTTTTGATATTGTACTACAGTCCTGCAAGGAAATGTTCCCACTGAGGGGTAAGTGGGTGAAGGGATACAGGAATATGAAACCTCCCTGCATTGGGGGATGGGGACATTCCTATGAACCTGTAATTATTTTAAAATAATTGTTTCAGAAAGAAAGCCTGCAAGTTACAAAAACCATTTACTATACACCCACACATGCATACATACAGCCATACATTTCGTCGGTCAGCATTTATTGAGCTTGCGGTGCATCCTGGCACTGCTCTGCATGCTGGGGCCGTAAGCCTAAAGTGAGCATATATATCTTTGATCTTGAGGAACCCCCAGCCTTTTCATCCACCACAAAAGCAGTGCGTGGAGGGAAGGGAAGGTGCGTACAATGACGCTTCATGTGGAGAAGGCCTGGGACGGTCTACACCTGGGCCATGTCACAGTTGAGCTTTACGTGAAAGCGACTGTATTTCTAATCACCATTCTATTCAAAAAATAAATGATTATGTGTGACAAGTATAAAATGGTCATATTAACCTAAGACTCATATCATTAAAAACCTTGACCCTGGAGAGAAGTTTTTGCTGAATGTATTTCTAACTTAAGGGCAAAGAAATGTTCAGTTAACCTAAGCTGACTTCTTTCAGAAGAAAGGGGGTCAACGGTGTTGGACTTAAAAATCTCAAAGTTTCTTTTAAATTGCTTTTTGAGATATGTTTTTGTTCGAGTTAAATTCACAACTTACTTTAAAACATGTAAAACTGAGGAGTGATGACCTCCACGGAAAAAAATACTGTCTCTTAGAACCTAAACATACATAACTCATAAAAGAACATTAACCTGTAATAAAGATTATTATTTTCCAAAATACAACCATAGAGTCACTTGGATGTTATGTACTTCCTGAGCAAAGTTATATAAAAGAAACAATTTCACTTTAATTTAATATAATCCTTTAGTTAAGAGATACTTCCTCATTGATTCTGCTTAATTTTCAATTAGCAATACCTCAAATTTTAATTTTAATTTATTGGTCTCTCTGTCAAGTTGGCTTAATCAGATCTTTGGGTTCCCTCAGATTTCTAATACAATATCTGGAAAATGCTACACAAGAAAACCTAGTTCTGTAAAACTTTAAGATAAATAATGCCAGTGTTGTACTTTGGTCTTATTAAAGATTTATCACGAAAACATGTTTTTGGAAATAGAAGATAAATAAAGGACCAATTTTATGTTTCAAAATGTAGTACAATTAAATAAAGAGGGAGATTTTACACAGATCTTTAACCTCAGCTTCGACAGTCTCTGGATTCCAGAGGGCAGAGACAAAGATGGCAATGCCGGCTACACGGGACTGTTGATTTACACACAGCGACAACCGGTAAAGCCCCAAACCCTTCACACATGACCTGTCACCCAAAAACTCAATGTAAAATAGTGCCTTACACCCGTCAATGTATAAATTATGGACTATGGCTTGTACAAAAACCGAAAAAACTCATGAGAGTAAGTCCTAAGAGTTCTGGTGACAAGTAAAGAACATTTTTTCTTTTCTTTTCTCTGCTATCTATTTGTATTGTTTCTGTATGAGAAGATGGGTGCTAATTAAACTAAAAGTGGTAATCATTTCATAACATACAGAGATCAAACCAATATACTGCACATCTTAAACTTAGTGATATATGTCAATTACATCTCAATAAAACTAGAAAAAATGGATATTTAGGCAAAATTAACATGCTTTGCTATGTTATGAAATTCTTCTTGTTTTCCTGTTAAATAGAATGTATTTGACCTAAAAAATCTAAAATATGTTCATAAGTATAAAGGGCCAAGAAAAACTTTTTCTTGCAGGGGGAAAATAAATATATGAATGTCAAAAATTTGGTGTGGTGTTAAACAGACACTGTGGATAAAAGAATTCAACTACAGCTATCACATACTAAAATATACAAATGGTAAACCAGACATGTAAGTTCCTTAATTCAAATTTTCCCTAACAAACAGCATTTGGAATATCATCTCTCTGAAAACTTAATCCGCCACAGACTATGGGAGCTAATCATCACTTCACTTTTTGGGGGGTTTTTGAGTCTACCATGTGCCAGGCATCGTTTCAAGTGTAAAAATTCAACAGTCCCTCCAGGCAAACAGGATTCATTCCGCCATGGAGAGTACGCACAAGGAAGAGAGAAAGGTGTGCTCCACGCTGCCTGCGTGTGGAGTACGGGACCACGTATTACAAACCAGCCACTGCCGCTGAAAAAATAACTGATGCCTGGGGGATGCACTGAACATCCACCATCCAGGACTGGGACTCAGAAATCCAGAGACCTAGAGGCCTCCATCAGGCCAAGAACAGTTTCAGGTATAAAATGGACTTCCAACACTACAAACTCGAGTGCCAACATGCTTACAACTTTCTCCTTTATTTTCGCACCACTTAAGAATGAATAAGAGGTTCTTAAGAATACCTCATTTAGACACACACACACAAAATGTACTACCTAACAAAGCTGTTATTACTGATAGGCATTTTCTCCACAATTCCTCTTGGGCGTGGTCCCCTCTCCTCAAGCACACACCCTACATACAATAACGGTCGTGCAATCCAGGTTTTTCAATAGCCAAGGCACTCAAAAATGTTTATGCCTGCCTTAACAAAGCAAGTTAGAATGAAAGCCAGGTCTTCTGATTTCCATCACCAGCATCCTGTACCTCTGCACAGTCTCCTTGACTTAAAAGCTTGACACCATCCTTGACCCCTCCTTCTCCATCCAGACCTTTCTCATTTTATTGGTTGCCAAGTCCTACGTGATGAGAATGACTCTCAAAGTGAGATCTTTCCCAACTGCAGTGCCACAATTCTAGGAATAAATAAAATTCACACTACAATCACAAACCACATCGTGAAAATTACTCTCCACCATGTACACATCTTACACACACTCTACTGTGCACACCTTTGCACCTTGGCACCTCTGCTCACATCATTCCCTCCACCTCAAAAACCTCTGGCAGAAATCCCACCTTCACAATTTAACTCTAAAGTAACCACCTCAAGGAAATTATGTCCTAATTCTCTACTATCTCTGAGCCCCCTCAATATCTCGTGTAGTTCACAGGTCTTGTAGCGTCGTTACTTCTGGAAGTATTTATGTAAGGGTAAGACTTGCCTTCTCCTGCGCAGTTCAAAGATGTATCATAGTTGCCTTTTTGTGCCCACTGTGCCTCAGATGGGACGCTGTACACAGGGATGATGATTAATAAATATCTTTCAAATGGAATTGGCCTTGAACTGATATTCTCAAATGCAAGCATTTTGCAAATGGCCTAAAAGTGTGATGAGTGGGAGGACAGAAATTTTAATAGTTCAATTGATTGTGTAACTGTTATTTCCTAAACTCATCAAAATCGCCAACATCCACAGCTCAAGTTAGTAAAAAAGGAATCCAAAATCAAAGATATGGCAATGAAATTTCCCTAGATTGCTGACTTACAACTTAAATACACACACAGATACACACATACACCAAAAACGGACACTGGGTCAGGAGAGGACAGTGAAGTTTTTACAGCAGTCTTTTGAGTCAGAATGCCTTGGGCCAATCTTGCCTCCATACTTCTTATTGTGTGGAATACATTCAAAGCACATAAATTCCCTGCACCTTAATTTCATCATTCGCAAAATGAAGATTATGACACTGTACCTCCTTCATATACAACATGTATATGCTAAATATGCAGAGGTGCTATATAAGTGTTTGCTATCATTATTTCTGGTAATGTGTATGGTCCACCCATAACCTAATTAAATGTTTAGAACAAGGTTATCTACTAATTCTTGCCAGATAATGTCTTAAGCACAATTGGCAGCATGAAGACCCAATCCTGAAGATGGATGTGTCCTGGGAGCATCTCTCCCTGCCACAGTATTCCATGTTTTTACTGTAAGTATGATATCAAAAGGTGAGCAGATCTCAAACACTGCTTAAAAAAAGCAAACTCAGAACAGGTGCTCTGTTTTGTTTAGGCTATGTTAAACACTGTTGGAGTTAGGGCTGTAAGAATACTAGTTACAGCCTGAATTTGAATTGACTGAAAGCCTTAATGGATTGCTGAGCCTTAACATCAATTAAGACCTGATAAGTATGTCCAAAAGAGTAATAAAATAATTCAGAAGGTCCTCATAAATATGTAAGATTAAATATTTGCAATGTGTCAATCAATCAAACATATAAGATCTATGCTTCAGAGAACAGGAACTCATGAAGCATTTAAATGAATATGAGAAAAGCATTAACTGAGGCACAAATTAAAACTGAGACAGCACAATAATCTCTATGGGTAAAGACTTTCTAATACCTAGATATCCCAGGAGACAGAGCAAAATAGGAAGGAATAGAGTAAGACAGGAATCAGACACTCAAGAGGCAACAAAGATTACTCAGGATCTTTCTCAAGATTATCCAAATACAAGAAAAGAAGAAGGTGGAGGAGGAGGAGAAGGAGGGAGGGAAGGGGAGAGGGAAGGGGAAGGGGGAGCGGGGAGGGGGAGGAGGGGGGGAAGAAAAGGAAGAAAGAAGGAAGAAAAAAGAAAAAGAAGGGAAAAGGAAAAAGGTAAATAAAATTCCATGCAATACAAGTCTGACTAATTGACTGAAAAACCTCTCCACAAGGTTAAACTGAAATTTCCTCCGTGAAATATTATTTTTTCATTAAAGCTGTAAACTTGAAAGATTGGATGAAATAAGGGCCTAGCGCTGCTCAAGCTTCTAATTATCCTGCTAATGGTAAGATGAAAAAAAATTAAGACCCTCAACCTTTGACAGATTAAACCATCTCAAACATCAAAAATTAATGCACTCAAATGTTTCAGAAGAAGAGACTAGGCCTATTCTTCTTAGTCAAGTGACGACTAAATAAGAATGTGAGGAAGGGGGGCAGGGAAAGGATAATTCACAGAAAGTGTGACTGAGGGTCATTCCATCTGTGATACAACAGGGACACTGAAACCGAGACAACAACAAAATTCATTTCAGCTTACCTACAAACGCCGAGCAGGCCCCCGTGGAAAAACGGAAATTAACTTCTGTATACGTGTATGCGTGCACACGGTGTGGAAGGGCTTCAGTGTTTCTTGATATTTTACTAAAATAGTAAATTCAAATTATGTGACGTGTCTTGGACCAGTTAAAGCTACCAAGCTCCCACTTCTAAAGAGCACTGATTAATTACTTAATGCAAAAGGACAATGGTAGTTTATGTTGTAAAAAGACATGGTGGGTTTAAGTTTTTCACCTGGGAAGAGTTCCTTTACAAAAGTTTGCATTTCTCTATTTAAGGTAAATGTGTGTTTTTAATAAAGACTAAAACTGTAAAAATTGGACAAAGTATCTAGTTATAATAAGTTAGGTTGATCCTCGCAGCAATTGCTGTTTAGGTTGAAAGAAGCGGAAAAGCATTAAATCTATTCAACACTCGGTTTTACCAACAATCTTGTAAGAAATTTTGCATCTGTTCATATTGTCACCAATAATATACAATATTCTTTAGCAGATCATGTTTCATTTTCATGTCTTTTTGGCAAAAACTACAAAAAAATAGATATGGTCAATCAATAAATAACCTCTACATTCGGAACATTAATAAAAAACCCTCTTACACTTTGCCCTCGGATAAATGATTCATCAGAGTGCCTAGGAAAATGAACCACCTCATGGAAATATCCGTGAGAGAGAAAAACCTATCAATCCCCAAACTGCGAAGGAATGGAAGGAAAATTACCCAGAAACAAGGCCTCAGAGCCCACCCTCACACCACCACCTCCTCCTCCTCCTGCACAAGTGTTGTTATTTGGGATCTCCGAGTCTGCATCTGTGAAACGGGATAACAAAAATATCTGCTTTGCAACACCCTAAGAGCAACAAGCACACCTAGCACCCAGATCTTGCATTCTAATACCATTCTCCAATAACAGGAACCAGTTCTCCTTGGAGACATGGCTGATATTAGGGTTGAGGCAGGAAATACAAGATGAGTATGTAGCTTCTTGTAGTGCCAGAAAAGTAGAGAAGTACACCAAACACACGCACACGCACACATGCACACACACACAAACACAATACAAGGGTTTGTTAAAGGGACACAAAGACCTACGTTTTAGAGTTCCCAATAGCCAAAACTAGAGCAACAAAATAAAGTAGTGCTAGATTATAATCCTAAGAATAAAATAAAAAATCTACAAGTCTATACTATTAAAAATATAACTGTGAAGGAAGAAAGGGAAGAGGAGGGGAAGGGTGCGATGGGGAGGGGAGTATAGCATGACAAAGAGATGAACAGAGAAGCAGATAAATAAGGGAGAAGAGACAAATCTCATAAGCTGAAGAATTTCATATAATTTCTGTGCACACTTTACTCTCAAGAAAGTAGAGTATAACTCTCTGTTCCTGAAGTGATTTCCTTCCAAAATGGAACAGTAAGGAAAGAAGGGAAGAGAGTAACTACATAGTGGAAAAACCTGACAAACCCAACCTCAACCAGGTAATCAAAGGCAGCAGTGACAAGTCATCCTGATGGTCTACACCGCTGATCTGATGTAATACGAATGGCACTTTACCTCTGTGATCCTCCTCTCAAAAATCTGGAACCTCAGACTGACCATGGGAAGAACATCAGACAAATACCAACTGGAAACATTCTACAAAATATTTGACCAGCATCCTTCAAACTGTCATCAAATATAAGGGAAGTCTGACAACTGTCAGAGCCAAGACAAGCCAAAGAGACACGGCCACTAAATGTAGTGAGGGATGCTGGATGGGACCCTGGAACACGGAAGGACAGTGGGTGAAATCTAAGAGAGCTGAATCAAGGATGGGCTTTAGTTTAATAATGTTCACTAATTTTAACAACTATACCATGCTAATGTAATGTTAGTAATAGGGGAACTGGGTCGGGGGTATATAGGAATTCTCTATACCATTTTCACATTTTTTCCATAAATCTAAAACTTTCTTAAAAAAAAAAAGTTTTTTTAAAAAGTACCTGCCTCATCATCTCCGCAAAGCTAGTTTTAAAAGATTTCTGGAAGGGAGCTGTTGTTCACTGGGGATAAAGTTACATTTATACAAGAAGAGTAAGTTCCAACGGTCTTATTCTTCTTTTTTTTTCCAGACTGAAAAACAAATCTCTATGAGCCCCTCAAAATAAATGGAATAATGTGTGATATTATTAATTATTAATATGTATGACATAGTGCCTGTAATTAACACCACAGTGGTGTACACTTAAATACATTAAGGGGCTAAATCTCATTTTAACTGTTCTCACCACACACAAAAAAACAAAGGGACACAAACTCTTGGAGGTGATAGATGTATTTATTATCTTGATTACAGTGATAGAATCATGGGTATATGCACATGTTCAAACTCATCAAATTATATACATTAAATACGTGCAATTTTTATATATCATTCCTCAAAAAAGCTTTAAAAATATTTACAGAAGTACTTAATTTGTTCACAGGCTACACCACCTTTTAAAAATATATTAAAAGTAAGTAGTATACTTTTCCATTTGTTTTGCAAAAGAAAACACATTATTCCATTTATTTTGAGGGGCTCATAGAGATTTGTTTTTCAGTCTGGAACAAAAAAGAAACTGGGCTCAACTATAACATAGAAAGGCTCACAGGAGAAAGAGAAGAGTTACTCGTACGATATTACAAATTAGAAATGAATCATATAAGGTTGTTAGATTCTGGACTATAGTTGAGATGGTTTGCTCAGGTACACTGTAACCACTCTAATAAGAAATGCTTAATTATCTCTAACAGAATGATCTCTATTTAGAAACATGACTTCTCATCTGATCATCTTACTACTGTGTTCTCTACAGGCAAAGGCCATTCTGTACTTTCTTACTGCACCATTATAGATATTAACTTTATTTCTTATCTCTTTACTGTCATGGGTTCTCTTATAAATTACAAATTTTAACATTCATTGCTTTCTTTGGAAAGAAAAGCAGGGCACTAATATATATATTGGCTTTTAAAATTATACCAATGTGAAGTTTAATTGCATATATTGCAACTAGACATACTTGTACATTAATCTTCCAGGCATCTTCTCAAAGCCAGCCGTTCTTCATCCCACAGTAATTCTGCTTAGTCCTTGTGTTTGGGTAAGAATGTCTCTTCCCCTCCAGCCCAGGAGTAGGCCTATGACCTTGACCTAACCAATCTGAACCTTCTTCCAGTGAGGTCACCTTGACTGGTGTGAGGAATGGGTGACCAGGCCAAATGTTAGGTTATCAGAAAGTGTCTGCTCTTTCCCTGAGAATATAAAGTGCCCTATGATAGAGGCGGCTATGTTATTACCACATTTTAATGGTCTGAGAACAAAGCAAGCAGAAAACGAAGCTGTAAAGTAAGTAGAAGAACAGAGGAATTATAATATAATTTAAACGGCTGCATGGCGCTTGTACTTAAAAACATCTTTACCTCTTGGATGAACCAGGTTCCATAAGTCGATAAACCAAAAAACTGTTTTTGATTAAGCAAATTTGAGTTGGTGGAGCAGTTAAGATTGGGTTTGACTGAGAATGCAGCAAAATTAAAAGGACAGTGGCTTAGACACGATTGCCATTTCCACCTCGAGCATACAGAGGGTAAAGGGTTGGTACGAAGTCCTGCTTCCCCTACTCTTACAGCATCCGTCACCTTCCAGTCCACAGCACTACCAGTCCCAGAGTTTGACCCCACTGGTTTATTACAGCAGCTAGACCTCCAGCCACCACATCCTCATTCCACACAACAGAAACGAAGAAGGGATGAATATACGAGGCAAAGGGAATGTGCTAGGTGACTCTGAAGGTCAGGTCACAGAAGCTGCTACCCAATTTATCCCCTTATGTCTCACTGGATAGAACTTGCCTGGCCACATCTAGAGCCTAGACGATGTCGTCTTCATTCTGGGTGCCATGTGCACAAGTAAAAATTCTATTACCAGAAAAGAAAGAAAAAACAGACACTGCGACAATCAGCTCCTGCCTCAGCTGTGTTTCTGTAATTTCCAACCGGGACAAGTTATACAAATCCCATGCTACATAATAAGTGTTCTTTCAGGGGCTGTAATGCAAAATAGAGAGAGAGAATGAGAGAAACTTCAAGGTATTAAATCACTGTAGTACTTAAGTTTTGGGTCTCCCACACAACACATGCATAGAGTCCAGCAATATAATATCTAATTTCAGATTTTTAGAAAGTTAAAATTTTGAAAGTAGACCTTTATCATGTGACAGAGTTACGTGAGAATATAAATTCACTAAGGAATTAAAATCTAGAATATATAAGGAAATTCTAGAAAGAAAAAGATAAAAAACTCAATAAAAAAAACCTGATAAAACATGTGGAGACATGACTGACGCAAGAGAAACTCAAATGAATATGACTTTTGGGTAAAGACAGAACAGATTGATTGTGTGCATTGACTTTCGCTCTTTCCCCAATTCAAAGAAAATTAGAGGGAATAGGTTCTTTTTTAGACATACAATGTGAGATGAGTCATTAAGAGCGAAAGGAAAAAAAGCAGATGGAAGGAAGGTAAATGATTTAGCAGGCCCTAGAAAGCTGAATGAGGCTAAGTCAATTGTGAGGAAAACTGAGAAGCAATATGACTTATTAAAAAAAAAAACCTCCAAGATTCTAGGAAGCTGTCAGTTCCATGTGACTAGAAACAAGGTTCAAATTTAGCTAAAACAAGGATTACTGGTTGACAGTCAGATCTCCAGGTGCCCTACCTTAACAAACATGATGACTGCCCCCCTGCCCCAGTCCTAGAAGGCCAGTGAGTGGCTTATTCTCTGGTGAGAGCAAAACATGGGGCCTCTACTGAGACACCAGGAACACCATATGGGTAAAGGAATCACACTGAGAACAGACTGAGGGAGGGGACGGTGAGGGAAAGAGCTGAGTGGTGAGATGTCCACTTTTCTTCAGATTGAGAACTGCCACCTGCCCTATACCTGCAGCAGGAATCTGGAAGGTCTTTCTATGGAGAACCGAATCAGCCCTAGAATCAAGCCTGCCATCGGGGTCTCAACAAATAACAGCCCAGACAAGTGACGCTGCTGAGAAGCCCACAGGCCAGCTCAGAGCACCAGGAGGCTGTTTCGTGCTGCCGCCAACCAGTGATTATTAACACATTCAAAAGAAGAAGAAGAAGAAGAAGAAGAGGAGGATGTCATTAGAAAAGGATTATTATATTCAATGAGACTAAAAACATTGAAAAGTAGTTTTAGACATTAAAAAGGGAAATATTAAAAAAAGGATGTGAAGACTATGATGACACTTTTAAATATATTTTAATAATGGTGCTATTACAGTTGTCCTAATTTTTCCCCCTTTGCTTCCCCCACCCAGTAATCCCCATTTCCCTCTGGCAATCCTCCCCGCTTTAGTTCATGTCCATGGGTCATGCATGTAAGTTCTTTGGCTGCTCCATTTCCTATACTGTTCTTAACATCCTTGTGTCTATTCTGTACCTACCAATTTGTCCCTCTTAATCCCTGCACATTTTGCCCCATTCTCCCCACCCTCCAACGGGTAATCATCCAAATGATCTCCATATCTATGATTCTGTTTGTTCTGCTTATTTGCTTAATTTGTTTTTTAGATTCAATTTTTGATAGTTGTGAATTTACTGCCACTTTAATGCTCACAGTTTTGATCTTCTTCTGTTTCTTAAATAAGTTCCTTTAACATTTTATGTAATAATGGCTTGGTGACAATGAACTCCTTTAGCTTTACTTTGGGAACCACTTTATCTCTCCTTCAATTCTAACTGATAGCTTTGCTGGATAGAGTAATATAGGTTGTAGGTGTTTGCTTTTTATCATTTCAAATACTTCTTGCCAGTCCCTTCTAGCCTGCAAAGTTTCTTTTGTGAAATCAGTTGACGACAGTCTTATGGGAACTCCTTTGTAGGTAACTAACTGCTTTTCTCTTGCTGCTTTTAAGATTCTCTCTTTATCTGAAACCTTTGGCATTTGAATGGAAGAGGAAGTTCTGGGAGATAGTTGTTTTGTAGCTTAGTTGTAATTTTTGCTGTGGCTGTGCAAGAGGGCGAGCCGTGTTTACCTACAACCTCCATCTTGACAGGAAGTCTCTGATGACGTAAGCTTTTAGAAAGTTGTACAAAAGACAGAAAAGAAAAGCAAAATAATAAAAAAGTTGGAATTCTAGTCCAGGATTTCGATACGGGAGTTAAACGGAAAAGAGGCAAAGTGGAGATGAAGATAGCATCAACAAAACACAGACCCCACCCCTCTTGCTCTTCCAACTCTCGTTCTTGGAACTCAAGAACTCAACAGATGATGAAAACGAGGTTGAGGTGGTAATCTCCAGAGGAAATAGCACCCCTGGATCCTCTGACAGGTCCCTATTGGGTTACTTGCTATCTGAACTCAGTAAATGAGTTAATTCGGTTAACAAGGTTTTTGTATTTTGGGAAATAAAGTAGTTCCTGAAACAAGGATTGACGTTTACAAATGATAGGGTCAACTGAGTACTCTGCAAAAGTTAATGAAAATAGACCACACACGGGCCAGGCACATCACTGAGAATGTCAGAACATGTAGGACAAGAAGACACTTCTATGAGATTTCAGACAGAGAGAAAAAATGCAAGAGTCGGGGGAGAAAAGGTCATTAATAAAAGCATTGAGAAATCTAATGTCATCCAAATGGAAACTAGAGTGGAGGATTGCTTTTAAAATCCCAAAGGAAAATTATTTCCAATCCTAAATTCCAGACCTAATTACACTATCGATCAAGTATAAAAAGTAAGGATATTCTAAACACATTAGATGACAAAATAGTTACATCTCCTACAACCTCTCTCCTCAAGTAGGAGCATACACATAGCAAAGAAAGGAATAAACAAAGAAAAGAGGACTAATGATATGAGGAGATGGGGGCCCGAGAGAGAGGAAAGGGTAGTTAGGGAGACCCCAGGACAAGCGCTATCACAAGGCAGAGCAGGGCAGAGGCTCCAAGAAGAACCTGACAGAACACCTCAGGAACCTGAATAAACAGAGAGAAATAGACAGTTGGGGACTGAAACAGACAATAACATTTATAGCAAAGGAAACGTAACCATTGATAGCAGCACAACTATGAGTAGTATCTCCCTGGTGTAGTGATGTAAACACTCAACACTGATTTAACCAAAGTTGGGTAAATACATGGGAGAGATAAGACAATTGTGTTTGGTACAGAGGCAGGATGGGATTAAAAGAGCAAAATCCTCATATTACATATTGGGCCATCCATGGATAAGGGCTACCACTGAAGGAAATAAAAAGAAAAAATATATACAACTTACTTGGAGATACAAAGTTTAAAAATCAAAAGAACCAGGTGAAACAGTTAAGAGTAGTTCCTCAGAGTATGAAAAAATAGGGAGAAGAAAACAAAGAATCATTGCTTTTTTTTTTTTTAAACAAACTGTTGGTCAGCTTGCCTGTTAAAACTATGAGCATACAAAAGTTTAATAAATATCAAAACTAAAAAACAAAATAAGGAAGGTGTCTGACAAGAAGCAGAGTAAAGCACAGTGAGGAGACCCAGTAAGTATCAGGGGCTACGGGGAGCTGTGTGGGCCAAAATTACAAATACACTGTGCAACCAGGCATGTGGCAGGAGTGGAGACAACAATTCACACAAGAGTTTACTGAATACCACAGACAATGTGAAGCCATTGATTAGAGAATCCATGAGACAATTCGACAATCTTAAGAGAGTTAATCTGGCAGTGCTGAGTAAGCGGGGTTGGGGCGTAAGAGGCGGAGGCTCCAATTAGGATATTCCAACATTTTAACAACTAAAGTAAGAGTTAATGAAGGTGTAAATTTCCATAAAGGCAAAGGATCTTGTAATGAGAGAGAGAAAAAGAGAGAGATTAATACTCACTAGAAATCAAGAAAACACATCAAAATAACAACATATAACTTTATATCTATAAAAATGATGAAAAATTAGAAAGGAGAATAACATCAAGTCTTGGCAGTGATTTGGGAAAAGAGAAAATTTCACACACAGCTGGTGGATGTTTAAACTAGTACAGCCATTCTGGGAAAACAATAATAAAAATATGGCAGTAATTAGTGACCTTAAGTTTGTTTATACCCTACATTATCAGGCAACTCCACTCTTCTTAAGGACACATGTTTGGAAATGTTTAAGGCAACATTGTAGTAAAGGGGGTTGAAGGCTTTGGAGGAACACAGCAGAGAATGGTAAAATATGGTAGGTGAATATTATGAAATACTATGCTAAAGGGAGAAGTAATAGCAACACAAATATGACTTACAAAGTGTTAGGTGAAAGCTGTAAGAAAAAGAAATGGGTTTTATGGCATAGAACCCTTTATAAAATTAAGCACACATACTCACAAACAGCACTGACAATTCTGCAAGGACTCTTGTACATCCAGAAACATATTCAGGCACATTGGAAAGTACACTTGGCTGCTGGTGAGGAGCAGGACATGACGAGGGGAAAAGGAGTAGAAGTGAGGACTGAAGATAAAAGGAGGGAAATGAGTGAAACAGGAGAGGAGGTTTCCAGGCACTAAGAGTGGCGGGGCATAAACTGCCCCACCATCTACACCACGGGATGAAAAATACCATCACCGTTTCCCATCCAACTCCATCTCCCAACAAGAGAAAGCAGACAGAATTAGGATCAAATAAAGATCAAAGAGGATTTGGAATCAGAAAACAAGGACTCCATGTCTGGCTCCCAAACCTTCTGGGCATCTGACCTAAAACAAATTATTTTATCTTTCTCTCTTTCGGTTTCCCTATGTATAAAAAAAAAAAAAAGTTACAAAGCTTCACAACCACCAGGCTAGTCAACACAGCCAGGACCATTCATAGTATGAGGTAAGTCATAGCAACTGACTTAGTGATCGTCTAACTTCTAGATGCTTTGGGCAAAGTAATTTATACCTGATAACAGAATACTACTACAAAAACCATTAAGGACCCTGTCCTCAGAGGCTGAAGTTTTTCATCAGTCATCTAATTCCTACAGGGAGTCAGCTCACTGGGATCTGCAGCAACTCCCTGGCATCAAGCCAAACCCAACACCTGACACTGGCCGGTGAGGCTGGCAACAAAGGACAGGGAAGGGGATACTTGGTTTTAAGATGATGGAACACGAGGCAACTTTGGGATTAACATGTTCAAAGAACTCACTGTACAAATGAAAAAGCAATGCACGACTTACCCAGGAGCTCACAGCTAATGAGAGATCGCTTCAAGATCAGAAGCCAGGTATCATTGTTGGGGCCATTCTCATGATGTGCTACCTCTCTGTTCATATAATTTTTGGTGTTTTTAACATATTAATGTGCCTATATACTCTACTGACTCTGTTAACATCAGGGCTTTCAGTCACCAGATCATGTACTTTCCACTGTTGATGGAATTGCTTATTCCTCATTTTCCAAATAAAAACAAAAGGGATATGTCTATGATCTTATTAAGAAAAATGACTCACGAGCTTAACCATTTCCAATGCACATCCACCCTAATTTTAAATTAGTGAGTAAAGATTTGACATTTGAAAAAAAAAATAAAGTTCCATTATTTTATTGTACTCATGACATTTATTCCAAAACATCACAGTAGAGCCTCATGACATCCCTATGAAGAAAGTGGGGAGTAATTACAATAATTAACATCTCTGAACAGCAAAATTAAAGCAAAGAGAAGTTCAGTTCCTTGCTCAAGAGCATCCAGCAGGATGTGCAACAGTGAATAAAACTAAAGTCCCAGGATACCAGCTGTTGACAATACTACTAAAATTTTAAAAAGTATCAGAAAAACCATGTTAAGTAAAACTACCAAAGAAAGTTAACTTGAAATTCCAGTAAGTCAGATTCTGCCCTTTACTCTCGCACCAGAATGCCTCAAAGATTAGAATCAAATTAGCTGGACTTTGACTCTCAAATCCATTTCATTCACTTAAATGTCTTTAAAACACAAAACCCTAGTTATAGAACAATTTATTTGAAGGGAAAAAATGATGCTTGTGCTGATGGGCCATGATAATATAAATCAATGCAAGGCATTGACTTTGCCAGCAAAGTATCTGAAGAGACTTGTAAATTGTATTTTCTTGGTTCTTCATAAGAGGTAACAGAAATCAACAAAGCTTGTTCCAGTAGGTCCACTCTCCTTATCACTGTGTATAGGATGTTCAACACCAGAAAGAAATGACAACAAATTATAGGCACAATCCACTCCCTCAGACCTGCTTCCCAGGGCAACATAACAAGGCTCTTCAGCTTGGGGCTGGTCTTAACCTCTCCGCAAGCAGAGCTCACCATGGCTCAGCCCATGAAATAGTTAAGAAGTGACTATGAAAGGCTTTTTTTTTTTAATCCTCATCTGAGGATATATTTATTGATTGATTTTAGAGAGAGAGGAAGGGAGAGAGGGCGGGAGAAACATCAGTGGGCTTCCTGCCACACATATACACCCTGACTGGGAATCAAACCAACAAACTAGGGATGTGCCCTGATGGCGGATAGAACCCTCAACCTTTTGGAGTACTGGACGATGCTCCAACCAGCTGAGGCCACCTGGGCACAGCCACAGAAGGCTTTCCATTTTACATGGAGAGTACAGATATGCCAGTTAACAGAAGGAAAACAACAGCATCAGTTTACCCTAAACATAACTGTCACAGGCAACAGGTGGACAGTAAGCAACGAATATAAAGCACCGAGCCCAGGGCTAGGAAAAAGGGCTGCATGGTGAGGCCCAGGAAAGAGTCCCGAGGTACAACTGGCTGAGCTGGCATGGAAAACAACAGCTAAAACCCCATGAGTGACAGTGGATTGTAGAGACGGGCAAGGAACGCCAAGGAAACAGGGACAAGAAATGCAAGCGGTGCCAACACCCTTCAAAGACTATTCTCAACCCAGTTCAGGGAAAGATGGGTGTGCTTCTTACCAAAGACACAGACAAATGCAACGGCTGCCTGAAAAGTGGAAAGGAAGAGGAGAGAGTAAAGTGGCTCCCACCCAGAGAAGATGTCCTGGTAGGATTTAGGAGGTACAGGAGAGGAAGGGAGGGAAAGTGGAGGGTAGGAGAAAAGAATGGAGCCCACACTGTGGCCGGAAGCAAAGACCAAGAACCATGTTGAGTGTATATACCAACACATAGGTTACGCAGTATTCATTTACCTCCAATTTCACTGACTGTCACTTTTTTCCGAAGCATCTGTTAGGGGATTTTTCTCCTGTATGTTTGTTGGCAGTTTCTTAAGGTCCTGTTTTTACTCCTCACTTGTTATTCTACTTACAGTAAAGATTAATAACACTGCATATGGTGTATGATGAATAAGAAATCCAACTTATGGGGCACTTGGTGTAAAACTATGCAGTATATCCCTTTGAGTGGTAAGAATCCTACTTAACATGAAGAGTTTCCTACACAGAGGAGAGAAGTGAAACTTGCTCAAGTATTGGCCACACTTTGGCCTACAAACAGGCTCAGAAAAGTAATCTGTGAAAATAAAAATTGTGTTACCCAACTGTATTGTCCAACTAAAAAATGTTATTTTAAAGCTACAGTAAACTCCAACTCACCCAAAAGCCACTCAATCAAAAAGCCAAGAGGAACATCATTTGTTTTGGCTTTCTTTCTACATGTAAAAGATAAGTGGAAAATATTTAGAAGCCATGTCTGCCTTCTTTGGGAGGGGATGGGAGTGAAATTCCTCTCAGCGGAAAAATAAACCTGCGTACTTCAGCCCCTCCGCTGCGAGGCCCAGTAGAGAAGGGGAAAGGAGAAGTCTTGGAGTGAGAAAATAGTAATGAGTCCTTAGGTAAGTCAAACGAGACCCAGAACTGGTCTGGGCACAAGAGCTGAGAAAGCTGCGGTGCTCTGCGTAACTGAAGAGCACAGAATCGTTTTCTGAATTTGCTAGGAGCCTTCAAAGAGAGGCAGAAAGGGGGTCGCCGGCTGCGGTGAGTGGCCAAGCCCAGGCTGTTGGATGCTGATGGGAGAATTCTAAAAACATGGTCTAGTATTCAATGTCAACCTTTTTTGTTTCTGAACCTTTAACTTTTCAGTTTCTTTTATCTTCATAAAGTTAACTCGACGTGGTCTTTTTAACATTTAAAAAAAAAAAGGCAAAGTAAAGGGGCTGTACGCATATGTGAGCAGGTACAAAGTGCGACAGCCAGCCAGTGCAGATGGTGAGACAGGAAGAAGCAGGGTCGCGCGGTCAGCTGCCCACAACCTCCTCCACCCCGTCCCTGGAACGAGGAGGCAACTCTGGCCTCCTCCCATTACTTTTGAAAGAGTCTAATTCATTTCAATGGATCCCCAACGAACAGGTTACAGCAGGTTTTGTACTCCAAAAAGACAAACTTACAGCAATCAAAACAGCAACTACTATGATGACTTTTAACACCAGGACACTCAGTACGTGTAAGTTGAAATGTTTAGCCATGAAAAAGATAATTTTCAAGATATGTATCAATGAGTCATTTACCTTCATGTCCCAGACGAGATTAACACATTACTTTTCCTATAGCAGGGGAGGTGAACCGAATGAACTGGCCACAGGTTGCAGCTTGAGTCAACACTTTTAAAAGAAAATATGCCTGCTTTTAAAATTGGTATAAAAATGCAAAAATTATTAGGGATGACAACTTCCTAAAAGTTATTTTTGTTACACATAAGGGAAATGAGGGGAGGGATGGGAACAGCAGCATGCAAAGGGAGAAGAGAAAGATGAAGGATGAAAATGAGAGGCCACAAAGGGAAAAGAGATGAACAGAGAGAGTGAGACCCAGGGACAAGAAAAACAAACACTGAAACAGAGTTAATTCAACCACTTTTTAACTATGTAATTTAGTTTCTTAGAGCCCTAGTTTCCTCACCTATAAAATAGTTATAAAGAAATTTATCTCATAATTTTATTCTCTCTTAAATAATATATGAAAAAGTAACATATAAAAATGCATGCCATATCCAGCCAAGGATATGAAGTAGAAGAAAGAATTTTTTTTTTAAATCCTTACCACCCAAGGACATGTTTTCTCTGCTTTCAGAGAGAGATGAAGGGAGAAGGAGAGAGAAACATCAATTGACTCCCTTCCCGTGCCTGTCTTGACCGGGGATCAAACCTGCAACCCTCCAGCCTAGGGGACAATGCTCCAACCAACTGAGCTACACCAGCCAGGGCCAAAAAAGAAGAGATCTTAATATACAAAATGACCACGAATAAAACCTGCTAGTGTGAAGCTGGCATTGTTATTCCTGTTATCTACTCTCTGTGAAATGTTCACTGACCTCTACTCACAGGAGCTAACTTCTTAAACTTTATTCCTGATACAGCATTTATTTTAGCCCACCAGAAGGAAAATTATTTTCCATTATACAGGGGTGAGGTCAGACAGCTAAATCTAGACCTTGGTCCTGAGTCCAAGGGACCAAGGTCTAGATTTAGGCCTTGTGTGGTCCAATACTTTGTGTATTTTATTTGTGTGGTCCAATACGTTCGCACAAATAAAAATGGATCTTTCCAGAGAAGGCGTTGAGGTATTGTACAACAAAATAACATTATAAGCCACTACAATAACAGTCCACATTTATACCGATCTCTCTCTCTCTCTACATCCCAGGTACCACTAGGCATTTCAGATCTATTCTTTCAAAACGTCACAGCAATCCTTTTAGGTAGGTTCTATATTAAGTTCATTTCAAAAAAATCAAGAAATTTAGACCCAAATATGTTAAGTAACTTGCCCAAGTTCCCACAACAATAAGCAGGGAGTAGATTTCAAATATAGCTTTTAAAAATTACACCAAATTCCATGATCCTTAGGACCTTCTAATTATTAGAGAAAAAATAAATTAGGTCCAGAAAAGCTTTAATATAAACCTATTTCAGTTTGTCTTAATTTTCCCCCACAAAATTAGATTCATTAATCTAGTTTCCATAATACTTCCCAGATGGTGAGACTTCAGGTAGGGAAGACACTTTTGGATTTCAGTTTCTTCATCTGTAATTGAAAATGTTCCAAATGTCGGCTCAAATTATATAAAATAATTAGAAGGTTACTGTGCAACCTTCCCCCTACCTTCTGAGCAACCCCAAGGAGATTCTGGTCTTTTTTTCTGCTGACACATGGTGGAAATCTCTGAATAAATGTCTTTTGGAGAAGTCTGAAGGACACAGCCACCTAAATTAAAGTTATATTATTCTGAATTCTTAAAGTGCTGCAGAAGTCAAGTCTATGCACTCTTTCATACCTTGGCTTTATATGAGAGCTTCGTTAAACCTTTAGGCTGTTGCTAAATAAGAAATGTCAAGAGTTGTACCTTTTAAACTAAAAACTTTAAGAAGTAAACAGGAGAACTTTAAGGTTTAGTAATATTTCAACGCCTATACCAAATACTTTTTTTTCTTTTGCACTAGGCCTTGCTACTCAGAATGAAAGTGACAGAAGACTCTTCCTCAGTCGTCTCAGACGGTGGTTAGCCTGCTTCTAATAAACAAGACAGTTTCCTGTCTCGGCTTCCCATTGCTCAACCGGGGTTCGGTCATGGCAGCTTTCACAGTCGTGACCCCTGAGGGCACTCGTGCGAAAGAGCTTCTGCTCTGATTCACTCCCTCTTGTCGGGAGCTACTTATCAGAGAATACCTCTTGCTTCTGAATTTAAAATAGTGCATCAGTGAAGCTGAAAAAGAGAAGTTTTTAAGGGTCCAAATTTAGTATCTTGTCGCTAAATGTATCCCCATTTGGTTGATATATGTGGACTTTTTCTAAATCTCTGAAGGGATGAAGCTCTGCGTCCACTTTTAGATGGTTTCGGAAGTGGTCAAAACAGCATCCGGCAGATGATACTCTGATCGCGTATTCACTTATGCTTTTCTGAAGGGTCTTTAGTGACAGAGCCCACAAGGTAGAGTTCATAATCAGGAAAGTAAAATTAATTTCAGGTTACAAAAAAAAAAAGTTCACAAGTGACAGATCTCTTTTTTTCTTAAGTTCAAGAAATTCAACTTAACAGTATTTTCTTCCACATTGGGGCCGTTCTAGATCATTTACTGTTAAATATGACTTTGAACTTGTTTTCAATATGCTGATAATTATGCATACTGTATATATCCCACTTCCTTCACTTTGCTCAGAATCTCCTACAAGATTGTGTCAGCAAAAGGGCAGCCTTTGCATTTCTGGATTTTTTGAGTAAAAGAAAAAAGAAAAATAATGTCTTGGTATACAAACAAAGGATTTCATCTCTGGCTTTCCACCATCACCATTTTCCTTACTCATGGCAACCTATTCTGTTAGTTATTTTGAAATCATAATATTGAGACCTTGCTTCAGATAACCTGTAAACGACAGAAATCCTCTTCACCTTCCTCCTGCCTGGGCCATTACACAAACCCTCACGCTTCCCATGGCTGTCAGGGTCCCCGCCGATGTGACACGGTGATGCTGTCGGTGGGCAGGGAAATTTCTGCTCCTGAAAACCGCTCTTGGAGCTCCCTCTGCACAGCACCTCCAGCTGCCTTGGAGCACCACCGTGTCAGTGAATTAAAATAGCTCTGGACTGATGACTTCACTAGTTCTCACAAACAGGCCAACTGGCAGAACTCTCATGCAGTCTGCTCCTATGGGGAAGGCTTTTTTGTTTTTCCTTTCCCCACGTCCCTCTAGTATGAATATTTAGTTTCATTTTGACTCAGGAAGAAGTCTCCTTTCTGAAGTTAGGTTCAGCAAAAAACCTTATGTAAAAATGTCAAGACCTCCATGGACCAGAAGGGCTAACCTTATCATCGAAACCAAACATCCAGAGCCTAAACTTCATGGGCATCAAAACTGCCAGGTACACCAACCTTATATAACATCTTCTTACTTCATTCAATTCAGAGCCAAGTATCTTCCTAAAGAATATCTGTGATAACTGATAATCAGACAAATTTTTTTACAGTTGCATTTCTCATGTTAACTCCTTTTCCACAAATAAGAAGGCTGAAGTAAGGTATCAAAGAAGGACTTAATCACCACTACACCTAACTGGCCTAAAATGTCAAAGGGCCTTTGAAGGTATTTCCTGCCTACACAGCAAGCTTCAGTGATTAATGCTCAAATGGGTTTTGAAAAAAAAAAAAAATTAAGGGTAAGGCTTTCACGCAATAAAAATGGTGTTAAGAGTCTCTATTACTGAATTTTCTTGAAATGTTTATAATTTTCCCTTATAGAGTTTTTCACTTCCTTTTACGGTTACCACATGCCAGTCAAGAGAATATTCAATGAGAAAAGGAGGACCTCCTCATGTTCCGGTATCATAACTCAGCGCTATGTCTATGCTGCACTTTGATTCCAAAAGAGAGCATTCAGATTAACTGCTTCAGTGCCCTATGGACAGAAGATTTATGCCCAGAGAAAAAGCTCCCATATGATTCTATAGACATAGAGCTAATGAAATAATTTGGTTCACTGGTTTAAGATGGTTCTTCTAAAAGAGGCGCCATCACTGTTCCCAAAAGGGAGAAAAGCACTAGCATTCTACTCCCACCACCGCTTGGATCCTCTCACCGTCTGTCACAGTTACAAGAGCATCTAAATAGCACTGCCAGTTTGCAACCATGATGGTGGGAAACCACCTCTCTCCACCCATCACAAAGAAATCTACAGAGAACGCATGGGCAAATACACGATAGTAAATTTTAAAAATGCATTTCATCATGCAATTTCTTCATTCCACAATCATTCACTGAGTATCTAGCATGTTAGAAATGCTATCTTTGTACTGCCTATAACAGTGAATACTTCAAGGATTTCACTCACTCAATCATTTTTAGTTACGTATTGTGTAGTCACGTAGCTTTAATGAGATGAGACATGGATCGCTGCAATGTTTTCTTTCTGTTAATCCAATGATTGAGAAAATCTGGTTTTGGTAATATACCCAGGGAAGTATTAGAGTCCCTGAATCATTATAACCAGGTCCAGTTTGGGCACAGTTCACAGAAAATAACCAAGAAATTACAGTTATGTCTCTCTCCTATAGAAGATAATAAACAATGATACAATGGAGATTCTGAACGCTGAGAGGTCAGTTATAAATGTCATTACAAATGTAATAATTCACATAGTGACGGGGTAGACCAAGTAGTCTGTGATAATGACTGCAATAACCATCAAAGTCAGAACCCTAAAGGGCCTTAGTTAGATCTAGTAAAAATCTTATATCCTACTAACGGTGCTAGAAAGGTTAGATGATTATGCAAAATCATGTGGGTCTTATCATTTCAAAATTGACATGTTTTATTTATACTGTGTTTCTCTAGTAATACTAATCTGAGTCTGATTCACATACACACATACACACATATACATACATTATATTACATGTCTGAATCATACACAAACATACATAGGCACACAAATATACCATACTACCTTCATTTGATTCTCACCTACACACATACATTACAGTACTCTGTGCTGATTCACACATGTATGCAAACACATTATACTAAATACTGTGCTAGACTCATATATACGTTTACTGTACATTATATTATTCTACCTAATTCATAAGCATATACTATTTCGTGTTTGATTCATATGTATCCATACACACACATATATACCCATGTGCATCACACTGTTTGATTCCTACACACAACTTACTCATGTATCATACTACTTTGCTTCATATGCACACACTTTATACTACTGTGTATCTGATTTATATGTTCCAGCCTACCTACAGCATATATATATATTTACTAAATTTATAATAGTAAATGTTGATTGTATTCATAATATATTTTTTCAAAGTGAGAAATTCAAATGTGAAATACGTACTTATGTAACTATCTTAAAATTATTGTAATTTATATTATGTAGTAATCTACCTGGACCCTTATTTCCATCTATTGAGTCCCTAAGAACTGGAAAGGAAAGGAGACATGTCTAGGTATATATGATGACCTGGAAATTTGGTGAGCCCATACGTATCCATTTGCATGAAGACTTTTCTTGCTTAGCTTTAGAATGAAGATATTAGTGTTGTTTGTGTTATATTGTTTCCCATAATTTGAGGTTAGGCAGTGAACATGCACAGAAGCCAGGGATGGAAAGTAAGTCCTGTCCTGCCTCCAAGCACCGTAGGAGCGACATGGAGAAAGTACGTGAGCAACATGGCTTCAGACCCCAGCCACAGCGTATGACCTAAAGGGACATTTTCCGTTCTGCTCCAGCGCTGACAGTATAGAAAGCTCTGAATGATCTGCCTAGCTATACAAAATTAAAAGTTCTTCCCTGAGTGTTTTATTAGATGTGACTCCTAAATTAGGAGTGAGAATTAGCAATGATGAGGCCCTCTCAGGGCTTTATCAAGATGAGACATAAGCAAGCAAGAGACTGAAATAGGAAAGACTCTTCATATTAACAAGCTGATGGAATGACTCATCAGTACATGGAAGATGTCCTGGAGACCAAGATGTAAAAGGATGAGGGGAGACACTGTAGGGGGCTGGTAGTCCTACAGGGTGCAGGCAGGTGCAGAAACTGAAAATGTGAATTGTTGTGCATGATATGGTCCACTTATACCCACAGTCTAATATGGGTGTGGAACTCGAGGCAATACTGAGAAGAGGAGACTCTGAAGAGAAAATGCAGATGCCTGTGTGTGTGGTTTTCAGACTGTACTATGATATTCTCAAAACATGTACTACAGCAGATGGTGAATATTTTGAACACTTGCTTTCCTAAGCTACTTGCTCTAATAAACTAGTGTGCTTTTCTTTTCCCATAAATAATTTCCCTTTATTATGAAATATAGACAACTCATACAAAAGATCGTTTTAAATAACAACCTCATAGTTTTCATTAAGACAGTGAAAAGAAAATACCAAGAATAATGGCAATGCAGTAAGGGCATAAGCCTCTTGGTGTCAGACAGGGTAGTTTTACCTAACACTGAAAATCACAAGAAGGTTGCCAAAATGAGGAGACAAAGAAACATGGCACAAATGAAAGAACAGAACAAACTTCCAGAAAAAGAACTAAACAAAAGGGAGAAAAACAGTTCATCAGATGCAGAGTTCAAAACACTGGCTTTAAGGATGCTCAAAGAACTTAGTGAGGACCTCAACAGCACAAAAAAGACCCAGTCAGAAAAGAAGGATACACTAATTGAAATATAGAACAATTTACAGGGAAAAGAACAGTAGAGTGGATGAAGCTGAGAATCATTTCAATAATCTGAAACATAAGGAAGAAAACACAACCAATCAGAACAAGAAGAAGAAAAAAGAATAGAACAAAAAGAGGATAGCGTAAGCAGCCTCTGGGACAACTTCAAGCGTTCCAACATTCACGTCATAGGGGTGCCCGAAGGAGAAGAGAAAGGACAGGAAATTGGAAATCAATTTGGAATAATAATAAAATAATATCTCCCTAATTTGGTGAAGGAAATAAACATGCAAGTTCAGGAAGCACAAAGAGTCCCAAACAAGGTGGATGCAAAGAGGTCCACTCTAAGACACATCATAATTAAAATGCCAAAGGTTAAAGGTAAAGAGAGAATCTTAACAGCAGCAAGTAAAAAGCAGTTAGTTACCTACAGGGGAGTTCCCATAAGACTGTCAGCTGATTTCTCAAAAGAAACTTTTGCAGGCTAGAAGGGATTAGCAAGAAATATTCAAAGTCATAACAAGCAGAGACCTACAGCTAAGATTGCTCTACACAGCCAAGCTATCATTTAGAATCAAAGGACAGATAAAGAGCTTTCCAGACAAGAAAAACCTAAAGAGGAGTTCATCATCACCAAATCATTATTAATATTATTATTATTATTATTTAAGATTATTTAATAGGGACTTATTTAAGAAAAAGAAGGAGATCAAAACTAGGAACAATAAAATGGCAATAAATACATATCTATCAACAACTGTATCTAAAAAAACAGACTAAGCAGCCCTGGCTGGTGTGGCTCAGTGGACTGAGTGCCAGCCTGAGAACCAAAGGGTTGCCAGCTCCTTTCCCAGTCAGGGTACATGCCTGGGTTGCAGGCCAGGTCCCCGGTAGGGGGCATGCAAGAGGCAACCACACACTGATGTTTCTCTCCCTCTCTTTCGCCTTCCCTTCCCCTCTTTCTAAAAACAGATAAATAAAATATTTCTTAAAAATAAAAATAAAAACAGGCTAAGCAAACAAAAGAACAGAGACAGAATCGTGGATACGGAGAGTGTTTTGATGGTTGTCAAGCGGAAGGGGGTATGGGGGAATGGCTGAAGAGGTGAAGGGATTAAAAAGCACAAATAGGTAGTTACAGAATAGCCTTGGGGATGCAAAGTACCGTATAGGAAATAGAGTAGCCAGAGAACATATACCCATGACCCACGGGCATGAACAATGGTGTGGGGAAGGCCTGAAGGAGTGGGGGATGCTGGGTGGAGGGGAACAAAGGGAGGAAAATTGGGGTAATGGTAATAGCAAAATCAATAAAATATAATTTTTTGCAAAAAAAGAAAATCAAACACAGCTGCTCACTGGGAAACAGTCTGGCCAAAACCAAAAGCACCATCGCTCCAGCACTGGAAGATGGCCACAACAGGTCACTAGTCAGCTCCTAAAAATGGGCTTTATTCCTGAAAAGGAAACATGCAGCTTTAAGAAAATAAACCATAGGTCCTTTGAAGATCATTATAGAGACCTTATCCATTGCCCAAGATAAACATCTGCCAAGGATCAAAATGATCAGGCCCCGGCTAGAGGCTCGGAAGACAGGGTAGGAGGAAAAATAAATAGCTCAATGCTTTTCAAAAACTGGAATGAGAGTCCTATCAAGGAATACAGGAAAATGTTCAAAGATTAGCAGGTCAAGTACAAACTAATAATTAGGCCTGCCAAAAAAGAATTTGAGAGTAACCTTGCAAAGTGCTCCAAAGCTAATAAAAAATATTGCTTAAAAAGAAAGATAAAGTCCTCTGGACATAAAGTAAGATTTTTTTCCTGCAAAGCATGTACTTAAGATGAGAGATATGAGGGGTGGGGGAGAGATAGAGAGAAACTGAATAATTGTTTGCTTGGTATTTATTAAGAAAAGCATTAAGAATATTGCAAATAGCACCTTATCTTTTGGAACAGGTTGCAGGCACTAAATCAAACAGTGAGTAATTTAAGGGGGGTTCTAAACCTAATGATTAAACTAGACATGGCGAAAACCTGACTAGCATTAACACACAGTAGAAGACTCAGGTGGAGTTTGCAAATTGGAAACTCCAATGTAAAATTCTAACTACAACCAGGCACTATACAGAAAGATCCAGTTGCTAACAGGACATCCAACCACAGAATTTTCAAAATGAAGGCCTTTCCAATATTGAAAACAACATATTGAGGGACAAAACAAGTAGGAATTAATGGTAGAATATGGTTGAGCACTCATTCTACTTGACAGCAATGAAAAGACTGGAACACACCAAAGACCAGTTTTAAAAACTACATTTTTCCATGGTTAAAGCAGTAGACAAATGACAGAGAATGAAACGTATAAGCACGAGGACTTCTGTGGACAGGTGCTCAAAGTGGTCTTATTTAACATTTTTATAAATGTTGTGGAGGACAGAATGCACAGGAAAGTAGACAAGTTTGTATTAAGCTCTTTAAGTTACCAAAATGCCAAGTAATAGAGATAATCGTCCTTTTAGCATCAATCTGAGGAACGTGGTAGAAAGCTTTAACCAACTTCCACTTAACCAGCTGTCCAGGTTAACCAATGATCTCCATTCCCTTTGTAAATCATACTGACTGATGCGCCCGAAATGTTCCCAGCAAGTCAGCCCCTTCCTGTGCAGTGCTGAGTTACACTGCTGCATCAGCTAAGCCAAATTTGTGTTTGGTGATAGTTTTGAACCTAAACCTGTTTATGCAGTGATACTTTATTATAATAACATGTCTTTATTAAATAATGTATTAAATAAAACAGGAATAAAAAGGAAGCACAATAACTGTTTCAATGAAAAATTAATTGAATACTTCCAACTTTTTCAAAAGTGGTTCCATAATAAAATAGTAATTTTTAAAAACTGCCACTGAATACAGTATGGGCATCATTAACTGTATAATAATGGGAATAGTAAAACATAATTATCATCAAAAGTATTTCTAAGTTTTTACTGCAATTTAAAAAAACAAATTGGAAATAACAGACAATCCACTATGGGTATGATTTTGGTGAGAAAGATAACAATGAACCCCATCTGTAGATCCATACTGAAAGAGAAGTCTGGGCTTTGTATCAAAGGGGTTCCAAAAATTGTATATTTATAAGTTTTATGTTTGAATAAGATATTTGAAATATGTACATATCATTTTATATTCCTCTACTTTAATAGAAATATTTTTTGAAAGATCTTACTGATTTACTTTTATAGAGAGGGGAAGGAAGAGAGAAAGAGAGGGAGAGAAACATCAATGTGTGACAGATACATCAATCTACTACCTCTCACACAGCCCCACCTGGGGACTGGGTCGCAACCCAGGCATGTACCCTGACTGTGAATCAAACCTGCAACCTTTCGATTTACAGGACAGTACTCAATCCACTGAGCCACACCAGACAAGGCAATAATTTTTCTTTATTAGCTGACCAACAATTAATTCTTATTTCTGTTGTCAAGAAGGTTCCTCTCTATTTAATAGTATGCCTACTGTGTGCCAGGTACTATAATAGGGTCTGTGAGTACAAAGAAAGAGGTTTTAACCCTCCAAGAAGTCAAAATTTAAGGGGATAGGTGGATATGCTAATGAATAATAGCTATCCGTTACACTAAGCAGTGTAAGTAAATGTTAAATGTCAAAAAGAAAATAACTAACTTGATCTGGAGAGCTGCAGGTGAGCTGACAGTGTTAGTGAGATTTACACAAGGCTTGAAGAGTCAGTTCAGGTGATCTGGACAGAGCACAGGTACAAAAGCAGGTCAGGACCAAGAAGTGCCACCAGTACCAGATACTAAAACTTCCCAAGTTGTGGAGAAGTTGAAATCATTCAATGGGGTGGAAGCCTCACTGCAAGGGACAGAGTTGACTTTTAGACCATAAATGAAAAGGAATCAAACAAAAGAATGACACAATCAAACCTGTATTTCAGCTTGTTATCTTTTCAAACAGTTTAGAAAGTGAATGAAGGAACTACAGGAAGTAAAGAGATCAGTTATGAGATTATGAAAATTGTCTACTAAAAATAATAAAATAATAGAAGAACAATACAGAGTAGGCAAAATAAGCCTGACTTGGTGACTGATGACAGATATAAGGGATGAGGGATAATAATGAGTCAAGGACAATTCCCAGGTTCAGGGACTTAGTACTTGATGGTCAAAGGCTCATTACTAAGTAAGGAAATAAAGCCATTTTAAAGGAACAGATAAATAATGCATATCTGGATATGCTGAGTTTGAAATGCTACTATAAATCCAGAAGGAGATATTTAACGGCTGGAACATTGGTTATCTGGATGTAGAAATGAAGAAAAGATGATGATGTCTATTTAGAAGATATTACAACACAGGTAGAATTTGAAGATGTAGAAATAGATGGGCACCCTAAGAAAGAACAAATATGGAAAAGAGGGAGAAAGATGAAACTCTTCCAAACACCAACTTTAAGAGCAAGAATGAAAAAAGAAACCCAAACAGGACACACTAAAAAGTAATGAAAAGGAAGATGCAGGAGCATAAAAATGATGTAGCAGCCCAGAGAAGGAAATTAAAGGAGCAAGTAAGCAACGATGTCAGATGCAAAAGCAAGGTCGAGCAAGGTCGCTGATAAAACCATAGGTTTTAGCATTGAAAAACCACTTAGCAAAAGAAGTTTAAGCATGAGAGCAAATGCAGAAACTCAAGTGCCTTGGGTTAGCGTGTGGATTGAGAGATGAAGAAGTGGAAATGAGCTCTTTCAGGAAGCTCTCCTTCAACTGAAGGGAAAGAAAAAGTAAGGGTGTTTCCTAGAGAATGGAACGAAGTAAAGGAAGAAGCTTTAAAAAAAGAGAGAGAGAGAGATGATACAACTTTCGAGATTTTCATAAGCCGAGGGGAGTCACTCAGTGGAGATGGGAATGGGCATGGGAGACACAGCGAGGGCACCAACCTCAGTGACACTGGGAAGGGACCAGAGTCTAAGAGCACCAGCATCGGGGAAGCCCCAATCCAAGGGAACTTAACCTGCCCCAGAGAGAGAGGAAAGGAGGGAGACAGAATGAGGCAGGGATAGGTCCACAAACTGGTCAAGTGAGAAGCTGAGGAAGTTCTCGACTTGACAGGTACACGTTGTCCGGGAGACACAGGCATGAATCTGTGAGTGCGAATGGCATAATGGGAAAGGCAATGAAGTTCTAAAGTTCCCCTTGTGGGCAACGCAGGCACCTCCTGAGATTCTGGGAGTGGGTCTAACACTTCCCTTATGGATCAGTAAAAGAATTCCATTTCATGTTGAAAACAAGTATCAGTTTATATGTTTATGGAATCATGGGTGGCACGTTACTAAGAAAATTACAAAGCAGGCCCAAAGGTCACTATGAACAACTCATACAACGTAATTCTGTAATGCACTCTTAACATTACCCAAATAGAACTGAAATAAAACATATATTACCTTTACGGAATAATGATGCTCTTCATAGTATTAACCAATGACAGAATTAACCAAAGAGACCTTCATAAATAATGCATGTTAAAGATGATACCTACTTACATTTTAATGATCACAGGAATGGAGGAAGGCTATATAAAAATAATATGGTATACTGGTCTAGAAACATAAGCCAAATAATCTATGGAACTATAATTGCCATGGATTTTATAACACAACTTATCCATCTAATTCTGGCAGCAGTACACTCTGGTATAGCTCATTAAAACCTGAGAGAAATATAAATAAGAGAAAGAGGAGGAAAAATCACTATTTCACATGGCAGGTGATAAACCTACATAAAAATAACTCCTTCATCTGTGAGACTAAATATTTTAAAGTTCTACAAAGTTTTAAAAAGTTAGTGGATGGCAAACTAAAATGGATTCAACAGAAACTAGTAGTTTAAGGAAATTAAGATGTTAGTGGACTATGTTAAAGAGACAACCACATCATAGCACTGCCAGAGATAAGACTCTCCTTGAATGACCATGGATCTGATCCTGTATGGTGATTTTTATTATTATAAAATGATAACAATGGAAAAAGTGAGAAATTCTTCATGCAATAGCAGAAGATGGCAAATCACAATGTAATCTAAAAAACCAGCATCTCCTAAGTTTTCCTTCCCTTTGGAACAACTGAACCACCTACCACAGAAACTTAGGTTACAGAATGCAGGGACAGTGCTCAAACCTCCTTATGAACCTTTAAGTTCCCTCACTTATCTTCCCATGAAATTGTACTCCTGCCCAGGCTGGTATAGTTCAGTGGATTGAGCACTGGCCTATAAACCAAAGGGTCACCGGTTTGATTCCCCAGTCAGGGCACCTTCCTGGGTTGCGGGCCAGGTCCCCAATAGGGGGCGCTCACGAGGCAACCACATATTGATGTTCCTCTGTCTTTCTCCCTCCCTTCCCCTCTCTCTAAAAATAAATAAATCTTTTAAAAAAATTGTACTCCATCTGTATTATTACTTAACTGTTTGCATATCATCATGATTTTCTTTGGTACCTACGAGCACTTAACAGAGTGTCTGGAATATGTAGATGATCACTAAAAAGAAAAATTAGGCAGGGACAGAGGATTAGTAAAATAAGTGAAGGTGGTCAAATGGCACAGACTCCAAGTCACAAAAGGATTAGGTCCTGGCCATGTGATGCATGGCGTGGCGATCACAGCTAGTGAAACTGAATTCTAGGCTAGAAAATTGTTAAGAGAAAATTTTAAAAGTTCTCATCACACAAAAGAATTATTATAATTATTTGTGGTAAAGAATGTTATTTATACTTTTTGTGATGATCATTTCACAATAATTATACAAATATCTAGTTTATCAGGTATACCTGAAACTAATATAATGTTATATGTCAATTATACCCCAATAAAAATTTAAGAAAAAACTGAAGAAAGCATGATTATAATCTTTAAAAAAAAACTAATGAAAGTATGATTATTATGAAGAAATGCATGAATGGATTCTGGCCAACTCCTGATCTCTACCATTTCCAAGATCTTTAGAAAAGTCATACAAATTTATATAAAAGATTATTCCCTTAATTACCTACAAGAAATGAAACAGCATGTAAAAATAGCACACAATCACTATAATGTAAGTTACAATTTTTGAAACGTTCTTTCTCTTAAATTAACCAGCATTTGTATAATCACACTGCTCTGACATTACAAACGATTTCCTAGGAGTAGCTGACATGAGCATGTACTTAACCGGTTCTTTCTTGTTTTTTTGTTTGTGTTTTTTTGCTTAGAGATTCTGATCATATGATTTCATGATTTTAAAATACAAGATTGTTCAATGAAGTCAGTTACCATGGACTGGAGGTAGAGAGGAATCACATGCAGTAATGTTGACCTTTGCACTTCTACAAACCTTTCTAAGGCTTTTTGGAGGCATAGGAAGTTCCAGATCCTGCTCAACATTCCTTAAGGAAATGCTTTGTTCAGGCTGTTTTTAGAGAAAACAGTTAATAACTGTGCTTGCTCCTTTGAATTCAGCTGTACCACCTGCTTACTTGACGACAATGAAATTAGGAAGGTTTGTTCTAATGGGGGCTGCACCGAAGCACCTTTGGTATACTGACGGTTTCCAAACAAAATTCTTTAAAGGACACACACCAATACACACATGCCCAAAGAATAAATTATTTGCCAAACAAAATGGCCCAAATAAAAAGTTCAAAAATTGAGGGTGGATGAATAAACCTCAATAGCTAAACTTTCATTACTTTGTTTACAGAGTAAAAGTACACTGTATTTCTTAAAGTATTTTCCTAAAAACATGGGACATGCTTTTTTTACTGGTTAATATTATTCACAATTTCATACATAAATTCTAATTACTATTATTCACTACTGCATATATAAATTTAACAATGCATCAGAGCCGCAGCCAAGAGGGATGCCTTATTAAAAAGTTTGCAGTCTTTCTGTCTTCCCCCATTTTATGTTTTCCTTAGAAACACCACAGCAAGATACAAAATCCAGACATACCCGTTTAGTCTTATTCAGAAGGTATTTCCTTCATACTGAGGGGCTGGAAACATCAAAAAATAATAGAGTGAAAAAAAAAGTCAATGACTAAACACTAAAACAAAACACTGCTTCTTCTGCTACTCTTTTCTCACTCTTAAATGTGTGTGTGTACACATGCACAGGACACACAGGGACATTCTGCTACTACTTCTAAGCCCTCTTTTTTTTTTCCCTTCACTGAGTTAAAGTCAACTGTGAAATATCCAAGCAACTACTGGGGATGCCCAGGAGAGATGATCAACCCTGAGAGAACTTACAGCCTAGTACAGCACCACCCCATGCCTCCTCCTCCTGTGCTCCCAGAGAAGAGAATGTGCCACGGGGTTGAGTAGAAGCCTGGGTTCAGAGACCTTCAGGTCAGACTGTGCCAAGTCCTCTTGGGACAGCCTTCTGTGGCTCACAAGTCAGGGTATCTAACTTACCACCGAGCTTACCCAAAACTAGTGTGTTTTTTGGTGAGTTTGTGATTCATGCAGAAGTGATACCTAAGTGACTAGTGCTAACCAACTTCATCCTGATGGGTTAAGCCTGGCTGGATTTGGGGTGTCCTTCAATATAAAAAAGGAAGTAAACAGACAATGGGGAAGTGACAGACAATGCTTGGAATGTTCCTGGATATCAAAAAGGCATAATTTCTACCAAAGATTTGAGGCCCAGCACAGCAGCATGCCAAGAGGGCTCAGCTGTGATTTTATTCAATTCAACAAATATTTATCATGCATCTTTTGCCAACTCAAATGTAAGAACTCCAAAGTTTATTTATATCCTCAGGGTATAAGACAGTACTAGAACAGACAGTGGGCACTTAATAAATGTCGAAGGAAGGAAGGAAAAAAAGAAAATAAAGGGAAAAAAGGGAAGGAACATTTACAGAGCAGGTATCTGCTAGCTACTGGCATCTGAGACCCATGACTGATTAAATTACCAATTAAATTACAATCTCCGAAGGAGAGGGAAAGACACTAGTATTTTTAAATACTCATGTGATTCTAATCTGCATCCAATAATAAGGAGCACTGCTCAATAAACAATAAGTTTTCTGCCCTGGATCCATGTGAACTTGATAAACTAAAACAGAAATCTAACCTACATTTAATAACCACATGTATGTTTCTGGCCCTTACAATAATATAGGAAACTAATCTGTTTAAGCAAACATCATCCACTTCACTTTCCTGAACAAAAACTTTTAAAAAAGAGAATGGAGAAACACTAGGACACTGATAAAAACATACACCAAAAAAAGGATTTTACATTTAGTAAAGTTTTCCAGACCAGCACACAAAATGTCTCTAAATAGCTCAGAAATAATTACAGTATAATTAGAGGTTTTCAAACACATGATTCTGACATTAATTTGAAGATTAGCTATTTTGTTATAATCACATATGCTTTTTTTTTTTAAAGGAGCTCTATTCATAACATCCAAAAGTGAAAACAACTCGGATGTCTTTGAATACTCCACTTTCAAAAGCAGGTTCTCCTATGAATTGTGGTAATCACTACCCAACTCTGTGAATGTACTAACAACCACTAACCTGCGTTCTTTAAACAGGTGGATTGTATGGTATGTGAATTACATCTCAATAAAGGTGGTATATATAAAATAATTTTTAAAGCAGATTTTTAAACTATATTAAAAATGACTTTTCATAAGTGTAAGTGGAGGACTGTATTTCATAAAACAGTACTATAAATCATTTTTTAATGATAAAGCTCACTTTCTTTTTTCCTAAAATAAAGGGTGCTTTCCACATAAAAGAATTTAGTTTCAACAGCTTTTACGGATTACAGCCTAGAGCAAAAGTTTGAAACTATAAAAATTAAGGTTAAAATACTGAAATGAATGACATCATAACTGGGGAGCAGGGGATGAAATGCGATTAAGTTATTAGTGAATCACCAAGTGTGATGCAGGAAAAATGAAATGGGCCTACTACTCAGAATTCTCACATCCTAGATGTGACAAATTACTCAAAATTTCAATGAAAACTATAAATCAGAAGTTCACTCTAAGAATAAGCTGAAGCAAAGTTTTAAAAATCACTTGAAAATGATTTGGTGCTTGAAAAAAAATAGGGTTGAAATTATTTTGGCTTTGTTACAAAAGAGAGGACAGAGTTCAGAGGGAGACTATGACTTTCTCCAAGAATCTCTAAAATTTTGTTCTCCACCCACTTTTCCCTGTATCATCACTTAAACTACTGAAATTTTTCTTCTTTCTGTATTTTTTCATCTATAAAAAAGAGACATATTTTCTCTTTTTTAAGAAGTTACTGAACTACAAATTAAGTCCTCTACTTTATTCTGAAAAAAAAAGTACCGGTGAGAAAATAAACTGGTGGCTGGCTAACTTCTGCCCTGTGGATTCAGCAAGATACAGTGTGTTTTTTATAATGTTACAATTATACACTGCAAGTGGGTTTTGTTTGTTAATTTGTTTGGTGGTCTTCCGACAAGAGTCCAGCTAGCGAGGGGAAAGGGAAAGATACTAAAAAGAACATTACTGATGGGCCTGAATTCTGATAACTAGAAGAGCGCACTGTGGTTCTCATCAGGAAGGGCCCATATTTACAGTAAAGGGGCAAACCCAACATGCCCAGTACTGTAACTTTTTAGAGTAACTAAATCTTTTTCAGAAATCCCATCACAGTGAAGCTCCACAAATTAATCGACAGCATCTCAAAAAATAGTCATACTTTTCTCCAAAGCATGTAACTATGATGTCCCAAAGATAAAAACCATGTTATTAAAAATGTTTTCCATTTATAAAAAGAAGATACAGGCATATGGAAATGTTTCTCCAAACTTTTCAAGCATTATTTAAAACTGTTATAAGGCACAATTATAAATGGTCGTGAATTTAATATCGTTATTTAATTAAATCTTCAATTCTTTTGTAAGGTTTCTTTTTTATATCAAACTTCCCTCATTGTGTGATGATATGGAAATACATATACCCACACATGTAGGAGCTGCTCAAATGTAATTAATGATGCACTTTTATTCTCTATTATTGTGTGGAAAACATTCTGACACAAATAAATGGAGCATAATCATTCAGAGTAATGATTCAAATGTACTGATTAATGATATCAAACACCTTTTCTGTTCTTTAGTTAAATTAAAACATTTACAGTCTGGGAACAGTAAGGGCAACCTTAAATGAATGTTTTCTAGGTAATCATCTTCCCTTACTGAAATCACCTACCTTACCATTATTGAAAATAAGTTCCCATCAATTATTAAATGCACCATTACTTTACGTGCAAGAAACAAAACTCTGCCAATTAAACTATTACACAATTCTAAGTTGCCTTCAGACATGTCAAAAAGTGTATGAGGAGAGAACATGCATCCTGGACTCGATGATACATAGCATTCCATTCCAAAAACCCTCAGGGCATGTTAAACATTTTTTAAATGTTACACAAAATATTTTCAAAATTTTTATTAGAAATAAGCCTGTCACAAAACACTGTATGATTTCACTTTTCTAATACACAGATACAGAATGATTTCAGTTTGAAATATCAAATTTATGGACAAAAAGTAGAATGGTAGTTGCCAGGAGCTAGGAGGAGGAGAGGATAGGGAATTGTTGTCTGATGGGTAGAGAGTTTCAGTTTTGCA
The DNA here is from genome assembly GCA_004026545.1 of Mormoops blainvillei. NCBI lineage: Eukaryota > Metazoa > Chordata > Mammalia > Chiroptera > Mormoopidae > Mormoops > Mormoops blainvillei. The sequence continues at coordinate 1,122 of PVJD01000316.1, read as the reverse complement.
AAATGGAAAACAGTTCTGTGGATGGATGGTGCTGATGGCTACACACAATATGAATGCAGTTAATGCCAGTGGACCACACATTTAAAATGGGTTATGATAAATTTTATGTTACAGGTGTTTTATCACTATTAAAAATTATAATAATAAATATTTCCACAGGGAAAAATACTGTGCAAGCTAGAATCACAAAATTAATAATTTTGAGCTACAAAGAGCCTAAATTCAATATAAATAGTTGGTTTAACTGATCGGGTAGCTTTTCCATAGAAACCTCTATCTTTGTGGAAACACTGGACTAGAGAGAAGGTGTTATGTTCTCTCACTGATTCCTAAAGCGAACAGTCTCAGTCTCTGAAACAGAGAGAGCTGCTAAGATAGTGGTTCACACACCTGGCCTATCTCAGAATCACCAGTGGGCTTTTAAAAGATTTCTTAACACCTCACACCCATGGGGGTGGCTACCATCTGAAAAGTCAAAAAGCAGAAAAATAACAAATTTAGGCAGAAGGTGGAGAAATTACAACCCTAGTGCACTGTTAATGGACATGCAAAATGGTGCAACTACTATGAAAAACACTATGGCATTTCTTCAAAATATTTAAAATGGAACTATCATGATCCATAGATCCTACTTCTCAAAGATTTAAAAGCAGTGTTTCTAAGAAATATTCGCACACATAAGTTCATAGCAGCACTAGTCACAGTAGCCATGCAGTGGAATAGTGGAAGCAACCCACAAAGCCACTGACGGATGAACAGATACACAAAATGTGGTATGTGCTAGCAATGGATTATTCGTCCTTAAAAAGGAAGGAAATCCTATCAGATGCTACAAAACGGATGGATACAATGCTAAGTGATATAAGCCAAAGGCAAAAAGGGAAACGCTGCATGACTTCACTAATGTAAAGTATTGAAAATGCCAAATTCATATAAACAAAAAACAGAATGATTACTATGGGGTGGGAGGAAGGAGAAATGAGGAGCTGTTTAATGGGTTTAGAGTTTCAGTTTTGCAAACCGAAAATGTTCTGAATATCTATTGCCCAACAATGTGAATATACACTACTGAACTTGCATGCTTGAAAAGAGTTTGGTGGTTTTTTAAAAGGCAACATAGGA